>JAJEJH010000627.1:35275-162202 GCA_026122585.1 Anacardium occidentale
AAAAATAATCGAAAATGATTGGTTTTGATCCCATAAATTATTATAAGTCATGATTGTTGGTAGAGGTGGTTAAATCTGACAACCCCCATCAAAATAAGAGGCGACCAAATTTGATTGCCTTTAGAATAAGGCCACCTAGCTCAATTATCAGCAACCATCGTTGTGCGATGACGATAGCTGTCTTTTTATTTTTAAAGATTTAATTTTTTTTAAAATTTTATAATATGTTTTAAAAAATTTTAATATGTTTATATTTAAATATTATTTTATAATAATTTTTTTTAATAAGGGTATCTTAATAATTTTATAAAAAGTGTTAGGAAAATTGAATGAAAAATGATTAAAAGGTGAGTGTTTGAGTTTTTAAAAGTTAAGAGGTAGAACTTTATCTTTGCGTGAAACTTTAGGTAGAAATAAGTTCTTTGGCCAAGTTTAATAGCATCACCTTTTATTATTCAAAACATAAACTATTTTTGTCTCTATCATTTTAGGAAATATATTTTCTTAACAAACAAGTTAATGTTTTAGGTTTTATCATAAATAGTGAAGGAGGGAATGAGCAATATTAATATCCATATAGGAGGAATATGGGTGCCGAATCTCTGTATTCGGGTTCAATTATCAGATTACAGTTTAAAGATATAAACTAGTATGTATCAGTTATTAGATTTTAAGTTCTTGATTGAATGTCAAGATGTCCAAATTCACATAACTAGGGTGTCAAATCTCTATATTCATTAGTCTACATAGCATAATAGATATATTTGGATACATAAGATTTCAATTTCAATTTTCACTCAATCTTTAAGTATTTTAGGATCTTTGAATCCCAATAGTATTTTCAACAAACATTTTCAAAAATATGTTTTTCAGAAAATAGGCGTAAGGGCACATACATGATATTCAACATGATTAGACATGATTCAACATCCTTTATATAATGTCATGTATAATATGAGAATAAACAAACCAAAGTAAAGAATTTATGATAAGTGACAAAAAAAAAAGAAGTAGAACTTGTCAGATAGAGACAGACTGATAAGTAATAGAAAAGTCAAAATATACAACACTAAATATATAAGTACATATAGAATATAGGACCCCGCTATCGTATGTACTACTGTTACTATATTATATATGTTTATTATCAAAATAATAATAATTTATTATATTGTACTGAAAAATAAACCCTTTGTTAGTACATACAGTAGGAGCTCTACACAATTGCTTTACTAAAAACATGCAATGTGCAGAAAATGTCACACCCACACTCAGGTATATTAAAAAATCCTTAATAGAAATTACCCTTAATGGTTTGATTAGAAATTCCTTTAGAAAATGTATAAAAGAGTGATATTTTACACGAAGGGTAAAATGGTCATTTTACAAAGATTCAAGAAATAATGTGGGAATTAAAAAGAAATGACATAAAGTAATTTATATGTTTAAGGAGGTTATTCTTAGTAAATTGTATGAGGACGTAAATGGAATTATTGAAAAAGATGAAAGGTAATTATTATATTTTGCAGTAGGGGTAAAATGGTCATTTTAAAAAGATTCAAGGCATAAAGTGGACATTGAAAAGAAATGGCATAAGGTAATTAATATGTTAGGAAGGTTGATTTTGGTAAATTGAATAAAGGGTATGGATGTAATTTATAAAAAGATGAAGGGCATTTTTGGAAATTAAGCATAATTAATTAATTAAAAGGGATAAATGTGCCCTTTTTCTTCCATTTTTCCTTCTTCCCAGAAGTTGGACGTTTCTTACTCTTTTCTCCTTTCTTTTCTTCAATTTTGCAAGAAATCAAGAGGATTTGTGAAGAAATTTGCTAGGATTTTTCAAAAAAAGTGTTTCCATCATCATCTAAGGTAAGAATCTTGCAAAAAATTGTTAAAATTTTATGTATTAGGTGATGTTCTAATTCTTTAATGGTAGATTAGGAATTTAGAGGGAGAAAAACTATTCAAAGGAAGAAAAAGAAGCAAGGAAAAAGCTTGAAAGTAAGTAAATTTGATTGAAAAATTAAGTTTCTCATTTTAGGGTTTATGGAAATATTGAAATTGATTAGTTTGATAATTAATGATATAAGAAATAAATAATATTATGGAGATGAAATGATATAAAATGAGTTTGAGAAGAAAATATTTGATGCAATTATTGAGGAATATTTGGCTATGTAAAAAGAAAATGAAGAAAATGGATTTGAAGTGAATTTGAGATTAAATGATTGAATATGTGATATTGATATATTATGTTGATGTATGTATGATGAGAAACTTAACTTACTATGTAATCTTTGAAAATGGATATAGTGCTATAAAGGTTAGAATATGATATTAGTAAGTATTTTATAGGAAAGTTGGATAATTTTGCAATATTTATTTATATATACACCTTGTGATGACTTGGTGTTTGCTAAGATGGTGTGACATAATTTATTTTTAGTAAGCTTAAATGATAAATATTAGGTAATGGTAACTTAGAAGTTAGTAATGGCTAAGTTACACCTTACTAAATCTCATGTTTATCCTTGTATTAATAATGTCTAAATTCAGATATAATGTACAATCTATTCAGTGTGCATGTAGGATGAGGATTGTCCCTAGATAGTTATATTGCTCATATGACCAAAGTTCCGAATCCATGCCTCAGTTTAGTCCAATTGGCAAGTATGAAAAGATTTCAAAAAGAAGTAAGAAGTTTAGAAACATGTGTTTTAAAGCTATACAGACAAACTATAAAGTGTATTAAGTATATATTATGTCATGCATGTCATTTATCATATTTACGTATTTATATTGTTATATCAAAAGGAAATATTTTATAAAAATTAAGTGAGATCTAATAGGGATAAATGCATAGCCAATTTGATTTACTTACTGAGCCACTAGTGCTTATCCTATTAGATTTTATTTATTTTGCAGGTACTTATTGAGTAGTGGTCGGAGAAAGTCATGGCAGACACGGGCATGGCACACGTCTCTATTAATATTAGATGGATATATTTTGAGATATTGTAGATATGTTTATGTATTGTATATAAGTTTATAACGTTTGGGTTATTATTTAAATATATCTTTAGAAAACATCTTTACATCTTTTGCTAATGAAATCATAATAGATAAGAGTTTATGTTTTATTTCAGTTAATGGTTGAGTTATATAAATCCAGTCATTTGGTAGGACTGGTAAATTGTGATGGAGTGATTAGAAGTTTTTACTATGATTTTTTTATGAACAGGATAAAGAGAAATTTTCTTCGTGGTTGTGTTATTTATGGGAAAACTCTTGCCGTTTTTCGTTAGAAATAATTCAACTTTTGAGGGTTTACATTTTTGGTATCTGAGCAAGATTTTAGGCATGTAAAGTGTTTTCTAGTAAAGGATTAAATATGATATTTTGTTAGTAAGTGTCATAACACGTGTCATGCCATGTAATGACCTCCCTAAGACCGGTTGCTGTAAGGTTTCTTTTACCTTATGAGTTATATTAGTAGTGGCTTTAAAATTATAATAGCAATAATAATTAAATTAATTAATCATGTTGTTGATGAGTGTTTATAGATGTGACAAGTGACTAGATCTCGTGGGCGAGGTAAGCTTTTACAAGGTGAGACTTCAAACCCACTGAGACTGGGGTTCATAATATAATTGAACAAGTGTTGTAAGAAAGGCAAGCAGGATCTACACCCCAAAGTACAATGAGACCACCACTTGAGGTACCAGTGATTGTACCTGTCTCAAGAGTTATAGGGTAAGAAATAAATATCAATCCTAATGTATTACAATGAATGATCAAGCCAATTTATGGGTTGCCAAGTCAGCATCAACCCTTAGAGTTTCAGGGGACGACAAACCCGGTAGTGGCTGATGAGTGGATCAAGACAATTGAAGGAACAATGGAGATCTTTCCTATAACGGATCAAGAAAAGGTCCTTTATGCGAGTTTTTTCCTAAAATGAGATGTCCGTATCTGGTGGGAGTTAATTAAGCAAACACAGGATATTACCACTATGACATGGAGAGATTTTAGAGTGTTTGAAGTTGAATACAGAACAACAAATATGATAGCAATAAAAACCCAGGAGTCTATTACTTTACAACAAGGTAGTGGAACGGTTAAAAAGTATTCTACTTGGTTTAATGCTTTGGCTAGTTTTGCCCCAAGCTTAGTGAGTATGCCACAACTTAGATTGGAGAGATTTGTGCAAGACCTCAATCCAACAATAGCCTTACATGTTATAGCAGGTCCACAACCACCTCAGACTCAAGTTGAAGCCTTAGCTCGAGCCTTGACAATAGAGGATTATATGAACAAGTTGTCGAGTAGTACTTCGAGGATAATTGGATCCAGTGCTCCTTTACCCCTTACATCACCCAATAGTAGTTATGGAGTTCATGTTCTTCAAGACAACAAAAGAAAAAGAAAGTTTCACAAAGGGGAAATAAGAAAGATTGGAAGAACAGATAACAAAGGCCTATTGATGCTTAACTGTCTGAGTCTCCAATAGTTCCTATCATCCCATAGTGTCAAACTTATGGAAAAAGACATCAAGGGGAGTGTTATATAGGACACAATGTATGTTACCGATGTGGCAAACTAGGTCATTTGAAGAGGGATTATAGAGTTGTCTTACCACCAATATCAACATTAACCTCAATAGCAATAGGGAATGGTGGTAGTGCCCAAGTTTGCACAGTGGCCCATAGCCAAACAGATGCTAACCCATCAACTATGACTAGTCAGTATTTCTTCATGCTCTTCCTTTGTATGCATTGATAGATTCAGGAGCTACACATTCATTCATTTCACCTAGAGTTATTGAGTAGGTTGGTGTAGTACCCATAAAAGCTACTCAACCTATTAAGATCGAGCTACCTGATGGTGATAGTGTAATGACTAATGAGATACTCCCAGGAGATTTTGTAGTTATTTAGGGGCGAGAAATGGATGTTGATCTTATTATGTTAGATATGCTTGATTTTGATGTAATTTAGGTATGGATTTTCTAGAAAAATATGGTGTCATGATTGATTGTCGAAAGAAAAGGGCTAGATTTAACTTGGATAATAGAGATAAATTTAGCTTTGGTGAGAGCTATTTGATTATGACTATGATTAACAGTATTAAAGCCCAAAAATTGTTAAGAAAAGGTTGTACGAGGTTTATAGCTTATGTGGTGTATAAGAGAGAGCATCAGGTCTGGTTATGCAGGATGTACCAGTAGTTCAAGATTATCCAGATGATTTACCAGGATTGACTCCTCAAAAAGAAGTTGAATTTTGTATTGAATTAGAACTTGGTTCTGCACTAATTTCTAAAGCTCTGTACTAAATGACTCCAATTAAACTTCAAAAATTAAAAAAACAGTTACAAGAACTTCTGGATAAAGGTTTTATATAACCTAGTTATTCACCATGGGGTGCTCATATTTTATTTGTAAAGAAAAAAGATGGGTTGCTACGTATGTGCATCGATTATAGAGAACTTAATAAAGTGACGATAAAAAATAAATACCCACTACCTTGTATCGATGATTTATTTGATCAACTTAAAGGAGCTTCAGTATTTTCCAATATTGATCTAAGGTTAGGTTATCATCAAGTGAGGATTACTGAAAAAGATACACCTAAAATAGCTTTTCGAACTCGATATGGGCATTATGAGTTTGTGGTGATGCCATTTGGCTTAACTAATGCCCCGACAATTTTTATGGATTTGATGAATTAGATTTTTCATGATTGTTTAGATAAATTTTTGATGATTTTTATTGATGATATATCAGTGTATTCCAAGACCTATGATGAGCATGAAGAACACTTGAAATTCGTGCTACAGTGACTAAAAGAAAGACAATTGTATGCCAAATTCTCAAAGTGTGAATTTTGGTTAGATAGAGTAATATTTTTGGGGGAAGTCACTTGGGAGGTCAAGAATGAGATCAAAAATAAGTTTCCAAAGTTATTTAGGTAAATTCTAGAGTTGTAATTTTGTACGACCAGGGAGGAATATAATATTCCAAGGTTAGAAATGTCTTTTTTGACTAGAAACTAGGGGTTAGAAGTCAAATTTGTGATAGAATTAGAGTTAGAGTTCTGGAATGAAATAGTTATTTTTAGGGCCTGTGTGGTATGCATATGATTCTCCTTGGGAGATTCCTTTCATGCTAAGCGTGGAAAATGAACATTCTTCATTTTCTTTCATGCATGATCGTGCAGCCTTAAGGCACATGACCATGCATGTTTGTAGAAAGAAATACCCATTTTAAGTAAATTTCTCACTTATCTTTCATTTATTTTAACCCAAAGTTTCTATTTCATTTTCTAGATAATCCTAACCCTAAAGGAGAAAATCAACAACAAGAAGGCCCCAATCTAGCTATAATATAACAGTTTTTGTTTAAAAAATAGAAGAATCAGTCGTGACAAGAGGTAAGTGTTTCTTTGCCTCTTTCTTTAGTTTATAAGCATAGGTTTGCTGATTGTTTGAGATATGATAATTTTTTAGCATATTTTATGAATGTATGACTTGATTGTGGGATAATATGATGAAATGAAAGTGATTGTGATGGTAATTATTGCCTATGAATGTGTTTGAAGCATATGTGCATATATGTATGTGTTTTTTGGGAGTTTTTGATACTTAACCATGATACTAAGTGCTATTGGTGAAATTGATATGTGTATTAGTATTGTTTAGAGTGTGAAATATTGATGAAATAGGTTGATTACATTTAAACTAGACATTAGACAGGGTTCTGCATGTCTCAGGCATGGATTTGCTGAAATAGACTAGGATGTACACTTATGCACCCTTGTAAGTTTAGGATCACAACCATGTGTATGAAGTGTGCACGACTGCAAATATAAGAGGTCATGTTCGTGCATGTTAATGTCACGTCTATGCATCTATAAAAAATCAGAAATAAGGTTGAAACTATAGAAGCTAGCACGACTATGAAGCATAATTGGCATACGACCTATGCACTTTCATGCATGCCCTTGTGTCCAAGCACACACGCTCGTATATTAAGCATAAATTGAATTTTAAGCTTAGAATAAGACATAGAACACAAGGAATTGAATATATTGGTTATACAACATTATAATAAGACAACATAAGAGGATATGATGCATAATATGCATATTAAAGCATGGCATGTCATACCAATGTTTTCAAAAAAGGATTTAAAGATCCCAATGTATGTTTTACAGCTAGAAAATACAATACTCCAAAAATCTTTTAGAGGTGGTTACAAGGGGTTACCTGTGAGTTGCACATTTACTAGAGGGGGAGCCAGCATCAGTATACACTTATGTGCATCTGATTATCAGTTATTAATTTTTAGATCAATTTTTCATATTTTAGCTTACTAACTTAGGGTCAGGCGGTTGAAAATTCATATAGCCAAGGTGTCAAATCTTTGTATTCATCAGTTTGATCAACACTACGATTTTTAATTGTATTATTTTTAGATTTACTTCAATTTAGGATCTTTAGATCCATATGAACCTTTTCGAACAAGCAAATAGTATTTTCAAAAATTAGGCCCTTGGGCACATAGCATATCTTAGTATGACTTTATATCATGACATTCATTTCATGATATAAGATATGGTTTTAGTTAAACAAATAAGATCATGTTATATTCAGAATAACCAGCCAAAAAGGGTAAATACACTAAGAATACATAACTCATATCAGTAATTAAATTAAGCTTAATGGCTAGTTCAGATTAGAGTCTTGCTTGAGTTAGAAGGAAGTAAGAAATGTTTACTGAGTGAATTATCACTCACCCCTTCTTTTCCTTCTTTCTTATAGGTCAGTTAGAAAGGAACTGCTAAGGCTAGGGTCAACTATGGCTAAAGGGAAAAAGCTTCAGCTTTGGTTTCAAAAGGCCCGTTAGGGTTTCTACATGCATACAGTTTTCAAATATGCTTATATAAGCACATGCATGTATTTTGTACATCAAACACATATACATAAACTTTTCGTATATCTACATACCTATATGTATACGCATGTTTTTGAACATATAAAATATATGCTTGCACACATACACACACACACACACACACACACACACACACACACACAGACACATATATATATATATTAAGTCTTAAACTTATCATTGTGTTTTTCATTATTTTCAGCTTCTATCTACATGCTTTTCAGTCAACTAGTTTTTCGTAGGATTCCTACTATGCATATCAAATTAAGAATTTCATTATTATAAAATAAATAAATAACTTATTTATTTGCATAAATAAGTAAAAGGCCTAGTAATAGTGATATATACAGTAGCGGGTCTTACATAGAGCAAGAATTACAGTCAAGGCCATGGGAACTTGCTTGGCCTGACTATTATCAAGCCGTTTTATTTTTATATAAAGTATTATACTTTATGAAGGCCATAAAAAACATCATTTCTTTTTTTGTTTTATGCAAATATGAGTATCATGTACACTTAATAGAAATGAATGTTTAATATTTTATCATGAACACTTAATAGAAATGAATGTTTAATATTTTATGAAAATGTTTTAATGGTCAAGGTAGTAAATACAAATGGTTTTTATATACTTGAAATGAATGATTTTAATTCAATCAACAACACTACTAATAAAAAAAACTTGACATGAAATGAATCCTGAGATTTTATGGCATCATAGATTAGGTCATGTAGAGGAAAGAAGATTATACAAGTTGAAGAAAATAGGTTATTAGGGTTATTAGGTTTTGAATCTTATCCAATTTGTGAATCTCATTTCTAAGGAAAGATGACCAAGTCAATTTAAAAGTATAGGAGAATAAGCTAAAAAGCTATTAAAACTCATACATACAAATGTATATAGACTATTCAATACTTTAACTAGAAAAGGATGTGAATACTTTATTACATTTGCCAATGATATGTCAAGATATGATTATTTATATTTAATGAAATACAAATCAAATTCCTTTAAAATTTCAAGGAATTCAAGAATCAAATAGTAAAATAAACTGGAAAATGTATTAAAGCACTGCGATTAGATCGTGAAGGTGAATACTTCAGTACACAGTTTTAAGAGTTCTTCAAGGAAAATGAGATCATCTCACAATTAACTCTTCCATATACACCTCAACTTAATGGAGTGTTAGAAAAGAGGAATCATTCCTTATTAGATATGGTGCAGTTAATGATAAGTTTTAATGACTTGCTAACATATTTATGGGGGCATGCTTTATAAGCTACTGTGCATATCCTAAATAGGGTTTCATATAAGTCTATCCAAAAAACACCATATAAGATATGGTATGAATCTTACTTAGTGGGAGTAACTGATCATGGTGATAATCCTAAAAGCTATCAGGAAGCAATACTTGGTAAAGATTCAAGTAAATGGCTAGAAGTAATGAACTTGGAAATATAATCAATGCATGTAAATCAAGTATAGACACTTATAGATCCTTAAGAAAAAATAGTTTCTATTGGCTACAAATAGGTCAATAAAAGAAAGATCAAAATAGATGGAAAGTTAGAAACCTTCAAAGCTTAGCTAGTTACAAAAGGTTATATTTAAAAATAAAGGTTAGATTATAAGGAGACCTTTTCACCTATAGCTATGATTAAATGCATCTAAATCATACTAGCCAATACAACATAACATGATTATGAGATTTGGAAAGAAAATATCTATACAAAGTAGCCAATAGGTTTTATGTAATCTACTAAAAGAAATTAAGTATGCGAATTGTATTGATCCATTTACAGATTAAAGCAAGCTTTAAGAAACCTTCTTAATGAAAAGGGTGATTGGATTATCTTAGATACTATAAATAAAGAAAATGTTGAAAGGATTTAGCAGAGAGAACTCTAAGAGAGGTCTTCTGCCATTCACTCACGATCTTCATCTTTTTTAAAGATATGAGTCTAAAAACGACGAAAAGTGATAAAAGATGCGTAGTGTTCCTTATACTTCCACCATAGAGACTTTAACGTATGTAGGTACAAAACCTGGTATAGCCTATGTTGTAAGTGTTACAAGTAGATATTAGTCAAATCTAGTGAAATAACATTGGTTGATTGTAAAATTAATCCCTTAAGTACTTAAGAAAAACTAAAGATCTAATTTTGAGTATAGATGTTTAGGCTTGAACATTTAAAGATACTCAAATTTTGATTTTCAATCAGATATTGACAATAGAAAGTCAAAGTCAAAGTTCATTTTGTTGTCTATAATAAAGGAATTGTTAGCTAGAAGAGTTCTAAGCAAACTATTACAATGATTCCACTAGAAAGCTTAAATATATTATTGCTTTATAAGCAACAAAAAGGCTATATGAATACACAAGTTCATATATGAACTTGGTGTGGCTCCAATAAGAATTATTTGATAACCATGTTCTATGAAAATGCTGAGCCTATTGCATAAGCAAAGGAACCAAAAGTCTAAACATATTCAATATCAGTATCACATTTTGAAAGAGTTTGTTAGAGTTAAAGAGAACATAATCAGTGTAAGCATCTTATTCATATATGTATATTGTTTCCTTTATTTTTCATGCTGCTAAATAAACTACGTATATGAATTGTTCAAATAATTCATTTAATAAGTAAATAGAATTATTATGTGATTCCTATGTAAGTGGTGGTATCTAGGCAATAATATTACAGAGAAAACATACTGAATGCTTTTAAAATAGATATCAAAAGTTGATATAAGTTCACATGACAATAGAAGTCATGTCATTGGAAAAAGTATAGATTAACGCATAGTAAACTGCTTATTGCATGTAACCAATAAATAATGAATCATATAAGAATGCATGTAGTCAATGATTCTTCATTTTGTCATATTAGTGTATGATATAAGCCTTTAACCAAAGACTTTATGGTCAAATCCAATTCAGATATGTATAGTTCATATGGTGTATAGGTACGAGGCTAGCCATGTCTTGTGCATAATAACCTACTTGGTCATGCATTGTTTCTACCCAAACACGAATGATAGTCAAGAGGGGATTTCTTAGCTCAGATATATAGGATTTAGAATATTCACTGATTCCATCTAAATTTAAGTTCCTAAATGAACTTTGATAAATATAAGAAACTAAAATCTTTGGCTAGAGTATATGATTATTCATATGAAGGTTAGTTTATGATGATAAGTTTTGAATATATTGACTGACAATTCAAAGAGATATCAAGTTTAGGATTTTAACAATCTTTAGATCTAAACTCAATCAAGTTATGACAATGGAAAGATATTGCCTATATAAAATATATAACTAGAAATAGGTTTGATAGAGCTATTAATCCATAATGATTTAGGGGTCATAACATATTACTAGATGTTTACCATAGTCGTTGAGCCTTTAAACATCCTTTTGGATGTTGCAGCGCCTTTTCATGACAATCCCATGATAGACTTACATGGTCATGTCAATAACCTTATGGAGTTAAATAAGGATGAAAGAGAGAGAATTGATTATTTAAAGAGAACTAGCACCTTTTAAAGTTGATAATGAAATTTCTATGTAAATCATTACATGAAAAAATGCTGAAGATATTTTAAAGAGTTAAAATGGTCCAAAATAATTAATTAGATTAATTCAAATATCTTAAGAAGTTAAGATAAATAATATGGGCTAAACAATAACCTTTAAGAGTTAAAGAATTTACAAGTAAATATTAAAAGGTGTAAAACTAAACAAATGTGGCCTACATGTGCTATTGAATGATTATGATTATTCAATAGACCAACAAATTAAATAGAATCATTATTTTAAAATGTGATTTTTATAAGGGCAACCATGAAAAGTTGGTAATTACAAAGTGCCTTAACCTATATAAGTGACCTTTGCAATTCATTTTAAAATGATTTACAAAATAATAATAATAATAATATTTATGTCATTCCTACAGTCTTAGTTGGATTTTTGAGCTTTTGGATAGCTTAGGAGGACTAAATAGGTAAAAATGAGGCTTTAGGAAGGTCGTTCACGTGTCACAGAAAAATAAAGTGAAAAAATTAGTTAAAGCAGAGTAAAGTTACTCCTGAGCTTTGAACGAGGTATTTTTTAATATTTACATACGAGGTATTTTCAAATCCTACGATGTAAATGTATATTTCAGATTTTAAAAATTAGTAGAAATGATATTGAGGGCAAAATAGTCATTTTGGTTTTAATCTGGCTTGTACACATGGCAACATGAGGTGCTGCCATGTGTGCAGTGCCAAAAAGTGGGAAAATCAGATTTAATATACGTGGGACGACCTCTCATGCTTATGAGGAATGACCGTACCAATTACAGTTTTTGTTGCTCGTATAAAGCGAGTTTTAGTTGTGATTTGTCATAAGTTTTAGCGAGCAAGCTCCAGAACTTTCTAGAAAGGGAGTAGTAGAGTGTTGAGAAAACTTGTTATCACCCTAGGTCACCAGAGTTTGAGCAAGAGAGAGAGAGAGCTTGCTTCTTTGCCAAGTTTTGAAGGTAAATGAAATGCTTACCTTTGCCTCTGATTTCGAACTTCAACGCATTCTCATGCTATATAATTATGTCAAATAGCTTGATTAAGTATAATTACATGCCAATATGAAGAATAAACACAATTATGTGTTTAATTAGAGTTGAATTGTTAAGAAAATAAAGAAAATGTATATGTTTATTTATGTGATCAAATGAGCTTGGATTGAGCTGGATTTTAGTTGTTGTAATGTTGTTTGTGTTTATAAGTTGATTTAGATCATAATTTGATGATTCTAATAGCTTGAATATGATTATATGATGAACGTAGAATGCAAAGAATAAGTAAAATTTAATGCATTTGGTGTGAAATGGCTTCAAACTTGTGTAGAAATATATTAGAATGAATAAGGGATGATGTATGACGAATATGTGAATTGATTAAGCTGTGAATTGAAGAAATTTTGATGAAATCGAGCTTGAATTTCGAATGGCCGAGGCTGAACGATGAGCGATGTTGAGCTTTAGTTTTGGCAAAAATTTGAGTTGCTGAATGTCGAATTTTTAGCTAGGAGTATTCATTGACATGTGAAGTTGGTGTAGGACGGATCTTGGCCGGAATAAGACCAAGAATCCGGCGAGATTAAACTGGCCAAATTGGGCCAGTTGAGCTGAAGCGGCGAACGACCGTCCTCAAAAGAGAGCTACGACTGTGCATGTGTAACGAATTAGAATTCTAATTCACATTCAAGGCAGCTTTGAGTGGAAGTTTAATCAAGTCTCAAGCAGGCCAAAATGATGTGGAATAAGTTGGATTAAGTTGCTGTTTTTGCACGTGAAGTTTGTTCGCTGAATGAGCAAACATTGAAGAGAAGAATTTCATGGAAATGTAGTTCGTGTATGAGCATTAGGTTGGAATTATAATTGTAGTCCAAGGCTGTTTTGGCATGGGAAAATAACTTAATTTGGTAGCATGCTGAGGACGTGTATGTGCTTATGAAATGTTGGAAATATGGAAGCATTTACATGTGAAATTTGAGCTTGCTAAAATATATATAAGCCTTGATCAAGTAGACGCAAGGTATGGAAATATTATGTATTTGACTGGAAATCAAGAAGTTGGACTCGAATTAGCTGCATTATTAATACAAATTGTGGTTGCTTTAATAGGCTATGACAAGTTTTGAAAATTGTTTAAGTTGAGTTAGTAGCAAAACGGAGTTAATTTAGTAGCGTGACTAATATGAATCGTTGGTTCTGATGGTTATTTGATTAAATCAGAAAATGACTGAATTTTAGAATTTAGTGACTATAGTTCACCACGTAACATTTCATATCATAGCATTTGTATTTCCATGACATGTAAAAAAATATGATTTTCATTAGAAATAAAAGAAAAATGAGTTTACATGTTTTTCCAACTTTCGATCCAAATCTACATGTTTTAAGATATTTAGAAAAATATGATGTCTAAGACATCTTCTAGAAGTGGTATAAGAGAGCACTTGTGGATTCGTACTACCATTAGAAAAGGGGCCAACTTTGTTAGTATAGGACATTGCAGTCACTAGAAAATAGTGTTCTACTCTTTAGAAAAATCGAGTGCTGGTATATGCATTAGCTTTCTAAACTCACATAGTCAAGGTGTCAAATCTTTATATTTCAGTAATTTGATTAGTATTGTAGTTTTTACATATCAGTTTTATGATTTCACATTTAGATTTATCTAATATAGTTTTCAAAATTAAGATTTAGTTTTTAGAAATTAGAATTTCAAATTTCAAACTTTTATGATTTTCAACAGGCCTTTGGGCTAAGACATAGTTTTTATGCATGATTTTAGCATATTTTTCATGAGATACCATGTAGAGCATTCATACAGGCTTCGTTAGGATTTAAGTATCCTTTGATGCAAGGTTATAGTTATCAAATAAGAGATAGTTTAAGAAGGGAATTCAGATTAGCAAAATTCAAAAATTAAATTAAGCGTTTTAGTAGCTAAGTGATTTATCAATCATTCCCTTCTCTTTCCTTGTAGGTGCCTTAGCTCTATGAGTTCAACTGGATGAGATGTTGGGCTTTCAAGAGAAATTAATGTTGATAGCTTTTAGATAGATATGTTTTACAAGTTTTATGTTTTTATGAGTTTTGATTGTATGTAAATATAATAGGATGTGATAAGTTTTTCAAACAACTTTATTAGTTTTCATGAATAATATGTTCCATATTAGCAAAGTTTAATAAAAAGGTACTTTTTAGAAAGTACTTATATTATGTTTTTTTTTTACATTATCTACGATTAGTAGTTGTAGTCTTTAAGTGTAATATTCTAATTGGTTTATGACTTCGAGAGTCAGTATCTCTTTAAACATTGGTTTTTAAGCCTATATCTAGACAAGGTATTACATCTCTCCTCTCTCTCCTTTGATGGTGTAAGTTATATGGAGTTTATTCTTTTAGGAATTTGCTTCATCAAATCAAGTGCATTGGAGTAGGCAAAACTATCACCTTTTTCACTTTTGCTTCTATTGGGTTGATTATGACATTCTTGTAGCATGCATGTTATTTTTGCCATATTTTCTTCTTCAATTTTATTGTTGATGTCGGTTTGGTTTTTGATGGGGCTGAAAGTTCCAATGGTACCCGAATGAATGGTGGTTGCATTACCCTCCTTAGGCTTGAGCATTCAAATGTTTTCTGATATCTTAGGGTTGATTCCCCCATGAAAGTCCCCACTAATGCCTTTCACATCCATCATTGCATATGGTTGCCTAACTTCTAAATTTCCTTTTGGCAGTCTTGTAGGGAATTCACTTGTCTTACCCTTGAAAGCGTTTCTTTTAAGTTTTCACATTCATTTGGTCTAAATCAAGCCTAAAATTCTTCTTCAAAAATCACTCATGTCACCTCTTTTTCTTCTTCTTTGTAAGCCTATCTTTGTCACTACCACCATTGATTAGCTTCTCCTCAAGGTGGAATAAGGCCAATGAAACCTTTTATGCCTCTATTGTACCATGATATTCAAAGAATTGGTCAACTCAGTTAAACCATTCTGTTTGATCATCCCATGAATACCTTGGAAATTCAAGCTTGGCTATTCTTCGATGAGATTAATTGTCAACTGCCCTCTTCATTACTTTCCTTTTTATTGCTCAAGCCTTTCTCAGTGAGCATTACTTTAAACAGCTTGTTGACGGTCTTTTCTAGTTGGCATAGTTTATCAGTTACACCAATTTTCGTCTTGCTCATCCCATCGTGAAGTCTCCCTAGATCGATCTCTAAGCTTACAAGTCTCTCATTATTGGCAATCATTGTAAACTTGACTTATAGTATTGATAGGTCCCAGTCAAATCCAACTACACTTTCTTATGTTAAGGTTCTCTCAAGGTGAGAATAAACCATAGAGTTTGGATGATAAGTCTTGTTTTTTTTTTTTTTTTAATTGAATTACAACAACTTAAATACATAGAATTTAACTACTACACTAGTGGCGTTTTTTTAGCGACATTTGTCTGAACGCCACTAAAAACTCTCAATACTGGTGTTTAATTCATTGAATGATTTAAATACTACAAAAGAATAGCCTTTAGGGGCGTTTTCGAAAAAAGCCACTGAAAGTCATATATACTGTTGTTTTTTTGAAATGCCACTTGATATGTCGTTGAAGCCTAGGGTTTTTATTGGCGTTTTTAAAATGTCAGTAAAGGCTATTTAAAAACGTCAGTAAAATCCCTTATAATCCTTAACTCGCGTGTGCCCTCTTCCTCTTTTTTATTTCTTTTCGCCGCTGTACACTGCATTCTCTATCACTACCACTACTATGTTCGTTTGTTTCAGGCCTTTTTGTCATGGATTTTGGTCGTTTCTTTTTCATTTGGAGACTACAACTTCTTCCCTTCTTTAATTAGACTTCCATTTTGCTCTAAAACTTGTAAGTTGGCATAAAGTTTGGATTTTATTTGTGAAGAAATATTGAAGTTTGTTATTTATTAAGTTTTTAATCCTTATATTAAGCAAATTATTGAAATCCTAAAACTAATAATATTTTAGCTTATATTGGAAACTCTTTTAAAAAAATTCACTTTAACTTATTTTATATATTTATATTAATTTGTATTTTTTAAAATTATATTACATGAGTAAATTCACTTTAGATATTCATATTTTATTATTGGAAACTCTTAGATTGGAATTATAAAAAATTCACATTTTATTATTGAATTTTTTGAAATGATATGTTTATGTATTTACTTTAGCTTATGTAAGATTGGAAATAAAAAAAAATTCACATTTTATTATTTAATTTTTTGAAATAATATGTTTATATATTTACTTTATCTTATTTTAGATTGGAAATAAAAAAAATTTATATTTTATTATTGAATTTTTCGATATGATATGTTTATAGATTTACTTTAGCTTATCTTAGATTGGAAATAAAAAAAATCACATTTAAAAAAAAATTTTACTTTAGTTTATTTTATATAAATACATTAATTTGTATTTTTTTTCATATGATATCGCAAGAGTAAAATCAACTTATTAGGTTAATATTCTTGATTAAATTAAATTATTAATGTTTTTAAGTCGGTCAAATACAAATGAATATCTGTTAAATTTTTTAAAATTTAAATATTCACTTGTCAAATATTTTTATATTTTACAAATATAATTTTATTATTATATTATTATTTTTATTACAAAAACCAAAATTCTTTTTTAACCGTTTAAATTTAACAGTTGACTGTTAGACTTAACCATTGATTTCAGTTTGTCTGTTCAGAGTGAGCTTCGGAGAGAAGTCATCAGAGAGTAGATAGAGATTGTTTCAACTAGGTTTTTGAGGCTTCAGATTGTGTCTTCACTGTCTGATGAGATCAGATCAGTGGGTACAGATGATGATACGAGAGTATTAGAGAGTACAGTACCAGATTTTGAGATCAGAGATGAGATTCTGAGATTCAGGGGCCGAGTTTGTGTTCCAGAAGACCCAAATTTGAGGCAGAGAATCTTATCAGAAGCCCATAGTTCAGTGTATATAGCTCATCCGGGCAGTACCAAGATGTATCAAGATCTGAAGAGAAACTTTTGGTGGTCAGGAATGAAGAGAGACATAGCAGACTTCGTAGCCAGATGTCTAGTGTGTCAGCAGGTTAAGGTCGAGCATCAGAGACCATCAGGGTTATTGTAACCTTCGAGTGTGCCAGAGTGGAAATAAGAGAGCATTTCCATAGATTTCATCTCAAGATTACCCAGAGTCAGAGAGAGATATATTGGTATTTGGGTGATAATGGACAGACTGAGTAAATCAGCCCATTTCCTACCAGTTAGAGATGGTATGACGACTGATCGTTAGGTCAGTTATATGTCAGGGAGATAGTGAGACTGCATAGAGTTCTCAGAGTTATTGTGTCAGATCGAGACTCTAGATTTCTATCAGCTTTCTGGAGGAGTTTGCAGAGGACACTTGGGACTCGATTACACTTTAGTTCAACTTATCATCCTCAGTCAGATGGCCAGACAGAGAAGGTGAATCAGATTCTAGAAGATATGTTGAGAGCATGTTACCTAGGCTTCCAGACCAGTTGGGTTGAGCTACTGCCATTGATGGAGTTCGCGTATAATAATAGTTACCAGTCGACGATTCAGATGGCTCTATTTGAAGCATTGTATGGTAAAAAGTACAGATCTCCCTTGCATTGGGATAAGATTGGGGAGAAAGATTCTGTGGCAACTGCAGTGGGTCCAGAGATGACTTAGCAGATGATTGAATAGATCAGAATCATCCGGCAGAGAATGAAACAGGCCTAGGATCTCCAAAAGAGCTATGTAGATGTGAGACGTAAGGAGTTAGAATTTGAGGTTAGAGACTATGGGCCCAAGGTTCATTGGACCTTATGAGATCCTGGAGAGAGTTGGACAGGTTGTTTACAGGCTAGCATTGCCTGCCAGTACGGATAGATTCTATGATGTCTTTCACATATCTCAGTAAAGAAAGTACATCAGAGATCCTTCACATGTTCTAGAGCCTCCAGAGTTGGAATTGGCTGAAGATCCGAGTTATCAGGAGATGCCAGTTCAGATCATAGACAGAAGAATAAAAGTGCTCAGAAACAAGGAAATTCCTCTTGTCAGAGTTCTGTAGAGGAATCAGAGACAGGAAGAGTCCACATAAGAAGTGGAGTCTGAGATCAGGGATAGGTTTCCGAGCTTTTCAGATAATTCTGGGGATGAAATTTTTATAAGAGGGAGAGATTGTAACATCTCAGGGTTAGTTTTGTCTTTTAGGCTTCTAATATGAGATTAGATTGAGATTTATGTGAATTCTAGGGTTATGAGAAAGTTTTGGGGTGAAATAGAGGTTTTTCTAGAGTTTGGTGGCTTGTGCATGGATCTATTTGAGTAGATTTGCATGCGAGCGTGGGAAAGTGACATTTTTATAATTTTCTTGCCATGCACGACCGTGCATGAGTGGTGTACGTTTGTGCGTGCGATAAGTTTCAATCGCCTTGGTTTAAGTTAAGCTTATCCGGTTTCCAAATCATTTTCACCTAAAGTTTCTATTTCATTTCAGAGAACCTCAACCCTAGGAGGGAAGAGCAGCATCCAGGACCATCCAATCCAGCTTGATCTTATGATTTCTTAGTGAGAGAAGCATGTCCAGAGGTAGGCGTTTCTTATCTCTTTCCCTTGTGTTTTGATATGCTTGATACTTGGTTGAGATGTGTGAGCTTATTCCAGCATGCTTGTGATGTTCTCTTTGTGTGTTGATGATGATTTGAGATGATTATGATGATGATGGATGCATATATACATGTTATGTGTGAGAATATGTATGATTTATATGCTTTTGTGATGGGTTGGATGTTGAGCATGAGAATAGAAGTTATTGAAAGGGAAAATATGTTTCTATGAAGTGTTTTGCATGTGGGAAATGTTTATTCTGTATTTGGTATGAGATTTGGCTGGGAATCGAGTTGATTCCAAGTGGTCATGGAAGTGCAGAGCAGGACGCACGCTCGTGCATGCGTAGCACACGCCCGTGTATACTACCTTTTCTACATGGTCATAGTCGTGTTCACGTAGTCGTGTATGACCTAAATTGCAGGGTCACGACCGTGCACCAAGAGAAAATGAGAAATATGTAGAAAAATCACAGAACCACCCACGACCACATGCACAACTGGCTCACGGTCCCGTGCAAGCTCATGCACGCCCGTGCGTCAGGAAGAAAAGAGAAATTAAGCATGAAAATAAGAAATGTGCACAGTAAAAGCTATCCAAGTGATAGAAAACAGTAAAAATGAGCTCAAATAAAAATACATGACACATCATATACACAGCATAGCATGACATGCCATACAGAGTTTTCAGAAAGGGATCCAAGGATCCGAATTCATGTTTTCAGTTGAAAACATAGATTTCAGGGGTGAATACGAGGGGGCACTTGTGAGTTTCAGCACACCCGTTGCATCAGGAGCTATATGCTCATTACTAGCCCTATGTATTGGTATTTGCTGGGGTGCTCAGTTAGTAGATTATAGGTTTCCTGATCCGAGGATCAGATGCAGTATAGCGCGAGGCGCTCAGTTCAGCATTCAGGCCAAGGCCTAAGCATCAAATTCAGAGGCATCACATGACCCATACAGTTTATGACAGGTGTTTGTATAGGAAACTCACATGGCCAGAGTGTCGAATCCTTGTATTCATCAGTCTGCACAACATAGCATATACCCCAGGGTACACAGTTTTCAGCATAGCTTTCAAATAAAGCGTTTATATGATTTTCAAATATGAGATCCCAGGATCCAACAACATAGTTTTCAATGAACAGTTTTCAAAAAACTATTTTCAGTATACAGGCCCAGGCCTAGTTATGATTTCAGTATGTTTTATAGCATGTCATTCTTACATGACATATACAGTTGCATATCATTCAAAGAATGATAAGACAGTAAGAAACAGTAAATGAACAGAATATGAAACATCGTGTAAAAGACACGAACAGCAAAATATCAAAACAGTAAAAGAGAAAAGATAATGAATATCAGAAAGAAAGCTTAGTGAGTCAAGTTAGACCGCTCGGATTTCTCTTCATTAAAGGTTATTTACATATACGTATTTATGTATTTATGATCCGATATGAGACAGTATCAAATCAGTAAAGATATGAAGAACAGAATAAGAGTTAATTATAAGAATATTGACACGTGAGAACCAGTTTGGTTTCTTTCCGTGTATAAGTCTGTTTCTGTATGAGATGACGTGGCAGTCCTCCGAGGAGGATTGGTTTAGGGTCAGAGATAGGAAGCGCTTATTGGGTGAATATATCACTCACTCCTTACTTTCCTTTCTCTTGCAAGTGAGTATTTTGGGGGCTAAGGGGAGGAGTTGGCTGCCATTTGAGATCCAGTTTGCTTAGTATTGCAGTATGTCTCAATTTACGTGTTTACTTAGTTTTATATGCATGTGATTATATGTACATGTTTTATGATGCACATATTCAGCAAATATTTTAATATAATACAGTTTTTGGGCATGTATATGTTTATGTATACATTTACACCACAGGTTTTCCGTTGCGACAGATCAGCTTAGCTTAGGTATTCTGGTTGGGTATTATTGACCATATTTTCCTCTTATTTATATTATATTTAATTACAGAAAAACAGTAAACAGTAATACCCAACTGGGGTGCCTACAGTGCATGAAATAACAATTTTTCATACTTTCATTGTTAATTCATCGTCCTTTTGGGCTTGGTAATGATATTGATATTTACCTGCAACATTTAATAGAGGATCGAAAAGACTTATGAGAGGTAAGGGTGGAAACTTTTGATGCTTCATCGAAAGAAAATTTCCAATTGCATGTAACAATTATGTAGACCATAAATGATTTCCCAACTTATAGTAATCTATCTAAGTAGAACATTCATAGTTATTTCATATGTCCTTGTTGTAATACAAAGACAGACTTTAGGTGTCTGAGGAATGGGAAAAAGTTTTGTTTTATGGGGCATCGATGGTTTTTGGACATTACTCATAAGTTTCGATTTGATGCAAAATCATTTGATAAGACAACCAAATTAAGAGCTAGTCCAGTTCTACTGTCTGGGTTTGCCATCTTGGATCAATTGAAAGATATCAAGTTTAGCTACGGAAAGATACATAAAGAAGTTATGGGGGTTAAACCAAAAATATAGGAGAAAAAGTTTTTTCTTCCAATTACTCTATTAGCAGTCGCACTTAATAAGACATAATTTTGATGTGATGCACTTAGAGAAAAATGTTTGTAACAATGTGGTAAATACAATTCTCAATATTGATAAAAATTTGAAGGATAATATTTATGCTCGTTGTGACTTGTAAGAGATGAACATTAGAAAAGAGTTATAGCCTCAACAGTGGGACTCAGGAAGAACCTATTTGCCTCTGGCATGCTATGAATGATGTCACATGAGAAGAAAATTTTTTATGAAGTGTTGGAAAATGTAAAATTTCCAGATGGTCATGCCTCAACCATATCACGATGTGTTCTATAATAGCACAAATTATCTAGTTTAAAAACTCATGAATGTTATGTTTTAATACAACAACTTCTTCTACCTGCATTACAAGGTATGTTGCCTGTGAATGTGAGTTCGAATCTGACTAAACTATCAAACTCTTTTCGGGCTTTATATGCTAAGTCTCTTTGAATTCGTGATCTTAAGCAACTTGAAAAAAAGATTATGTTGACACTCTACAATATGGAAAGGATTTTCCTACCCACATTTCTCACAATTATAGTGTAATTGGTTATTCAATTGGCCCTAAAAGCTAAGCTTGCCAAACTAGTGCATTACCGATGGATGTATCCAATCAATAGGTAAACATCAGAAATATATATACTTCACAGTCTCTTCATGCAAATAATCTAACACTTAATCATTCATCAGGTCATTAAGCACTTTAAAATCTACTGTCTGTAATAAAGCACGTCTAGAGGGTTTGATAGCTGAAGTGTACCTTGCTTTAAAGTGTTTGCCATTTTGCACTCGATACCTAATTGATGACAAATCAATTCAGAGCAAAAAAAACCCTATTACTAAAATAAGGTCCTCATCAATCCTATTCCTTAATGTTGGACAACCGTTTAGAAGTGTTCGGGGTTTCATGATAGATGAAAATATATTGGTACAAGCACAACATTATATCTTTTTCAATTATGATACGGATATAGTCCAGAGGTGTAAAGAGTAAGTTATCTTTGACAACGAATGTATCCATATATGTATCTACATCACTTTGGGACTATATTTTATTTATATGTTCATAAATTACAAAGAACATGTTGGAGTTATCAAAAGACTTCATCATCGATGACGTCTAACTTAACATGAGGTCAACCGCTTACATAATGGATTCTTTCATGAATGGTTCAAGGAAAAGGTAAATAGAGTTTTACGTCATTGATATATATAACTATGTACATATGTTTATTACAAGACATTAAAAATAAGTTATTTATGTTGCTTTTAGGAAAAACATTTAGACATAGGTGATGATAAGCATCTAACTGCTGAAATTAGAACCCTTGCGCGTGGTTTAAACTATATAGCAAAGTGGTTTGAAGCTTTTGATCTATATAATGGGTATAGGTTTCAAAAAAAAAATATGAGAACAGCATGAGTACACAAAATTATGGAGTTATGGTGGTTGTAAAAACCCAAAGTTATGTAAGTACTAATTATTCAAGGACAGTGTTAGGCGATGTGGCTTACTATGATACATTGACTAATATTATTGATCTTAACTATTATAATGAATTTAATATTGTGTTATTCGGATATGACTGGGTTGATGATACTCATGGTAGAGGGATAACACATGATGCACAAGGATTTACACTATTAAGTTTTACTCACCTAATTCACACTAGCGATCATATACTTGATGAACCTTTTGTGTTTGCATCTTGGGCTCAATAAGTTATCTTTGTCTAAGAATGAAAAGATCATGTCTAAGAACGAAAAGATCAACAATGGTTTGTTCCTTTGCTAATTAGACCTAAAGATACTTTTGATTTAGAAGATAATACTTCTGATTTGATAATTCTCCATTTAAAAAGTCAGATAGAGATAGAAAATGATGATTTCTTTTTTGTTAGGAGTGATATAAATGATATTTTTTTCGATTTGCTTACCAACCAACATATATAGGATAATGATGATGGTGTAAGTTAAGGTCAAACTAAAAAATCATATTTACTGTGACTTATAATTGAATATATTAGATATGTTATTATTTTTTCATTTAGATGTTACAACCTTATATATATATATATATATATATATATATATATATATATATATATATATATATATATATATATATATATATATTACGTGTATTTGCATATGAATTTATGAATAACCATGTAGTTTTTCTTGCAGATAAAAGCTTGAAAATGTCGAGGAAGAGGCAATCCTTATAAAGCGCTAAAGCATCTAATCAAGCCTAAGAGAGCACGCCAGCCGCAGTTGGTAAAGGATAACATATTATTGAAATTTATTAAATTTTATTTTCAATTAAGATTATGATATGTTATTATTCATTTTCTATGTTATAAGTCATAAACCAGAAAAAAAATGACGAGGACTAACTTTGAAGACAGACATTTAGAATATGCGCACAAGTGAGAAGGTCATTATGTAGTTTAACGATATGAACCAAAGAGTTGGTCCTGAAGCTCATGTGCTAGCTAGTTTTTTTGGAACTTTAGCGCGAAACTATCAATTACTCCATTTAAATATACCAGATTTGAGGCAAATTTCGGCATCAGAAAAAGAGAAGATCCTTAGAATTGTTAAAGTATGATAACATTCATTATCTATTTAAACTATTGTATTACTTATCGCGGGGCAAAGAACACAATTTAATGGGAAATTTATTTTTCAGGCAAGGTTTACATACCCCCTAGAAGGGGACAAATAGGTGTTATAGTCTCTAAGTAAAAAATGGAAAGATTATAAGTATGATATGAAATTAGAGTAGTATGAAAAATATTATAATATTGATGATATTGTCAACAATAAATCGAATTGAATTCTAAAAGATCAATGGATGATACTCATTACACAATGACATTCAGGACAGGAGAAGTTATAATAATTTTTTCTTTTTCTTGACCAATTAGGTAATGACTAATTTTTGCTTTTTCTTAACCATTTACTTTATCTCAGAGATATAGTGAAACAAATAGAAAGACTTATTCTGTTCAAATAATGGATGATATGTTCATATCATAAATGGCATCATATAATACGAGGTAAAGTAAATGGAGCATACGTGACAACCATTATTATAACAATATGAGGAACAATATGTGACAACCATTATTACGTATTGGAGGAACAAAGAGTATTGCATGACTAATGGATGAAATGATTAGTTGATTTACCTTTGTTAACTCTATGACATGTTCATATAATAAATGTATCCTTTTAAATATGAGGAACATACATTAAATAGAGAATAGCTGTCACAAGCCAAAGTGTTTATAGCAACCCATCAGACTTGTAAAAATGGAAGACCAATTGATTAAGACTTTGCACACGCAATTGTAAGTTTAATTTGTGTAACTTTATTTGTTTTTAAGACAAATGAAATTAATAAGACATTGTTGTTTATACTAGGTTTAAGAACTTATCCAAGAGAAGATAAATGAGTTATAGAGTTTTATCTAAGAATCAAATGCGAGTCTTCATGAGATGAAGGATAATGCATATGCTCAAGTGATAGGACTAAAAAGACATGGTCGGGTGCGTGGATTAAGATTTGGTCCCACTTCTAGCTTGTACAAGGCATCAACATCATTATCTCACCACTCAGGCAGCCCTTCAAGTGTGAATAATGATGCCATTGAAAGAATAAGAGAATTAGAAGAGCAACTGAAAACATTGCGAAAAGATTATTGTAATAATATGAACGCAGTTAGATCTCAGTTGTTATACATCACTGCGTATGCCACCATCTGAAAATTACCTACAACTTAGTGGAAAGGTAACGTATGTAGGATATGTTTACGTTATAAATTTCTTCAAATAGAGTAATTAAATCAAAATTAACATATATGGTTTGTTTATTTGTGTGTCATAGGTATCTCATCTATCAAAAAGTCATCACTCTTTAGATGAAAGCTATAAGTATATTTACATCTATATAAGATCATGTTAAATGTTTTTCATCTATTAAAAATACATATTGATGAAATCAAGTTGATTGAAGGGTTGGTTTGTATGTGGTTATGAAGTGTTGATTTTATTGTATGATAAAACATGACATTGTTGAGTCGGTTTATACATCTTGAATGGAGATTGTGGTTTATGAACACATAATAATAAATGTAAGCTATGTAGATCCTGGAAACTATATTTGACATATCGAATTATTAATGGAAAATTGAAGAATTAGTTTGTAGGTGTGAGTTTGGTTTATTTGTTGTTTGGAATCCATGTGGTTTTATCCAACTTAATTAGTTGCATATTCTCATGAACTCTTGTTGGAGAAGTTTAGTAACACACTTTTTCATAAGCAAATTTCTAATGGTTGTTATGTTGTTTTGTCATTTTGAATCAATTTGACTTCCTTATTTGTCTTAAATAAGTTATTAGCATGTATAATTGTCTTAATGCTAAAAAAGTAATTCGGCGTTTTAAGCTTTGAGCTATTATTAGAGTATGACCATTTGTATGCATGTTATTCAAGTAGTTCCCAATCATAAAATTTATGCATACCTTCTTACTACAATGGTTTTGAGAATTCTTGTGAATGGATTTCTCAAGCAACAACATTATGTATACCTCCTTACATGACATCTGTTGATATATTCCATTTTTTTAGCCTTCAGCAATGTCTTTTCTGGATTGAAATTATAAATTTAGACTTGTCATACATAAACCTATCTTTCTAAATAGGGATCTAATTAATAGGCTTGGAACTTAGGTTTTTCAATCATAATTATCTTCTGCCAACTGTATTCCTTTTATAATTATTTATTATTATGTTTGCATCTGTTTGAAGCATACAAGGAGCTAATTTTGTCCTTACATCTAAATTTTCTTTCTTGTGGTTAAGATGAATATGTTGTTGCTAGGTTGGATCTTTGTGGGTAATATAGCTGGATTGAATTCTCCTTTTTGGATTTGACATTAAGATATTTTATACTTGTAACTATACATTGTTGAGACATCTATTTGCACACTATATGACTTTTAACCATGTACTTCATATAGTTATGGTTTCTTTTGGTGTTGCAATTCAGTATTGTTTAGTTAATTTTACTTTTGCGATTTATTCTAGGCTGAGTGATCATTCATAGACATTGTTTATTACTTTTGTGTTTTATTCTTCTTACATCTTTCATTTTTTTTCCTAGGGCAGAATGTCAAAGTTTTGGCTCCAATTCTCCAAACAAGCTCCATGATAGTTAATGTAAAAGTTTCGACTTTATATAGTGATTGACTATTATATACATTTACATTAAGTATTATGATAATACTTTTAACAAATATTTCATTAATGAATTTGCGAGTTTATTCGTATGTGCTTATAGATGTCATATTAACTTCGAATGTTATTGTAAATTTTTTTTTTTTTTTTGAGTTTCGTCAAAATTTATTGTTAAAAATATTAAATTGCTTATTGTTTGCTGAAAAAGTGTAATGAATATAATTAATAGAAAGTAAAAATTGTAAAGAATAATGTCGTTAAAAAGGTGGTGGATGAAATGGCAAAAACACCACTAAAAACAAAAAAAGGCCACTAAAAACTAAGGAAAAATGACGTTATAAACCAATGAAAAATGCCACAAATTTTAAAAGGCCAATATAGTTCTTAGTAGAAAAAATTAAAAATGCTACTAAAACTCCAAAAAACGCCGCTATAGGTCTCCTAGACAGTCAGTACCACGCATGCGAAAAAGAGCGAGAAAAAAGGGCTAACGGTAGCAGGGCTTTTATCATTGTTTCGAAAAGCCAATGAAAGCTTTAAAAAATGCCATCGCAAACAAGACTTATAGTAGCGTTTATTGGAGTTTTTATCAGCGTTTTACAAAATCTCGATAAAACCTTTACCAACACATGAATTACTGACATTTTTGCGAATGCCGATAATGTTAATTGCGGCGTTTTAAAATACCGGTAAAAACCTCAATAAACACCACTAAAAACTTTTCCTGTTGTAGTGATACTCCTAAACTTATGATCTACACTTGCTAAAAAGGACTTCATAGCTACTATATAGCTTACATAACATAACTAAATCACATACCCATAATAGCAGGAACATTCTATTACAGGACCTATTCTCACGCCACTGTGGATGTTGGCTTGGGATAATTGTTGACAGCATAATAATGTTCACGTTCCCATGCACTTCACTTCACGTTCCCACTCCATGTTCCCATGTATCACTCCCATGCATGCATGTTCTTCTTATATGTACTTCAAATTCCTATTAGGAATGCATTGAGCATGCCTTGGCGTAACATGAATTAGCATTTATTGTGGATATTTATGTTATATCTATAAGAGATCTATTTGGTGTTTGAGCAAGTGATGTCCAATTAAGTTGGAGCTTCATGCTAAGAGGACCAATTAAGGAGTACTTGATATATGCCCTCTCAATCATTGCGAGTCTTAAGATTTCCTTGTTGCCCTTAGGACACTATACTATGAAGTTGAAGTTTGAAATATCTTTTTCTGTCATCTCATACAAGACTACGATTTATACAATCACATGAGGTATAGTTAGAAAAATACTATTGACAAAGATAAATTAATGAGCTTTGGACAAGATTGTTTGTTAATAAACCCTGGGTGAACATTACATAACCCGGGTGCTTACGTTGCTATAGTGTGCAAGGTAATCATGGATGCTTCCTGATAATATGGCTAGTTAAATGTTGTTTAGAGTTATGTTAGGAGGGGTTGGAAGGATATAAACTGGTGTGGTCAAACAGTTTAGCTAGGGCATAGACGAAATAATATGTGATATGTTATGTTAGTGCGATGTTAGGTTAACGTAGCATCAAGCTTTGTGCATATTTATCGGGTTGCAGGCTTTATTGCATGTATTATAATGCTTGTTGTTTTTTAAAGAATTTTTGTTGACGTTGAAAGCTATGGAATAACGCCCACATAACAAATTAATAGCCAAATAACATTGTTCCACCTAGGGTTTTCTTAAATACATTTTTTACCCAAAAACTTTCAAAAAGCCTAATATCCACCCTTGATCAAAGTTAATTATTAAATTTAACAATCAACCATTAGATTTAACTGATCAAAGAGATATTTTTATTTTTTAAACAAAATATTAAAAATAATAAAAATTAATTTATAAAAGAATTAAAATATAAATAATATTAAAATAATAATGTAAATTAATACATTAATAAAAATTTAAAAAATTAATAAAAATTTAAAAAATAAAAAAAGTTAAAAAAACAACCACCGTTGGAAACACCATTACTAGAGATAATGATTGTTGTTAACCTAACCAAACGGCTGAAAATGATCATCTGATTCTATTGATAACCAGATTTGGTAGTCTTGATGACAAAAATCAGATTTGGTCATCGAAAATCTAATAAAGGTAGTCAAATTTAACCACCAAAGATCTGACGAAAGCAACTAGATATAATTATCTTTGCCATAAAAAAAAGGGTATAAAATGACCAATTTTAAGTGTGTCAGTCGTTTCCAACCATCTCTGATGGTGGAGGTGGCAACATCCACTAGATCTTTGACTGCCAAATCTAGTCATCTCTGTCATCGAGACAACCAGATCTGGTTGTCAATGGTACCAAGTAGTTGTTTTAGTCATTTAATTAAATTAACAGTAGTCATTGTCATCGGTGACGCTACTAGCAGCGATGATTGATTTTTAAAATTTTTATTTTATTTTTAAAACATTCATTAATTTTTTTTATTTTTAAATTATTTATTATTATATTGATATTATTTTATATTAAAATTTATTTTAATATTAATATTACTTATTTTTATATTGAAGGGTGTTTTAGTCATTTTAATAAAAATATTAGTAAAATTCAAAGGAGGGATGGGTGTTTGACTTTTTAAAAGTTTTTTGATGAGAATTGTCATTTAGGGAAACCTTGGGTGGGAATGGGTGTTTAGCCAAAATTAATTTATATATTTTTTTAAATTAAATTAAAGGGTAAGAGTTTAATTAGTTGAGATAAAATCCTATCCTAAATTATCTCTCTGGAGAGATGGAAAACTATTCTAAATTATCTATTTAGAGGGATTAAATTGAGACCAATAGATGATTTCTCTGATGAAAAAATATCTACTTAGGTAGGGTCTGGGTTTTTTTCGGAAAAGACTCTGGTAGCCGGTAGAAAAAGGCCAACGATTCCTTCGCACTTCAAGAATATTTCAGTAGCCTCAACACTGAATGACGACCACACAAATGATGGATTAAAGAGTGCAACTTCGGAAGCATCTGATCTCAAACTAACTGGATAACATAGTGCCAGTTGGGAACAAGCCATGGTCCTACTTGACAACCTTTCAAATCGAATTTCTACAATCTTTTATTTTCAATGAATTCAACTTCTATCAAATTTTATCCAAAACCATCATGAGCATCACTAACTCCACTGCCCTCCTCCGTGCTCACAACGCTGCCACCACTTCACCCCACACCAAACTCTTGCTTCCAGTAACCAGAGCTTTATCTTCAGCTAAAGAATCTCAAACCGTGATAAATCGGAGAAACTTTGTGACAACATTGTTAGCGACTCCACTGGCCCTTGGGCTACAGGGCGTTGGCATTCCTCTTGCACTAGCTGAGAATTGGGGGACACGTTCGTTTATAAAGGAGAGATTTTTCGAACCAGGGCTATCACCGGAAGATGCAGTGGCAAGAATCAAGCAGACGACGGAGGGGCTGCACAGCATGAGAGAGATGCTAGACCGCATGGCATGGGGTTATGTCATAAAGTATATTCGCTTGAAGTCGGCTTATCTTTCTCAGGATTTGAAGAACGCCATGTCTACGTTGCCACAGGGGCTCAGGAAGGAGTATGTGAAAACAGCCAATGAATTGGTTGATAACATTGCTGAGGTATGGCCTTAATTTACGGGTCTTCCTATAGAAATTTATATTCTTTTTTTTTTTTTGGTTGTTGACTGAAATTAGCATTTCCCTCATCACATTTGGTTATATATGTCGTAATAGTAGGAGGTTTTTTTTTCTAATTGTATTTTTTGTTCCCAGTTTGACTATTATGTACGTACGCCAAGGGTATACGAATCATATCTATACTACGAGAAGACATTGAAAAATCTAGATGATATTGTGGCAATGTTCACTTAGTGGAAGGCTTATGATCTGAATGTTCTATATTATTGAGGCTTGAATCTTCACAACAATATTGTTATTTTATCGGTTTCTATGATTAATTTTGTTCTGCAGTAATATCAGAGTTTGTATAGCATTGTAAATAAGTGATTATTTAATCTTCTTTGCATAACATACGAAAGCCTTAGACCTATAAATTAATATAGAGCGGTTGAAATTGTACACTAACTATATATGTATAATACCAATTAATACGCACACGACACAGTGATTTGTAGTACAATTAGCTAGCGGCGATAAATGGATACAGCTGATATAACGATTATGAAAATAAGTAGAACTGCAGCACCAAAAGACCCAACTAAAGATCCGGAGATACGTTGACAGAAAGAATTGAACTGTTGGCAAACTGCAAGCCAGTTAGCGTTAGAATTGCCGTTGTGTGCCAAGTATACAATGGCTGTTGCTGAAGAAGCTCCGGCAACGATGAGAGCCAGCATTACCTTCACAAATCTCAGTTAATCTACTTCGTTAGAATAACAACTTGATAAATGACATGTACAATTATTAAAGCTAACGTAAAAATCAATTAGAGAAGCGAAAAAAGATATAAATTTTGACATGGCATACCTTTATAGTTGTCTTTAGTCAATAAAATTAGCCTAGCTAGCTAGACATCAGTCTGAATCCAATAAAAGTATAGGACTTGTATTTTGTTGTTTGGTTGATAGAACTTAAGTTAAAAGGAAGGAATTAGATTGTGTACCGTGTCAAAGACGAGAAAGATGAGTCTACTAATTTTAGCTGATGGCCTGATAATGTGAAAGATAGAGAATGGCAGAAAAAGAACCAAATACCCGCATACAATTGAGTTCGCTATCACGAAGAACCTGGATTTTTAAAATATAATAATGTTCATTTTCTTCGTAATTGAGTTCGTTGGTTATCGTACATTAGCAATCACTTACGTGAGTGTAGGAAGATCATTGTACTGGGCTCTAAATATGAATTGAGAGAAAATTGAAAGTGTCTGGTCAGTAGTACCCATGGCAACAGCACTTGCTAGTGTACCAGCTGAAGCGATAATTCTTAGAATAAGGTCAAGTATGGACATCCCTCTGCTCAGCACCACTGATGGATTTGCAGTATTGTCCCTGCTGGAAACCTTAGCTGCCTCAACTGCTTCCGGCTTCATGATTATGGGTGAAACTGGTTAGAAGAGTTGAATAAATGGTGATATTTATAGAAAGAATAATCAACGGGGAATAATGCAAGTGGTATTAGGTTAACTCAAAGCAAGTAGAGATGATTTTGCTTACCCAAGCTAAGACGGAATTTTTCTACCTGCCATTGCTTGCAGTTGCACTGTCTGTGTGTCTGTTTCTCTCTCTCTCTCTCTCTCTCTCTCTCTCTCTCTCTGTTTATATATATATATATATATAAAGATCCGAGTCACACAAGATTGATATGACCCGTGACATCACAAATTCACGATTTTCAACATTTGGTCGGTAATTGCATTTTGGACATAGTGAGATTATTTGGTCGCCTGTAGCATCAACTAAATTCATTAATAACTAGAGATATTTTATCAGGTTGAAATTGGACAATATAACTATCACTTTTAATCTGGCCTAAGAGAAAAAAAAAAAAAAAAAAAAACCTTTGTCTTAGGATGATTTTTTATAAAACGGTTGCGCCTTTTTAGTTCATAGCAATAAATATACACTATAGTGACCCCCGCCCCAGAATAAATATACACTATAGTGACCCCCGCCCCAGAATAAATATACACTATAGTGACCCCCGCCCCAAGCCTATTGTGCGTAGCTGTTTAAAAAATATATATATATAATAATAATAATAATAATGCACCTGTGACGGAGATCTTCACAAGGAAAAAAATATTAACTGCTGCTTAAAATACTTTAAAACTCTGAATACGGAAGCGTGAAATACAAATATTGTCATAAAATAAGTCATAATGACTTTTCTGAAAATCTCAGGCTACTCATGTATAAAATCATGTTATCCATACAGTGCATACTATAATATAATACACAAACATAAATACATGAGATACAAGTTATCAAGCATGCAAGCCGAAACACAAAACTAGCTGCCGAGCCATGTCCCCAAAACCTCACAACTGTATCGCCACATCTCAGTCCCCAACTCACTGACCTGCAAAAGAGAAAGGAAGGGAAAGGGGTGAGTGACAAAATCACTCAGTAAGCATTTTCTATCTCTTACACAGACAAGTCATCGAGCAAAAGTTGATCCTAGATCAGACCTCGAGTTCTCTGCTTATTGTTTTCTTATCTCTTATCATCTTGTTATACTTGCTTTACAGTAGCTTATATCATTTTTTTCTTATTCCCTTATTTCTTTACTTTCTTTAATCATTGAGTTTTTGGAGTTTTCATCTGTTTTATGCTTTGTACTTTGCTTTTATCTCATATGTTTCTCATGAATGTTGTTCATGACATGATATGTATGCTCTAATGTCATGTAAATGCTCATTTATCATAAAACTTGCCCTTTGGGCTGATTTTCTAAAAACTTATTCTTTTCTGAAAACTCTTTCTGATAAAAGCTTTGATCTGAAGATCCTCATATATATACATATAGTATAACTGAAAACAGTATCAAAAGTACTATATCTGAAAAATATCTCTGCTATGCTAGCCAGACTGATAAACACAGGGATTCAGCACCTTAGTCATGTGAGCTCAAACCTATGATAAAACTAATCGTGCACGACCATGTCCTCTCTAGCGGACCATGGTTTTCCTCTCTAGCGGGCATGCGAACTCATAAGTGCCCTCTCGTATCCACCCTCTCTTTTAAAACATCTCTTGGATCCTTAGATCCCTTTTAAAGAAAACATCTCTTGTGGCATGTCGTGCTTAATGCTTAATAATCATGCATGATATGTTGTTATCTCATATTATTCTTATGTTTCTCAAGCTTAGAATTCACTTTGGATTGCTTAGGGTAGCTTATCTTTGCTTTAATATTCTTTTTTTTTGTCTTTCTTAAGCCACACGAGCGTGTGTCAAGGCACACGGGACTATGTGCTTCTCGTGTTCTTGGGTGTGCTAGCTTTTGAAAAATTTATCAAACATTCATGAAAATTGGCTAACCACACGGACGTGTGGTGTAAGTACACGAGCATGCATGACTGGGCACATAGGCGTGTATCGTACTACACGGGCGTGTAGCTGCCTCAATACCATCCTGTGTCTTATCTACACAGGCATGTAGATTTGGGATTAGACACACGGGCGTGTGCACTCGGGTACACAAGCGTGTGTCTAGATTTTCATACGTACACGGGTAATATGCAAGGTCGTGTCTCATGTAGATTTGAGGCCACACGAGCGTGTCCCCTTCGGTACAGGGCGTGTGCTCAACCCAAAATCTGTAGATACGTCTGAAAACCCAAAATATCCCACTTAAACACATCCAAATCTCAATCAACTTTAATCAAACATAAACACAGCGTATATACATGCCAATAACCATTCTCATCTCATTCAATCATCATAAAGCATGCCAAATCTCATGCATTTCTCATCAAAAGCATACCCAAGCACATAAACATTATACATTGCATATTAAACTCATAAATCATCACTCAAAGCATCTCATTATCATCATATCATATTGGAAAACATCTACATTACACAGAAACCATCCAAAAAGCTTAAAAATCAGAAAAGCTTGTTGAAAACCTAAGTGAAAGAGGTAAAGAAATACTTATCTCTAGCCATGGCGTCCGGATCTCTCTCTCTAGCTACTTCTGGATCTTTAACCGAAACAATGACTGCTGATTGGACGGATTCTTACCTAGGGTTTGCTGGAAAAGGAGAAGAGAAGAAGCTGAAGGAAATAAACTGAGCGAAATACAGGAAAACTAAAGTATTTATCGCGCTCTCACCTGGCACACGGGCGTGTGTCCCTCAAAAATCTGAAATCTCTCTCTCCTCGCGCCATACATAGAATATTCTTTCTAGAATATCCATGTATAAGCCACGAAAGGCTTCTAAAAGACTCTTCTACCCTTGAATCCTCTCGAAACCATTTTCTAACTGGAAATCTCTCTTTTACCCTTAATCTCAGAGCCTAAAATGACAGTTCTACCCTTGGGCTATTACAAATATGCGCTAGTTTCTTATACTTGTTGCAAATGACTTTCTGGTCATTTTTTTCTTTACCTTTAGTCTTGAAAGCACTCTTGCCCTTCAGTCTCTTGATTCTTAGTAAGAATTTATTGAATCTTCTCGCAAGTAAGCTCCTATCCTCTTCATCTATTAAGGACTCATCTTTTTCATCATCAATTGCCTTTAAAGAAATGCCTTTGGAATTCTTACTCTCTTCCTCCTTTGACTTTCTCTTCATCTCAAAAGTGAAGAGATTTTGGATTAGTTGATACATACCTATTCTCATTAGATCTCTTGATTCGTTTTTGGCGATGACTTTCATGGTCCATGATTTGGGTAAGGATCTAAGCATTTTTTTGGCTAATTTCATAGTTTCAAACTTTTTTTCCAATTCTTTTAAATCTTGTACCAAGTTTGAAAAATTTTTGTATAAGCCAGTAATACTTTTCTCAATTTTCATCTTAAATAGCTCATATTCTTGAAAAAGTAGCTTAATTTTTTACTCCTTAACTTAGCTTGTCCCTTTACATATGGTTTGGAGAATAGTCCAAACTTTTTTTGCAAACTCATAAGATTGAATTCTATAGAATCCAAATAACAAAATAAGATTTTAATAGCTTTGGCATTTAAGCATAAAAGTTTCTCATCATCATTATTACATCACATTCTTCTTTTGGTAATTGAGACTTTTGATCCCTCGGTACTAAGTCACCATGCTCAATAATTTCCCTAATTTATAGCCAATAAATGTAATATGCAATTCGTTCTAATTTTTCATTTTGTATAATTAACACCACAACACAAAGTGGCTTAGTTATGCATTGTTCCTTATTGAAAATGAGTATGAAAGTGATATACACTTATGAAATTTGATTAACATTAAAAATCATTAGATTATGCAAAAACTAAAGCCTAAGCTTTGATACCAATTGTAAAACCTTATAGCTAGAAAAAAAAAGGTTAATAGAATTATTTAAAAACTTTCCCTACTCTAAAAGTAATCTTAGAGAGGGGTGCATAGAATTATTTAAAAACTTTTCTTACTCTAAAACGTTTAACACAAAACCAAGTTTATACTCAACATAATTTCAATGTAAATGTAATTAATGTAACTATGCAAGCAAATGAGCCTACAATCAAGCAAATAAATATAAAGCAAGTATAAAGCATGTAAAAAGAGTAAGGGATAAAGAAATTTGCTCAATGATTTATGGAGGTTCGAAGCTTTGGTTACAAGCCTCCTACATTCTTTTCTTCAATTAAACCTGATTAAAGTTTTTACTATCTTTAAAACCTGAAGATACTATAGTTTTTGTCTAAGAAAATTTTGCCCTTTCACACTAGTTTACTAGGATTTCACACTTTATGGCTGAGTACAAGAATTTGTATATGAAAATATCTCTAAGTAAGCTGATACACAAGTGTTTAGTATAAAGGTCTCTCAAAAATTGATCATGTATAAGTTTAGTGTGAGAAAGAGCAATAAACTTGTAAGCTTAAATATATAATGTAATCTTTAACCTTTCTCAATTCAAATGAACTCTTTTCTATACTTGAAATCTTAATGAAAATGAAAAAAGTTGTTGCAATCAATTTATATTAGTTGGGTAGGTGAAAAAAACTTTGTTGTCATAATTTTTTTAGGTGCACGATTATGTTCCTCAAGTGCACAATCATGTTTACTTCATTTATTGTCATGATCAGACGCTTAATGGTCAAATTCATAGTATCTACCAACCATACATGATTTCGATTCATCACTTCATAGATGTCTCTTCAAATTTCAAACCGTCGGATGGGTAATAGCATTATCAACACACGAGACACACATGATAACCAATAAGCTTTTGCATGGTTGTATGTCAAAGTTGCAAGGTTATGCTATTTGAATATTGATTATGTTGACTCTGCATAATCAGCTTTATACACCAAGGTTAGTGGTGTTCATCTATTCTTCATAATGTACAATTATGCATTATATTCTTACACGGTCATGCATTATTGCAACTTATGTTTTCCAGTAATTGGCAATGCATGATTACACTTGTATTATCAACCTAATAGTGCACCTATTCATTTATTTGTAAGCATGGTTATTGTGTTAGACATACACGTATAATCATGTGTTGACGTGAAAACATTGATTGTCACACACGATGAGGTTGTATGACTAAAAAGGTTATGTTCCTTCACATATTATCATACACAATCGTGTGTCACATTTGGGCATGATCGTATGATTCACTTTTGGCCTTTAACTTAATATGATAAGGTTGTGTGAGAATGAGTGGTCATGTGGTCCTAAAATGCACATACATGGTTGTGCATTAGTGAAAAACCCTTAAGAGCTAGAGAAATAATACTAGAGGGGGGGTGAATAGGATTATTAAAAATTCTAAAGCAATAATCACAACAAAACTATAATAAACACAATGCACAATAAAAAGAGATAGAGTTTAGAGAATGCTCAGCCAAATTTATAGAGGTTCAGAGCTTTGAACACAAGCCTCCTACGTCCTATTTTTCAATGAAACCCGATTGAAGTTTCCACTATCTTCAACACCCGAAGATACAATAGTTTTTTCTCACAAGGGAATTTCACCCTTTTTACAGATAAAATGTTGATAAAGAAATTGATTGTTGTTGCCTCTGAATAGGTTGAAAATCAAATGTAAGTACAAAGCTCTCAAATAAATGAATGAATAAGCTTAGAGAGAGAAAGAGTAATCAAAGATTGAAGAAGATGGTTTAAGTTTTTGCAATTTGTTTCAGTAACCTTCTCCACTTCAATTGAGTCTCATTTTATACCTTATTCATTACCTGGAATAGCAAGGAGCCGTTTTGCTAGCTTTGTATCCGTTGAGGTGGTTGAAAAAGTATGCTCTGCAATAAATTTTCTAGGTGCACGGTTATGCTCCTTGAGTGCACGATCGTGCTTGCTGCATTTATTGCCTCGTTCAGACTCCCAACGATCGAATTAAAAGCTTAGCGCCAATGATGCACAGTCGTGTGTCCTTGACACATGGTCATGCTTCGACCCTTTGTGGTCGTGTGGCCTTGATGCATGGTCATGCTTCGATCCTTCATAATTTTGTCCAAAATTCCAGAAGCTTGCATGACTTGGCTGCACGTGAGCGCACTGGCAACACACGAGCAAATCTTTGCTAGCACACGGTCGTGTTCCATATCCGCACGGTCGTGTGTTGATTATATGTCTTTAAGCTCTTGCACAGCCAGCCTTGCACGATCTCCTGGTAGTGCTTTTGGTAGTGCTCTTCATTTGTCATCATGCACGGTCATGCGTATTGAGCGTGCACGGTCATGTGTTGACTTCCTTTCTTTGGCTCGTTGCATGGCTTCATTTGCACATCTTGATCTCCCGTGCTCTTCATAAATTTTACACACGGTCGTGCTTCAAATGCGCACGGTCGTGTTCTTGACTTTTGATATATTTGACTTTGCACGATCAAGCTGCACGGTTGAGTAGATAGTGCGTTACCCGTGTTGTGCATGCACACGGTCGTGTATCATGAACGCACGCCCGTATTGGTTCTAAAAATTTCCTTCAGATTTTTATAGAACCTTGCACGGTCAGGTGCACGGTCCCGTGTTTTGGACACACGAGGACCTTTTTGGTCAAGCACGATCATGCTTCTAAAGCACACGGTCGTGCGAGACCTATAACCTACAAAAACAAACTTTTTCCTCCTTTCTTTGTCATGAATTACTTCATGCAAGGGATTGATTAGCAACTTAAGCACATTTTAATCATTAATTAGCAACTTAATCATATTTTTATCATCATCAAAACATCAAGGGTTCAACAATCTCCCATTTTTTTATTGATGACAAAAATATGTTGATAATTTTAAAATTGAATGATAACTAAGGATAAAAAAAAATGTTCCCCCTCACTTTAAGCACTCCCCCTTAGTTTTATCTTTAATTACCAATATAAGTTAATATCAATTTTAAACTTACTTGCTAATTCTCTTATTATTCTCCCTTTTTTTTTGCCATTAATCAAAAAAAATTTCGGCATGGTCTCCCCTATTTTATTAAGATTTCCCAAGACAAGTTATCAAATAAATACACTCCCAATATATTAAGCAGTCAATCCACTATCCAACTACTTCAAATAATCAACCATCAATGATTTCCATAACACAAATATATTGCAAAACATCAATAGAGTTCATAATATTAATGAAAGTCAAATCAGCACAAAATAAATCATAACAGCATAAAGAGTATATGTTCCTCAATGACAAATTTTTTGTAAAAATGTAAATGCAAATACAAGTAAGGGATCAAGGCTCAGGTGGCTGCTGAGGTAAGAGGTCTGCCAGGTCATCTAAAGCATCAACTCAGGACTCAAGACGGGTAATGCGAGATTGCACAGCATCCCGAAATGCTTGAAATTCACTGGTAAGCTGAACCACATTTGCATCAACCTGCACCACATGCACATCAACTTGCTTTGTCAACTCGATCAAAACTTGAAGCTCAAAAGTTGATTGAACTTCAGGACCAGCTTTAGGGTGAGCTCGTCTTCCTCTACGAGCACTGGTTTCAGCAACCGAAGGCATGACAGAAGGTTCAGCAGATGGCTCATGGTCGCCAACAACCGCAGGCAGTCTCTATCCATCATTACCATCTTTCTCGATCACCCGCATCCGATATAGAGCATCGGTATTAAGCATGTGGGATTCTTCAAAGGCGATCCAAAATTCTCCGTAGCCTTCAATCGAAATGCCCAATTTCTCAGTGATAAAGGTAATGAGCATACCAAAATCGATAGGAACCTTTTCCTTATCGCTGTGGGACTGGATATCACTTAATTTGCTGATAAGCCATCGCACCAACTCCAGTTGATGTCCATTCATGGCAGCTTCTATTACTACCATGTCGCGAACACTTATATTCCCATTTGTGTTTGTGCAGGCATTTAATGTGTCGGTGATCATCCGATGAAAAATGTGCATGGCCAGATTATCCAAAGAGGAAGCCTTCGCTTTCTGAGCCTCATAGAATCTGGAACTGTTGAGTGATCGCCACACTGCCTGAGTACTGAGCTCATGTGAAAAATCTAAAATACCCTCACTACTACATTACAGCCAGTCTCCCAATTATTCGGCAGACACCGTCCAATCAGAATTTGTCAACCGAAATCTCATAGTATAATCTGTAATGTTTCCCTGCGCGTCCTTCGTAATCGACAGGGAGCTATAAAATTCATAAACCAAGTTTTTGTATGCATCATTTCGCATGAAAAAAATGTCATTCAGCCTAGAGGTATTAACTAAACCCATTATCTAATCCAATACTCCAATTTCCCTCAAGATCCGTCTATCTAAACATCGCCTAACATATATAGCCTTTTTCATAAGCTTTGAAAGGAGTACCTTTTGTTGGCTATTCGAAGACACGATTCCAAATGGATTGTCAGCCCTTGAAGAACTCCTGGAAGGCCCAGAACGAGTCGGTAACTTCATTCTTGGAGGCATTGTGGATTTGAGTAATTGAAATAATTGAAATGGAGATTTGGGTTGTGTTTTAGATGAAAAACAATCTCAAATGATGAGAAAAGTTGACAAAAACTTGTAAAAAAAAGTTTAAAACCAAATGATAGCAAAAACAATGAGAGATTTTGATGAAAAATTGAGAGAAAAAAGAGAGAAATCACGGCTAGGGTTTATAGTTTTCGTGAGAAATGAAGAAAATGAACCGATTTGCTTATATAGACGCGAGCGTACGACCGTGTTTCTATACGAACAATCATGTTTTCCCAAATCAGCACGATCGTGCACACGATAGTTGCACGGTCGTGTTCTCGCAAAATTTTGAAAAACATTAAAACTTTAAAATGCATGCCCGTGTATGTTTTCGTGCGTGCGTGCGCGTGCAGGTTAAGCGTGAATTTTGAACAAAAATGCACGGTCATGTCTATTGGAACACACGGTCATGTGTTCACGCAGAAGCACGCCCGTGCATGCTTGGAACACACGGTCATGTGTGACCAAAATCACACAGACCTGCAATATTTCCAGAAATCTGTAGAATTTTTAAAACAGACCTCAAAACACCTCAAGTCATGAAAACTTGGATATTTTGATTCAATGAGGTTTTATTATTTGAATTCAAGTGCCGATTGATGTCAACTATAGAGTTGCATCGACTTGAATTTGCATGCAAAACAAACTCATACAAGCATATATATATATCTAAATATTTGCATACATCAAAGTACATTCAACCAATCAATGACATCTTCATTAGCATTCATGCATATACAAATATCTAGTCAAAACATCAAGCAATTATCATGTAAGCAAACAAAAGCATTGAATTCTTAGACACTTACTTGATTTGCATCAATCATTCCAAGCTCCCTTCTTATGTAGGCAAATTTCTCCTTGTCTAGAGGCTTGGTAAAGATATCAGCTAGTTGGTGGTTAGTGTCAATAAATTCAAGCACAATATCACACTTGCTAACATGATCACGTAAGAAATTATGTCTAATGTCTATATGTTTTGTCCTAGAATGCAAAATAGGATTTTTCGAAAGTTGAATAGCACTAGTATTATCACAAAATATGGGAATTTTTACTATTTTGAAACCAAAATCAGAAAGTTGTTGTTTCATCCAAAGAATTTGGGCACAACAACTAGCCGCAGAAACATATTCAGCTTTTGTAGTAGAAGTTGTAACCGAATTTTGCTTTTTCGAAAACCATGAAACTAACATGTTTCCTAAGAATTAACATATTCCACTAGTGTTTTTTCTATCAATTTTGTAGCCTCTGAAATCGACATTTGAAAAGGCACGTAATTCGAATATTGAGTTCTTAGGGTACCATAAACCAATATTCAGTGTCCCTTTAAGATATCTCAAGATTCATTTCACTGCATTCAAATATGATTCCTTAGGATTTGCTTGAAAACGTGCACACATGCATACACTAAATAATATGTCCGGTCTAGATGCAGTTAAATATAATAATGCACCTATCATGCTTCTATATGACTTTGTGTCAACACTTTTATCTCCCTCATCTTTATCGATCTTTGTTGAAGTGCTCATTGGTGTTGGTTGCTCCTTGGCCTCATGTATGTTGAATCTTTTAATGAGGTCTTGAGTGTACTTCGATTGAGTGAGCAATGTTCCTTCCTTCATTTGTTTGATTTGCAGCCCAAGGAAGTAGTCTAGCTCTCCCATCATGCTCATCTCAAATTCCCCCTGCATCATCTTAGAAAAATCTCTATATAGAGATTCATTAGTAGCACCGAAGATGATATCATCTACATAGATTTGAGCAATTAAGATTTCATGCTTATGTTTCTTTATAAACAAGGTGATATCCACCTTTCCTTTTGAAAAACCATTTTCAATTAAAAATGTACTTAACCTTTCATACCAAGCTCTAGGAGCTTGTTTCAAACCATAAAGAGATTTTCTTAATTTAAAAACATCATTTGGAAAACTTGGATTTTCAAAACCGGGAGGTTGTTCTACATACACCTCCTCTTGAATAAAACCATTTAGAAAAGCACTTTTGGCATCCATTTAAAAAAGTTTAAAGTTTAAATGACATGCATAAGCAATCAATATCCTAATTTCCTCTAATCTAGCTACGGGGGCATAGGTTTCATCGAAATCAATACCTTTCTCTTGAGAGTAGCCTTGGACAACTAGTCTTACCTTGTTTCTTGTAACAATTCCGAATTCATCCACCTTGTTTCGGTATACCCATTTTGTGTCGATGGTGGGATGATCCGTTGGCCCAGGAACTAGCTCCCATACATGGTTCCTCTCAAATTGGTTCAATTCCTCTTGTATGGCCAACACCCAACTCTTATCATTCAAGGCTTCATCTACCTTCTTAGGCTCCATTTGTGACAAGAATGTCACAAATTCGCAAGTGTTTTTGATTGAAGTTCTTGTCCTTACCCCTTGGGTTGGGTCACCAATGATCCTTCCTTCTTTAACTTCATCTTTTACTCTTGGGAAGGAAGTCTTTTTTTGCACTTCTTGTGGTTGCACAAGCTTGTCATCTTGGGGTGCTTCCACAATTTGATTTTCTTCTTCTTTAGGAGTGGGGCCATCATTTAGTTTGAGATCTTCCATGAGCTCTACCACTTCATCATTATTTGACCTATCTACACACTTAGAAGAAGATTCATCAAATAACACATGTATAGATTCTTTAACAACAAGTGTCCTTTTGTTGAAGACTCTATACGCTTTAGAGGTGAAAGAATATCCTAGGAAAATTGCTTCATCTGATTTAGCATCAAATTTTCCTAAGTTATCCTTTCCATTGTTAAGAACAAAGCATTTGCAACCAAATGGATGAAAATATGAGATATTAGGCTGTTTCCCTTTAAATAACTCATAAGGAGTTTTCTTAAGGATTGACCTAATCATGGCTCTATTGATGATATATCATGAAGTGTTTATGACTTCACCCCAAAAAGATTTTGGCAAATCATGTTCACACAACATAGTCCTAGCCATTTCCACTAAGGTTCTATTTCCTATCTCAACAACTCCATTTTGTTGAGGTGTCCTAGGGGCTGAAAAATTATGTTCAATGTCATGCTCATTACAATATGCTTCAAAATCTAAATTTTCAAATTCTTTTCCATGATCACTTCTAATGCAAGTAATTGCATAACCTACTTGGTTTTGTAATTTCCTAATGAATAGCACAAACGTTTTAAAAGCTTCATCTTTATGAGCAAGTAACAAAACCCATGTAAATCTTGAAAAATCATCAATTATTACAAAGCAATACCGTTTTCCTCCTAAGCTCAAAGTTCTATAAGGTCCACATAAATCCATATGCAATAGTTGAAGTGGTCTAGATGTAGAAACAACATTTTTACTTTTAAAATATGTTCTTGTTTGCTTTCCCAAAGCACATGCATCACAAATTCCATCCCTTTTGAAAACAAGTTTTGGCAAACCTTTAACTAAATCCTTTTTAGATAATTTTTCTAAAACATCAATGCTTGCATGTCCTAATCTTCTATGCCACAACCACATGTCTTCCTCCTTGGTTGACATGAGGCATAAATCATTTGATGCAATGTTTTGTAAATCAATGACATACACATTTGAATGCCTATGTCCTATGAATGCAATGTTATTAGTGCTTTTATCAATAATCTCACAACACAAGGCATGAAAGCACACTTTGAAACCCTTATCACCTAATTGACTAATACTTAGTAAATTATGTTTAAGGCCTTCAACATACAAAACATCATTAAGAGTAAGAGAAGAGTTACCTATGGAGCCAATTCCAATAACTTTTCCTTTTGAATTGTCTCTAAAATTGGCATTGCCTCCATCCTTTTCTTTCAATGATGTGAAGAGATCCTTGTTTTCGGTCATGTGTCTTGAACATCCACTGTCCAAGTACCACTTGCTTGACTTCTTTCTCTTCACCTCCAAGCACACCTACACAAGACATATATTTAAGTCTTCTTTGGTACCCAAATGGTTTTGGGTCCGGGAAGGTTAGTCTTAATTGTCCCTTTAGGAACCCAAACCTTCTTTATTCTATAAGGTTTGCCATTTCTAATTGGACATTTTCTAATAGTATGTCCATGAAAAGAGCAATACTTACATTTTAGTTCAATAAATTTAAGCCTTTTTAGAAGTTTATGGTTGTTTATAAAGGGATTACTTCCATTATATCCTAAACCTTCTTTGTTTAATCCACTTCTTTGAGATGCAAGCATCTCATCTAACCTTTTAGTTCCTATTTTAAATTTTTCTAGAATTTCATTTGATTTACTTAAATCAGCTTTTAACTCCTCATTTTCTTTCTTAAGTAAATTCAAATTGTTTTCAACATTTGTTTTCTCCTCTAAAACTCTTTTACATTCATTCTCAACTTTTTCTAAACTTAATTTTACACAATTCATTTCTTTCTTTAACATTTTGTTCCTAAAGCTAACATTCTTAAATTCTAATAATAGAGAATCAAAAGCATCTTACAATTCATTAAAAGAGAATGAATTGGATTCACATACCTCATCATCCTTCGAGTCACTTTTGGCCATGAAACACAAATTAGCTCTTTCTTCTTCATCACTTTCATCGCTTGAATCGTCACTACCACTCCAAGTGGCAGCCAATGCTTTCTTCTTAAACCTTTTCTCACCATTTTCCTTCCTTTTTTTCTTCAGCAGTGGACAGTCTTGTCTAATGTGTCCAAGCTTTTTGCATTTGAAGCAAATCACCTCCTTGTCATTATCTTCTTTTTCTTTCCCTCTAGATTTGAAGTTGCTTCTCCCTTTCATCTTCTTGTTCCTTGACAGGAATTTTCCAAATCTTCTTGCCAACAAGCTAACATCCTCCTCATCCATGGAGGATTCTTCATCTTCTTCTTCTACAGCTTTAAGAGCAATGCTCTTAGTATTTTTGCTCTCATCCTCCTTTGGTTTCCTCTTCATTTCGAATATGAGCAAACTTCCAATCAACTCATCCATTCCCAATTTCGTTAAATCCTTAGACTCCTCTATTGCGGTTACTTTCATGGTTCAAGATTCCGGCAGGGACCTTAATATCTTCTTTACCAATTCCACATTTTCAAACTTCTTCCCCAGTCCTCTTAGATCATTGACTAGGTTGGAGAACCTTTTATACATGTTCGTAATGTTCTCGTTCCCTTTTATCTCGAATAGCTCATATTCTCTGAATAGAAGTTCAATCTTCGATTCCTTAACTTGACTTGTTCCTTCATATGTGGTTTGAAGGATGGTCCACACCTCCTTAGCTGATTCGCAAGACGATACTGTATTGAATTTTGTAGAGTCCAAAGCACAAAATAATATGTTAATAGCTTTGGCATTTAAACTCAATAGTTTTTCATCCTCATCATTATAATCATTTTCATCCTTAGGTAAGCTAGTTCTAAGATCTACAGGAACAAAATCTCCTTGTTCAATTATTTTTCATAGCTTATAGTCTATTGACCTTATATGAAGTCTTATCCTAATCTTCCATTGAGTGCAGTTAACACCACAAAACAATAGTGACCTAGTAGTGCATTGACCTTCACTAAAAATAGGTGCGGAAGTGCTAGCCATTTCTCTAAAAAGATCTTTAATTCTAAAAATCGTTAGATTTCGTTAATTTCCTAGAGCCCTGCTCTGATACCAATTGAAAAACCCTTAAGAGCTAAAGAAATAATACTAGAGGGGGGTGAATAGGATTATTAAAAATTCTAAAGCAATAATCACAACAAAACTATAATAAACACAATGCACAATAAAAAGACATAGAGTTTAGAGAATGCTCAGCCAAATTTATAGAGGTTCGGAGCTTTGAACACAAGCCTCCTACGTCCTCTTCTTCAATCAAACCCGATTGAAGTTTCCACTATCTTCAACACCCGAAGATACAATAGTTTTTTCTCACAAGGGAATTTCGCCCTTTTTACAGATAAAATGTTGATAAAGAAATTGATTGTTGTTGCCTCTGAATAGGCTAAAAATCAAATGTAAGTACAAAGCTCTCAAATGAATGAATAAATAAGCTTAGAGAGAGAAAGAGTAATCAAAGATTGAAGAAGATGGCTTAAGTTTTTGCAATTCGTTTCATTAACCTTCTCCACTTCAATTGAGTCTCCTTTTATACCTTATTCATTGCTTAGAATAGCAAGGAGCCATTTTACTAGCTTTGTATCCGTTGAGGTGGTTGAAAAAGTATGCTCTACAATAAATTTTCCAGGTGCACGATCATGCTCCTTGAGTGCACGATCGTGCTTGCTGTATTTATTGCCTCGTTCAGACTCCCAACGATCGAATTAAAAGCTTAGCGCCAATGATGCACGGTCGTGTGTCCTTGACGCACGGTCGTGTTTCGACCCTTCATGGTCGTGTGGCCTTGATGCATGGTCGTGCTTCGATCCTTCATAATTTTGTCCAAAATTCCAAAAGCTTGCATGACTTGGCTGCACGATGAGCGCACTGGCAACACACGAGTAAATATTTGCTAGCACACGGTCGTGTTCCATATCCGCACGGTCGTGTGTTGATTATATGCCTTTAAGCTCTTACACGGTCAGCCTTGCACGATCTCCTGGTAGTGCTCTTCATTTGTCATCATGTACGGTCATGCGTATTGAGCGTGCACGATCATGTGTTGACTTCCTTTCTTTGACTCGTTACATGGCTTTATTTGCATGGCTTGATCTCCCGTGCTCTTCATAAATTTTACACACGATTGTGCTTTAAATGCACACGATCATCTTCTTGACTTTTGATATATTTGACTCTGCACGGTCAAGTTGCACGGTTGAGTAGATAGTGCGTTACCCGTGTTGTGCATGCACACGGTCGTGCATCATGAACGCATGCCTGTGTTGGTTCTGAAAATTTTCTTCAGATTTTTACAGAACCTTGCACGGTCAGGCGCACAGTCTTGTGTTTTGGACACACGAGGACCCTTTTGGTCAAGCACGGTCGTGCGAGACTTATAACCTACAAAAATAAACTTTTTCCTCCTTTCTTTGTCATGAATTACTTCATGCAAGGGATTGATTAGCAACTTAAGCACATTTTAATCAGTAATTAGCAACCTAATCATATTTTTATCATCATCAAAACATCAAGGGTTCAACAATTAGTATACACAATCATGTTAAACAATTTTTTTCAAAAATTACAAGCCCTAGCATAAGCAATGGACACGACATCATGTTTTTAACGCACGAGTTAAAATATAACTATGCACAATCATGCTTAACAATCACACGGTCTTGTATTACCAAAAACCTATAAAAATATAAGTTAAGCCCCTGTTTTTGTTATAAACCAAGTCATGCCAGTAGTAAATTAGTCTTTTTAACATATTTTTATTATCATCCAAACACGAAAGGTCCAACAATTTCAATTTGGTTGAATCTAAAAATTTGTTTGAATCCAAAAATTTTTCTAGCTTTTTTAAGGATCTCGCTTTGATTTGGATTTGATAGTCTTTGAGACTACGATTCTCTGTAAGTTGGTATTAGAGCCACATAAGTTATAATGGCTATTTTTATGGTTATATTACTGGATTTTTGGTCCAGATTTATGAAAGAATTTAGCCTTATTTTTTATGCTTTAAAGTTATAAATGCATTAATTTCAAAATGACTTTTTATGGCTATGTATGCTAGTGTAATGCAATTTGTGATTACTAAAATTGTTTTAGGATTGTTCCATGATTGACATGCATAGGCTGATAATGATGCAAGAATTATGAAAATAGTGGCATCAGTAAAGTTTATTTTTTTTAAGGTTATTCATAAGGTAATTTTAATTACAGAAAGGTGGTCATGTTGTATAGAAATCAAGGACATTTTGTATGTTAGATCTATTTAAGTTTTTGAGAATTTTTACGAGTATGAGTTGAGAAGTAGCAAAACGTTGTATCCGACTCTTGGCTAGAAAGCCTTATTAAGCATAGCTTAGTTTAGGCTAAAAAATTTTGTCTTCTAAAATGTAATAGCCTAGAGGTAGAATTGTCTTTTAGGCTTTGAAACTAAAGGGTAAAAGAGAGATTTCTAGATAAAAAATAGATTTGAAAGGGTTCAAGGGTAGAAGAGTCATTTAGAAGCCCTTTGTGGGAAGAATATTTCATGTATGACATGAAGAGAGAGAGAGAATTGAGATTTTTCTTACACACACAATCATGTGTCCTGGACACATGCCCGTGTGTCAGGTGAAAGGTGTCATAATGTTTCATTTTCTTATTTTTCGCCTAGTTTATTCCCTTCAATTTTCTTCTCTTCTCTATTTTTTAGTATGAAAAACCCTTAATAGCTAGAGAAATAATGCTAGAGAGGGGGTGAATAGGATTATTTAAAATTCTAAAGTAATAATCACAACAAAGCAATAATAAACACAATGCACAATAAAAGAGAGAGGGTTTAAAGATTGCTCAGCCAAATTTATAGAGGTACGGAGCTTTGAACACAAGCCTCCTACGTCCTCTTCCTCAATCAAACCCGATTGAAGTTTCCACTATCTTCAACACCCGAAGATACAATAGTTTTTCCACAAGGGAATTTTGTCCTTTTTACAAAGAGTATTTTAAACAAGAGGTTGATGGTTTTTGCCTCTAAATAGGCTGAAAATCAAATGTTAAGAATGGATCTCTCAAGTATATGATTGTATGAGCTTAGAGAGAGAAATAGAGCAATCAAATATTGAAGTAGATAGCTTGATTTTTGCAACGCGTTTTCAGTAACCTTCTCCACTTCAATTGAGTCTCCTTTTATACATTATTCATTGCCTATAATAGCGAGGAGCCGTTTTGCTAACTTTGTATCTGTTGAGGTGGTTGAAAAAATGTGTTCTGTAATAAATTTTCTAGGTGCACGGTCATGCTCTTCGAGTGTACGGTCGTGCTTGCTGCATTTATTATCTCGTTCAGACTCCCAACGATCGAATTAAAAGCTTAGCGCCAATGGTGCACGGTCGTGTGTCCTTGACGCACGGTCGTGCTTTGACCCTTCATGATTCTTGCTCAAAATTCCAAAGGCTTGTACGATTTGGCTGCACGATGAACGCACTGGCAGCACACGAGCAAGTCTTTGCTAGCACACGGTCGTGTGTCATATCCACATGGTCGTGTGTTGATTATATGCCTTTAAGCTCTTACACGGCCAGCCTTGCACGATCTCCTGGTAGTGCTCTTGGTAGTGCTCTTCACTTGTCATCACGCACGATCGTGCGTATTGAAAGTGCACGGTCGTGCGTTGACTTCCTTTCTTTGACTCGTTGCATAGCTTTATTTGCACGACTTGATAGCCCATGCTCTTCAGGGATTTCGCACACAGTCGTGCTTCAAATGTGCACAGTTGTGTCTTTGACTTTTGAGATCTTTTGACTCCACACGGTCGCATTGCATGGTTGGACTGATAGTACGTTACCCGTATTGTGCATGCACACGGTCGTGCATCATAAGTGCACGCCCGTGTTGGTTTTGAAAATTTTGTTCAGATTCACAGAACCTTGTACGGTCAGACGCACGGTCCTGTGTTTTGGGCACACGAGGACCCGTTTGGTTAAGCACGGTCGTGCTTTAATAGCACACGGTCGAGCGAGACCAATATCCTGCAAAAATAAAATTTTTCTCCCTTCTTTGTCATGAATTACTTTATGCAAGAGATTGATTAGCAACTTAGGCACATTGTTATCATTAATTAGCAACTTAATCATATTTTTATCATCATCAAAACATCAAGGGTTCAACAATCTCCCCCTTTTTGATTGATGACAAAAATATGTTGATAAATTTAAAATTGGATATTAATTAAGGATAAAAAGTATGTTCCCCCTCATTTTAAGCACTCCACCTTAATTTTAGCTTTAATTACCAATATAAATTAATATCAATTTTAACTTGCTTGCTAATTCATTCATTGTTTCTCCCCCTTTTTTGCCATTAATCAAAAAAATTTTGATAGTGTCTCCCCTGTTTTTTTTTAAGATTTCCCAAAACAAATCAGCACAAAAAGGACACTTCCAATATAATCAATCACTCAATCCACCATCCAATCACCAACAATCAACCATCAACCAACAATAGTTTCCAAATAATCATAAGATCAAAATAAGTTAAATCATCCAGAAAATAAAACATAATAATATAAAAATGTGATGTTCCTCAACAACAATTTTTTGTAAAAATGCAAATGCAAATGCAAGTGAGGGATCAAGGCTCGGGTGGCTGCTAAGGTGAGAGGTCTGCCAGGTCATCCAGAGCATCAACTCGGGACTCAAGTCAGGTAATACGAGTTTCCACAGTATCCCAAAATGCTTGAAATTCACTGGTAAGCTGAACCACATTCGCATCAACCTGTGCCACATGTGCATCAACTTGCTTTATCAACTCGATTAACACTTAAAGTTCGGATGCAGATTGAACTTCAGGACCAGCTTCAGGGCGAGCTCGTCTTCCTCTACGAGCACTGGTTTCAGTAATCGAGGGCACAACAGAAGGGCCAGCAGATGGCTTATGGTCTCCGACAACCACAGGCAATCTCCATCCATTATCACTATCTTTCTCGATCACCCTCATCCGATAGAGAGCATCGACATTAAGCAAGTATGATTCTTCGAAGCTAATCTGAAATTCTCCATATCTTCAACTGAAATGCCCAATTTCTCAACGATGAATGTAATAAGCATACCAAAATCAATGGGAACCTTTTCCTTATCACTGTGTGACTGGATATCACTTAATTTGCTGATAAGCCAATGTGCCAAATCCAATTGACGTCCATTCATAGCAGCTTCCATTACTGCCATGTCACAAACACTTATATTACTATTCGTGTTCGTGCGAGCATTCCGCGTGTAGGTGACCATCCGATGAAAAATGCACATTGTCGGATTATCCAAAGTGGAAGCCTTCGCCTTCTGAGCTTCATAAAATCCTGAACCGTTGAGGGATCGCCACACTGCCTGAGTACTTAGCTCATGGGAAAAATCTAAAATACTCTCACTACTACATTGCAGCCATTCACCTAATTGTTCGGCAGACACTGTCCAATCAGAATTTGCCAACCGAAATATTATAGTATAATCTGTGATATTTTCCCGCGCGTCCTTCATAAGCAATAGGGAGTTATAGAATTCATAAACCAAATTTTTGCATGCATCATTTCTCATGAAAAAAATGCCATTCAGCCTAGAGTTATTAACTAAACCCATGATTTCATCTAATACTCCAATTTCCCTCAAAATTCGTCTATCTAAACATCGCCTAACATATATAGCCTTTTTCATAAGCTTTGAAAGGAGTACCTTTTGTTGGCGATTTGAAGACACAATTCCAAAAGGGTTGTCTGCCCGTGAAGAACTCCTAGAAGGCCCGGAACGAGTTGGCAACTTCATTCTTGGAGGTATTGTGATTTGGGTAATTGAAATAATTGAAATGGAGATTTGAGGTGGTGTTTTTGATGAAAAATAATCTCAAATGATGAGAAAATTTGAGAGAAACTTGTAAAAACAAGTTTGAAAGCAAATGACAGCAAGAAAAATGAGACATTTTGATGAAAAATTGAGAGAAAAAAGAGAGAAATCGCGACTAGGGTTTATAATTTTCGTAAGAAATGAAGAAAATGAAACGATTTACTTATATAGATGCGAGCGCACGATCGTGTTTCTTTACACAAGATCGTGTTTTCCCAAATCCGCACGATCGTGCACACGATAGTTGCACGGTCGTGTTCTCGCAAAAATTTCGAAAAACATTAAAATTTTAAAATGCATGCCCGTGTATGTTTTTATGCGTGCACGTGCAGATTAAGCGTGATTTAAAACTAAAACGCACGGTCGTGTATATTGGAACGCACGGTCGTGTGTTCATGCAGGAGCACGCCCGTGCATGATTGGAACACACGGTCGTGTGTGACCAAAATCACACAAACCTGTATTATTTCCAGAATTTTGCAGAATTTTTTAAAACAAACCTCAAAACACCTCAAGTCACGAAAACTTAGATATTTTGATTCAATGAGGTTTTTATTATTTGAATTCAGGTGTCGATTAATGTCAACTATAGAGTTGTATCGATTCGACTCGAATTCACATGCAAAGCAAACTCATATAAGCATATATATATATCTAAGTATTTGCATACATCATTTTGCATACAACCAATCAATAGCATTCATTCAATAGCATTCATGCATATTTAAATATTCAATCAAAACATCAATCCTTCAATCAAATCATCATGTAAGCATTAAAAAGATAGAATTCTTAGACACTTACTTGACTTGCATCAATCATTCCAAGCTCCCTCCTTATGTAAGCAAATTTCTCCTTGTTTAGAGGTTTGGTAAAGATATTAGCTAGCTGGTGGTTAGTGTCAATAAATTCAAGCACAATATCACCTTTGCTAACATGATCACGCAAGAAATGATTTCTAATGTCTATATGTTTTGTCCTAGAATGCAAGATAAGATTTTTCGAAAGTTGGATGACACTAGTATTATCACAAAATATGGGAGTTTTTACTATTTTGAAACCAAAATCAGAAAGTTGTTATTTCATCCAAAGAATTTGGGCACAACAACTAGCCGCAGAAACATATTCGGCTTTCGTAGTAGAAGTTGTAACGAATTTTGTTTTTTTGAAAACCATGAAACTAACAGTTTCTTAAGAATTGACATGTTCCACTAGTGCTTTTCCTATCAATTTTGTAGCCTCCAAAATCAGCATCTGAAAAGGCACATAATTCAAACATTGAGTTCTTAGGGTACCATAAACCAACATTCAGTGTCCCCTTAAGATATCTCAAGATTCGTTTCACTGCATTCAAATGCGATTCCTTAGGATTTGCTTGAAAACGTGCACACATGCATACACTAAATAATATGTCCGGTCTAGATGTAGTTAAATATAATAATGCACCTATCATGCTTCTATATGATTTTGTATCAACACTTTTACCTCCCTCATCTTTATCAATATTTGCTGAAGTGCTCATTGGTGTTGGTTACTCCTTGGCCTCATACATGTTGAACCTTTTGATGAGGTCTTGAGTGCATTTCGATTGATTGAGCAATGTTCTTTCCTTCATTTGTTTGATTTGCAGCCCAAGGAAGTAGTTTAGCTCTCCCATCATGCTTATCTCAAATTCCCCCTGCATCATCTTAGAAAACTCTCTACATAGAGATTCATTAGTAGCACCGAAGATGATATCATCTACATAGATTTGAGCAATTAAGATGTCACGCTTATGTTTCTTTATAAACAAGGTGGTATCCAGCTTTCCTTTTGAAAAGCCATTTTCAATTAAAAAGGAACTCAATCTTTCATACCAAGCTCTAGGAGCTTGTTTCAAACCATAAAGAGCTTTTCTTAATTTAAAAACATGGTTTGGAAAACTTGGATTTTCAAAACCGGAAGGTTGTTCTACATACACCTCCTCTTGAATAAAACCATTTAGAAAAGCACTTTTGACATCCATTTGAAAAAGTTTAAATGGCAAGCATAAGCAATCAATATCCTAATTGCCTCTAATCTAGCTACAGGGGCATAAGTTTCATCAAAATCAATACCTTCCTCTTGAGAGTAGCCTTGGGTAACTAGTCTTGCCTTGTTTCTTGTAACAATTTCAGATTCATCCACCTTGTTTCGGTATACCTATTTTGTGCCGATGGTGGGATGATCCGTTGGCCAAGGAACTAGCTCCCATACTTCGTTTCTCTCAAATTGGTTCAACTCTTCTTGCATGGCCAACACCTAACTCTTATCATTCAAGGCTTCATCTACCTTTTTAGGCTCCATTTGTGACAAGAATGCCACAAATTCACAAGTGTTCTTAATTGTCCTTACCCCTTGGGTTGGTTCACCAATGATCATTCCTTCTTTAACTTCATCTTTTACTCTTGGGAAGGAAATCTCCTTTTGCACTTCTTGTGGTTGCACAAGCATATCATCTTGGGGTGCTTCCACAATTTGATTCTCTTCTTCTTTAGGAGTGGGGCCATCATTTAGCTTGAGATCTTCCATAAGCTCCACCACTTCATCATTATTTGACCTATCTGTACACTTAGAAGAAGATTCATCAAAAAACACATGTATAGATTCTTCAACAACAAGTGTCCTTTTGTTGAAGACTCTATACGCTTTAGAGGTAGAAGAATATCATAGGAAAATTGCTTCATCCGACTTAGCATCAAATTTTCCTAAGTTATCCTTTCCATTGTTGAGAACAAAGCATTTGCAACCAAATGGATGAAAATATGAAATATTAGGATTTTTTTTCCTTTAAATAACTCATAAGGTGTTTTCTTAAGAATTGGTCTAATCATAGCTCTATTAATTATGGAACATGAAGTATTTATGGCTTCACCCCAAAAGGATTTTGGCAAATCATGTTAACACAACATTGTCCTAGCCATTTCTACTAAGGCTCTATTTCTTCTCTCAACAACTCCATTTTGTTGAGGTGTCCTAGGGGCTGAAAAATTATGTTCAATGTCATGCTCATTACAATATGCTTCAAAATCTGAATTTTCAAATTCTTTTCCATGATCACTTCTAATGCAAGTAATTGCATAACCTACTTGGTTTTGCAATTTCCTAATGAATGGCACAAACATTTTGAAAGCATCATTTTTATGTGTAAGTAACAAAACCCATGTAAATCTTAAAAAATCATCAACTATTACAAAGCAATAACGTTTTCCTCCTAAGCTCATAGTTCTAGAAGGTCCACATAAGTCCATATGCAATAGTTGAAGAGGTCTAGATGTAGAAACAACATTTTACTTTTAAAAGATGTTCTTGTTTGCTTTCCTAAAGCACATGCATCACCAATTTCATCCTTTTTGAAAACAAGTTTTGCCAAACCTTTGACTAAATCCTTTTTAAACAATTTTTCCAAAACATCAATGCTTGCATGTCCTAATCTTCTATGCCACAACCACATGTCTTCCTCTTTGGTTGACATGAGACATAAATCATTTGATGCAATGTTTTGTAAATCAATGACATATACATTTGAATGCCTATGTCCTATGAATTCAATATTATTAGTGCTCTTATCAATAATTTCACAACACAAGGCATGAAAGCAAACTTTGAAACCCTTATCACACAATTGGCTAATACTTAGCAAATTATGTTTATGGCCTTCAACATACAAAACATCATTAATAATAAGAGAAGAGTTACCTATGGAGCCAATTCCAACAACTTTTCCCTTTGAATTGTCTCCAAAGTTGACATTGCCTCCATCCTTTTCTTTCAATGACGTGAAGAGATCCTTATTTCCGGTCATATGTCTTGAACATCCACTGTCCAAGTACCACTTGCTTGACTTCTTTCTCTTCACCTCCAAACACACCTACACAAGACATATATTTAAGTCTTCTTTGGTACTCAAATGGTTTTGGGTCCAGGAAGGTTAGTCTTAATTGTCCCTTTAGGAACCCAAACCTTTTTTATTCTATAAGGTTTGTCATTCCTAATTGGACATTTTCTAATAGTATGTCTATGAAAAGAGCAATACTTACATTTTAGTTCAATTGATTTAGGCCTTTTTTAGAAGTTTATGGTGATTTATAAAGGGATTACTTCCATTATATTCTAAACGTTCTTTATTTAGTCCACTTCTTTGAGATGCAAGCATCTCATCCAATCTTTTAGTTCCTATTTTAAATTTCTCCAGGATTTCATTTGATTTACTTAAATCAGCTTTTAACTCCTCATTTTCTTTCCTAAGTAAATTCAAATTGTTTTCAACATTTGTTTTCTCCTCTAAAATTATTTTACATTCATTCTCAGCTTTTTCTAAACTTAGCTTTACACAATTCATTTCTTTCATTAACATTTTGTTCCTAGAGCTAACATTCTTAAATTCTAACAATAAAGAATCAAATGCATCTTGCAATTCATTAAAAGAGAATGAATTGGATTCACATACCTCTTCATCCTCTGAATCGCTCTTAGCCATGAAACACAAATTTGCTCTTTCCTTTTCATCACTTTCGTCACTTGAATCGTCACTACCACTCCAAGTGGCAGCCAAAGCTTTCTTCTTAAATCTTTTCTCACCATTCTCCTTTTTCTTTTTCTTCAGCAGTGGACAATCTTGTCTAATGTGTCCAGGCTTCTTGCACTTGAAGCAAATCACCTCCTTGTCATTGTCTTCTTTTTCTTTCCCTCTAGATTTGAAGTTGCTTCTCCCTTTCATCTTCCTGTTCCTTGACAGGAATTTTCCAAATCTTCTTGCCAACAAGCTGACATCCTCCTCATCCATGGAGGATTCTTCTTCCTCTTCTTTTACAGCCTTTAGAGCAATGCTCTTAGTATTTTTGCTCTCATCCTCCTTTGGTTTTCTCTTCATTTCGAATGTGAGCAAACTTTCAATCAACTCATCCATTCCCAATTTCGTTAAATTCTTAGACTCCTCTATTACGGTTACTTTCATGGTCCAAGATTCCGACAGGGACCTCAATATCTTCTTTACCAATTCCACATTTTCAAACTTCTTTCCCAGTCCTCTTAGATCATTGACTAGGTTAGAGAACCTTTTATACATGTTCGTAATGTTCTCGCTCCCCTTCATCTCAAACAGCTCATATTCTCTGAAAAGGAGTTCAATCTTCGATTCTTTTACTTAACTTGTTCCTTCATAAGTAGTTTGAATGATGGTCCACACCTCTTTAGCTGATTCGCAAGAAGATACTCTATTAAATTCTATAGAGTCCAAAGCACAAAATAATATGTTAATTGTCTTGGCATTCAAACTTAATAATTTCTCATCATCATCATTATATTCATTTTCCTCTTTAGGCAAGTTTGTCCTAGGATCTATGGGAATAAAATCTTCATGTTCAATTATTTTCCAAAACTTATAATCTATTGACCTTATATGTAATCTCATCCTAATCTTCCATTGAGTATAGTTTACATCATAAAACAATGGTGGCCTAGTAGTGCATTGACCTTCACTAAAAACTGGTGCGGAAGTACTAGCCATTTCTTTATAAAGATCTTTAACTTTAAAAATCGTTAGATTTCATAAATATCCTAGAGTCCTGCTCTGATACCAATTGAAAAACCCTTAATAGCTAGAGAAATAATGCTAGATGGGGGGTGAATAGGATTATTTAAAATTCTAAAGAAATAATCACAACAAAGCAATAATAAACACAATGCACAATAAAAGAGAGAGAGCTTAGAGATTGCTCAGCCAAATTTATAGAGGTTCGGAGCTTTGAACACAAGCCTCCTACGTCCTCTTCCTCAATCAAACCCGATTGAAGTTTTCACTATCTTCAACACCCGAAGATACAATAGTTTTTCCACGAGGGAATTTCACCCTTTTTACAAAGAGTATTTTAAACAAGAGGTTGATTGTTTTTACCTCTGAATAGGTTGAAAATCAAATGTTAAGAACGGATCTCTCAAGTATATGATTGTATGAGCTTAGAGAGAGAAATAGAGCAATCAAATATTGAAGTAGATAGCTTGATTTTTGCAATGCATTTTCAGTAACCTTCTCCACTTCAATTGAGTCTCCTTTTATACCTTATTCATTGCCTAGAATAGCAAGGAGCCGTTTTGCTAGCTTTGTATCCGTTGAGGTGGTTGAAAAAGTGTGTTCTGTAATAAATTTTCTAGGCACACGGTCATGCTCTTCGAGTGCACGATCGTGCTTGCTGTATTTATTGCATCATTCAAACTCCCAACGGTCGAATTAAAAGCTTAGCGCCAATAGTGCACGGTCGTGTGTCCTTGACGCACAGTCGTCCTTCGACCCTTCATGGTCGTGTGGCCTTGATGCATAGTCGTGCTTCGATCCTTCATGATTCTTGCTCAAAATTCCAGAGGCTTGCACGACTTGGCTGCACGATGAACGTACTGGTAGCACATGAGCAAGTCTTTGCTAGCACACAATCGTGTGCCATATCCGCACGGTCGTGTGTTGATTATATGCCTTTAAGCTCTTGTACGGCCAGCCTTGCATGATCTCCTGGTAGTGCTCTTGGTAGTGCTCTTCACTTGTCATCACGTATGGTCATGCGTATTAAACGTGTACAGTTGTGCGTTGACTTCCTTTCTTTGACTCGTTGCATGGCTTCATTTACACGACTTGATAGCCCTGCTCTTCAGGGATTTCGCACACGGCCGTGCTTCAAATGCGCACGATTGTGTCTTTGACTTTTGAGATCTTTTGACTCCACACGGTCGCATTGCATGGTTGGACTGATAGTGCGTTACCTGTGTTATGCATGCACATGGTCAGGCACATAGTCCCGTGTTTTGGACACACGATGACCTGTTTGGTCAAGCACAGTCGTGCTTCAATAGCACATGGTCGTGCGAGACCAATATCCTACAAAAATAAAATTTTTCTCCCTTCTTTGTCATGAATTACTTCATGCAAGGGATTGATAAGCAACTTAGGCACATTGTTATCATTAATTAGCAACTTAATCATATTTTTATCATCATCAAAACATCAAGGGTTCAACATAGTAAACCCTAGGCCAAAAACAGTCCAACCAATAACCCTAAACCAAGTAAGAGATTCAGATGCTGTTAGAGAAAGAGATCCAGATGCAATGACAAGAGATAAGTATTTCCTTACCTTTTTCATTTGGGTTTTTGCATGATTTGCTAGTTTGAGTTCCCTTTTAAATGTTTGCTACATGTTGGGCATATGTTACAGCATGATTTGATGATGAAATGAGATCATGGATTCATGACACTATTATGAAATGTTTTGATGATTATGTGCTTGTGTATGTAATTATGAGAGGTAAGATTTTTAGCATGCTTTATATTGAATGGATGAAATGAGAATGCTTATTGACTTATATATTTGCTATATACATGTTTGATTGAGATGTGGTTGTGTTTTGAGTTGAGAAATTTGAGATTTCTGGATTTTCAAATACGTATTACAAAAGAAGAGTTAAGCATACGACTGTGTACTTGAAGATACATGCCTGTGTGACCTCTTTTTTGTATAAACACGTCGTTGCATGTTTATTCATATGTGTATAAAAATTTAGATACACACTCGTGCAATCGATGCACACGCCCATATGTTTATTCTCAAATTTATACACCCGTGTAAGCAAGGCACAGGAGTGTTGTTTAGGTAGCTACATGCCCGTGTAGTGTGATACATGATCTTATGCCTTAGATGCATGCCCGTGTGTCCATACCACACATCATGCAGCCAGCTATATTTTTTAGATTTATTTCAGAAACTAGCATGACCAAGGACACGACTTGAGCAAAACCCCATATACCTCTACACACACTCGTAAGTCAACTGGTACACGCTTGTATGCCTTAAGAAAAATAGAGAAACAGTTCCAAAGCATTCTTAAATTAAAGTTAAGCAATTTTAAGTCATTTATAAGCACAAGAAACATATAAATAAAAAAAATATAACAACATATCATGCTTGATTATTAGAACATTGAGCACAATATGTCATATCAGATGTTTCAGAAATAGATCCAAGAATCCAAGAGCATATTTTAAAAGTATAGTATATGACATTTCAGACATCAGTTAAAAGTGGTTACGAGGTCGAACCTAGCGTCCACGAGAGTAGACATAGTTTCTAACTAAGCTCATTAGAAAGAGTACTAGTTATGTACGAGTAGTTTTATTATAGGATTGAGCTTACATGACTAGGGTGTCGAATCGCTATATTTATCAGTTTGGCCAGTATAACAGATATTTTTAGATACAGTACTTTTTGATATAGTTTCCAACTTATACTATATGTACATATTCAGGATCTTTGGATCAGAGTTTTAAGAAAAAAAAAGAGTTTTTAGAAAAATCAAGCTCAAGGGCAAGTTTTAATACTATTCAGCATTTACATAATATCAGAGCATGCATATCAGGTCATGTACAACATTCATGAAAAACAAAATAGATAAAGATAAAAAAATACTACAAAAAATAGATGAAATCTTAGAAATAAGAAAGCTTTTAAGCAAAGAATAATGTGATAAGACATGAGATCAACTTAAGCTTGAAACCTACAAGTGTTAGAGACAGGAAATGCTTGCTGAGTGATTTTGTCACTCACTCATTTCCCTTCCTTTCTATTTTGCAAGTCAGTGATCTTAGGACTAAGCAGGAGCGATGCAGTTGTCAGATTTTAGGGACATGGCTTGGTAACAGATAACATGTTTTGGCTCATATGAATAGTATATGTTATTTTAGGTCTTTATGCATGTTGTATGTATGATACTGATATGAGATGATTGTATGAACAACATGTTTAGAAAATGCATAGCTTGGGAAGTTTAAAAGCATGTTCAATTTCTTCTTATTATCATTATTAATATGAAAATTTTATTTCTCAATTTTCGCATTCAAATTTTTTCTAAAATTTAAATAGCAGTAGATATTTTACTATAGAGAATCCCATTACAAGCGTATTTTTAGATTATTACATATTATGTACAGTTTTACACAGTAGGCCTGTGGCGAAGGTCACTACATAGAAATTACCAATAAGTTTTTGAAAGGTACCTCATGGGATGACTTCATATGTTTTAAATATAAGACATTAATTCTAAGGTTGTAAGGCAAGCAAACATTTGGCATGAGATGAATGTTTTTTCATGGTAACAACTAAAAGGTAGGGGGAAAAAAACCTAGCACTGTATGAGATAAACAAAGTTACCCTTTTACCTCTAAGTCAGCAAATAATAGGGAATTAAACTCAAATATCCTAGAAAATGGTAGGAATGAAAAAAAAAAAAAAGTTAGTTAGTCAACCAAGGGTGCCCCAACTATGTAAAAGATGGCACTTGACCTTGTTTGAGTTAGATTTAGATCAAAATTAGTGAAAGTCTAAAAGAGCAATATACAGTCAGATAACCACTAATTGTATGCGTAAGTGGCAAGTTATGTGAAAGCAATAGGGTTATACGAGAGATAAATACTGATGGGATGAATCATGCACTCAACATTGAGGCGTATTAGCCATATAACTTAGTTCAAGTGTGCATGGTAGGGGAGTGGCTTTGAATTTAGTTTCTCATATGGTCAATAGGATATATCATATATGTGTCATTGACAAAGGCCACCCAAAGGTGGTTTTCAGTTAGAGATCCTATAATTATGCATATATGGTAAGGAAGGGATTGTAGTTAGTTCCCCAAGTGACTAAGGTATTTTCAAAGCTAATTAGCCTAATAATCCAGTCAGCATGTGCACAAGGAATAATAAGTGATTCATAGACATGGGGTGTCAATATGCTAGATGTCAAATAAGTTGAATCTAGCTTAGGCCTTTCTAGACTATGTAAGATGGCCTATTGCTAAGGTAGAGGGGTGCCAAGATATGACCATATAAATTTTCTAGCATTTGGAATGTCAACTTTAGTTGTGCTTTCCTAGGTGTTGAGAGGCCACCTACATACTAAGTATTTCTCACTCATGTGTTTTCTTTTTGTGGTTTTGTAAGTAGAGGTGAGTAATGGTGTATGCAAGGGAACTCGCGGTTCAACCCAATTTGTTGCATAAGGCAAAGGGGCAAAATCATCATTTTTAAAGTTTTCAATTTAGACATGTTACATTAAATGATTCTTGTGTTATGCACTTATTTGGGGATTTAGTTATTCATTAGACAGATTATTTTGAGTTATGGTGGATTTATATTTATGAAAGTTATGCTATCACTATTTTATAAATTGAAGCTTTTCATTTGTTACACCTTTTGCACGCACACATTTAAATTAAGAGTTTAATGCATGTTATTATTTCCCTTTCATGCTAAAAGGTTAAGTTATTCATGTCTCTTTGGTCATATCTCGTATAAGAATATGTATCTAAAGAAGGGTGTTACACTTGCCACCCTCTGATGTATTTCATTGTATTATCATTATTTTTTTTATTCATTCTTTTTCATAATAAGCTAAAACATATCTTGGCATTACGATCAATCCTACAATGCCAACAAATTTGTTGTCACATGCAAGTGTAATATATAATTTTAATTTTTATAGCTTTACGGGTTTAGAGTTTACACTTTAGTCTTTTTAGTTTATGATATTGGGTTAATGTTTTAGAGATTAGCATTTCAAGTTTACAATTTAATGAATTAGAATTTATGGTTTCAGGTTTAAGATTTATAAACTAAGGTATACGATTTCGAATTTAGAGTTTGGGTTTATGGTTTGAGATTAGGGTTTAGTGTTTCAAACTATGGTTTTAATTTTACAATTTTGTATATTAGAGTTTATAGTTTTGGGTTTTAAATTTTTTGATAAATGTTAATGATTTATGGTTTGTATTTTAGGTTACAGTTTAAAATTTAGAATTTATAAAGTAAGGTTACAATACAAAGTTTAAAGTTTAATATTTAAGATTTAAGTTATACAATGTTAAAGATACGATATTTAGTAATTGTCAATTTAACCTCTTGTATAATATAAAATATCGATTTTGTAAAACTATAGCATATATTATAATTATATAGCTTCGCTATTGAGGCTATATAAATTGTTTGATAAGATATTAATATACCCTTATATAAAAATTTTCAAAGAACCATCTCACATAATAAAATGTCAATACAAATCCCACATTAAAAATTTGAGATAACCCTACGTGTTGTAATATCATTATACTCCTTATAGTATAATATCAATTTACTTTTACATAAAATAACCAATATATCACATGGTAAAATATCTATGGACCCTTATGATGAGAAAATTGCCTATTACCCCTATAATTTTAATATCATATTATCTCTTTAAATTCAACATAAATTAAGTTTTAAATTAAAGCCGGTATAAATTATTGAATAATCAAACTTTATTATATGATATCAAATTACTAACATTGGAATTTCGATGACAATTTGAGATAATTAATGTGGTGTGTGCTTTTGTTTTGGTTAGTAACGGGTTTATATATAACACATGAAGAGTAATGAAAAATAAATTTGAAAATGAGAGCTAAATCAGTATTAAATTTAATAAAATTAATAAAATGGTTAGATTTTTTTTAATCCAAATAATGTGTTTAAATTGATTGAGTTCAGCTATGCAATTACCTAACATTCCTGTATCTCTTCAAGCATTTAGGTAAAGATTTGTGATTTTATAATATTTTATTTTTAATTTAAATTATCTAATTACAAACTATGAGCTAACAGCCATCGATCATAAGCTAAGAACTAAGAGTTATTGAAAAAATGAATGAATTTTGAATACTTATTTAGATTTATTTAAATTGATTTTGTTCATTAAAAAAAATTTCACCTAATTTAACTCTTTCAAAACATGTTACTTGACTTCCCAAACTCGAGCGAGCAATTTTAAGTTCCAACTCAGAGGTGATGGAATCCGACCCTAACCTTGATGTAGCGAGAGAATTGGCTAACTCACCAACTTTCATACTAACCGAAAAAACTTATCAACTTTAACAAAGAACAAGTGCTCGACACGTGTATACGATATTCATCAGTTATTTGGCCTCCCTCTCTCCCCGGCTTTTACGACTTTCCAGTAAATTAATGGCCTTATCTTCTTGTTCATCTTCAAACACCTCCACTATCCTCTCTGTTTCTCCCTTTTCATGTCCAAATCTCCTCTTCCCATCAATCGTTTCTTTCTTTCACTTCCCCATCAAACTCAACAACTCAATTAACTTTAATTACACGAATAATGTTAATGTTTTGTCATCTTCGGAGAAGTGGAGAGCCAATGTCTCTTTCTCCTTTCCTTTCTTCTTGAAGAAAGGTAAAGATGTTAAACTTCGTAAGGAGAAGCTTTTTGAGGCCATTGTTTCACTTGATCGTGGCGCCGAGGCCTCTCCCGAAGACCAGCAGCGAGTTGATGAGGTGATTGCTTTAAGTTTTGGTTTCTTTCTTTTATCATAACATGTAGGTCTTAAATAAGCAGATGAAGTTCAATTTTTCTTCATTTGAGATGGATACCATCTTGTGAATGTTAAACCAGTTTGATTGTTGGGTTTTTTAGTTATAAATTTGGGCATTGAGAAAACTGTTGTCAATATTTCGAACTTTGACTGCTTTTGGAAAACAGAAAAAATTTATTACTTTGGTTTGGTGCTTTTCTTGTGTTTTATCACTAGGAATTGGTTAATGAAAACATGATATCTTCGATATTGTTTGCTAAGTAACACCTGGTACATTGTTTCTTTTGATTCATTTCCAATGCTGAAGTCATGAGTTCAAATTAAAAATTGGGCAGGGCGTCCTCTGAGCACCACCATTTGAGGTGGGTTAATGATAAATCCACAACATTTGACAGTGGGCAGGGGCGTTACATGCTATTTATGATGTTCTAAGTATAAATTCTAATGCTTATGTTTGTGGATTGAAAATTGTTTGTGTATAGTTAGCCCGAAAACTTGAAGAAATTAATCCAACAAAAGAGCCTCTCAAATCTGAGTTGTTAAATGGAAAGTGGGAGCTCATATACACCACTTCAAAATCTATTTTGCAAACAGAGGTATAGTAATGTTCACTTATTTTCCCTTACTTGCATGGGTAAGTTTTAGATTTCTTTGGTACACAAAGCATCTCACGTTTGTATGATTCTATGATGTTTATTAGTAGTTGACAATAACCAATTCTGTTAATTCTTTTCTTATCAGAAATTCGGAACTGTTTGTATTCTTTAATTTCTAGCAAAATAATGTTAAAGGAATTGAGTTAATGAACATGAGCCATGTGACTGATATGTGCTAAAGGATGCAAGCTTTCAAGTCCTTACCATATACAAAGTTTTGAATTGATTTGGTAAAAGGACCTTTGGGAAAACCTTTGCATTATTTTCTTTTGAACAAAATGCTTATGAGCTGTTATGTTCATTTTGTTTATAATTATATATTTGCTGACAGTTGGTTTCCTTGTTTGATCTCAAGCTATTTTGCTTTATAAATGAGTCACTAAAAAAGGAATGTTGTGACAGAGGCCTAAATTTTTAAGATCAACTACAAATTATCAAGCAATCAATGTGGATACACTCAGGGCCCAAAATATGGAATCATGGCCTTTCTTCAACCAGGTAATATTAAATTCATACCAGCTCTACATTGTTTGATTTCTAATTTGTTTTCCTTTGTCTTTTGTACTTGAATTATTCAAAGATACATTAACTCTAAAGTCAATTCTTGTTTGTTTGACTCTTATTATTCATGCTTTCTGCCTCCCTATGTGCTTTCCAAAAGTTTTTCTTATGACCCAAATAACAATTACGTATTAATTATGTTGAAAATTTTGAGTTTTCATTACTCAAATGCAATTAAAGAACCATGCATCAGTATTAAGATAAGCTGAAGTTCTTAATTTCAAGGTTTAAGAAAATGTGTTTGCTAAAAAATTATGCAACTTTTAAAGTTTTACAAGCATTTATCCTTTTAACCACTGACACAGTTGATTCTTTAACTTTCATGACCTAAACTACCATCTGAAAGGAGGGTTTGAGGAAGTGGCTTTGTTGGATAAAGTAATGGCATAGATTCAAGAACTGCTGTTATTTAGCTGTCTTCTTTAAGCATAAATTGTAGGGTATGCTAGCTACTTGCGCATATTTATGGTATTTTTATCGTTTGAAGATCATCCACATGTCAGCTTAGGGTCCAGAAATTCCTAATATCATACAAGCTGTACATTGCCCATCTTGTAATATTGTGTTGCTGGTGCTGCTGCTTGTACCTGGAAACACTTATTTATCCACTTAGATGTAGAATGAATTTTTGTATCATTTTTTCCCTGTCATTGACATTTATACTTTGTAGGTCACAGCTGATTTGACACCTCTGAATTCAAGAAAGGTGGCTGTAAAATTTGATAATTTCAAAATTGCAAGCCTGGTAAGTGTTCTTCTTAATGGGTATATTTTCTGTATGTGCTGTTGACTGTCTAAATCTATAGTTGAGTTCTTATTCAATATTTAAATTACTTTAGTGTTTCTACTTGATATGCTGAAGCTAAATTAGATGTTTTATGAAATACTTGGTAACTGGAAGTAATAATAAAGAACTCAAGACAGCACAAACACTAGAAAGATAATCATTTATGTGGTTTAAGCAATATGCTCATGTTTATATGTGGTGGGGTTACTATCCACTATTTATGGAAAAATCTGCAATCACATTTTATCACCAAGGCCTTACAATCTCCACCTATAAAGAGTTGTTTTCATTACTTTATTGTGTAGTTTTTACTCCTTTGTGAGTGATATGACACCCTTAGTGGATAAGTGGTCTACTTCTGTGTTTCATCCTCCCTTGTGGAACATTCTTCAAACTCTCCTGAACACTTTAAGCTGGCGTGCATCAGAGTCCTGATGAAACTCTATTGTGTTAGGTGTGCTCATTGGGACATCTTCATGTTCCGGTGGTGTAAAAAATAGAATCAAAGATACTTGCAATCACGTTTATCAATTTGACTCCTTTTCGGGAATTTGGGACAATCCTCTGATACACTAGACTCTAGCAGTTCCCCTTTTCTTTTCCAACTATATGACTCTACAATGAGTAAAACAATTTCCTTAACTGCTGATTTTATATGTGTGTGTATATGTGTATATACATGCACATTCACATGACAGCAATAGATAGGCTTTTGACTAATATATGATCAAATTGTAAATCACATCCAAAAATGCACATATGCAAGCAACCCTAACCTTTTATATACTTTAAATACCTCAAAGATATGATCGTATAACTGTGAGACGTAAAATGGTATTCCTGGCATTATGTCCTGAAAATGTTTTTCAATATGTTGAAGAACTGATTTGCATGGGTATAAAGCTTCCTGGAAAATTTTGGAATAAGAAAAATAGAGAAAAGAGTGAGCATATTAGGCCCAGTGAGTGTAAATAAGTTTAGTTTTTTCTTTTGAAAATGATAAATGTTTCACAATGGCAGTGGTTATTAAAGTTGGGAAGCATTCACATTTTGGTACCATTGATTTTTATCCAAGTCATGGTATTGGTATAATAATTGACTATCTACTGGTTTTCTTCTTGAGTTACATAAATTGCATTATCAATGGTTTGCAGATACCTATTAAGGCACCTGGAAGAGCTCGTGGTGAATTGGAAATTACTTATTTGGATGAAGAGTTGCGGTAAGTTTACATAGAAATTACTATCTGCATCATTAAACTTGAAAGTTTATTCTATAATTTATCTTGTCATGCAAAAACACAAATTAGAAACTAAATAATTATTATTTGCGGAGCATCTAGATAGAAGCACCATCATGATTTTGCATTTGACATGCAGTTTTTCCCTCTTAACTGCATTATATATTACTGAATTCTGTTCATTAGCTTTATTACAATGGTTTGACACTTGCCTAGATGGTTGTTGACTAATTTATGAATGTCATATTTTTCTCTAAATGATTCTTGAATATGTGTCCAGGTTGGTTTCTTTTCTATTTTGTTATTTATGGTATTTCAATTCATTCATATGTGCGCTAACTTCTGGTTATACACAATATATGTGGGAGGAAAGCTTATGATTGTGATTTTGATTGCATGAAGCTTTCATTTGTTATAAAGAAAATTATCCTTTGATCATAAAACACAAAACTTGTGATTGGCAGAAAAAGTAAATGATCAACTTTCCTGTTGAAACTGACCACTAAAGATATGTAGGTCAAAAATATTGAAATGCTGAAAGAAGAAATAGTCTTCTAATGGATGTGATAAGTCCCATGATGACATGTTGATTTGCTTTTACACTTTCAGGGTGAGGAATTATCTATGACTGCATATATTTTGAATAAAGTTGACCAGAGGAAAAACTACTAACCCTGTAAAGAATGCACTTTTCTGACACCTGATTTGCCCCCTAATCAAGTTTGGGATGCTAAGGTCAGAGAAGTTAATTAATAGTGAATATCTATTTTATCTTCAGAAGAAAAGGTTTCATAAATTGTGGTCTCTGTAGAGATGTCATATTAACCACAAGAAGTATATATCAGGCACCTCACAACAGGATTTATTAATATAGGAGGTACACCTTTTCAATCATAGAGCTGCAAGAAGTCTTTAGAAGATGTTTTGCTTTGTAACCCACTTCTTGACTGGAGTTAAGATGTGCTTTAACTCCCATCTTGTGAATATAAGTTCTTTCAGATAATATTGATAATTTAGTGTTGAGTTCTTTTGTGGGCAAGGCTTTTTAGATTATACTTCAACTGCCCTTCGTCCAGGTTTTGATTGCGTTGTAATCTGGAAATATTGTGTGTGTGTGTGTTTTTATCATTCTGGCAGGATATCAAGAGGTGACAGAGGTAACCTGTTCATCTTGAAAATGATTGACCCGTCTTACCGAGTGCCTACCTGATGCATATTTAGAGATGGCAGTTAAACATCCCTCAATCAAGCTCACTTGGCTATAAGAATGCACTTATCTCCGCAAGGGTGTTTTCAGATGATTATCAAATTGTGGATTTTATAGGTAAGTTTTGTTTGTTGAAAAGCTTCTCCTTTTTTACGGCCTACTGGTTCTGTTGTTTGGCATTTCCTTTTTCATGTTGTTCTGTGTAAAGATTATAAAGAATCTCTAGCGATCGACGCTGTTGTAAACTTGGTTTATTAATGTTCATATATAAGTCGTTGCTAATGAAAAATAACTTTATGAAGTTATCCTAGTGGATGAGCTTTGATTAATTTTCTTGAGCCGAATGTCCAGTGTCATTTATTTACATGTTAGAGGAATATTCATGTACTCATTTTGTTATTTATAAAGATATATCGAAATGAATTCGTATATTAGATTCAAAAAAAGATAAAGGTTGGATATGATGAGAAAAATAAATTCATCCATATAAAAATATTGGCTTACTATACAATTGGCTTAATAATTTTGTGTTATTCTATATTTTTTACTCATTATTACTGTATTTATAAACTTATTATATAAATTAATTCACACAAGTTGATGTGTGCAACTACATTAAAAATAAATAAATACAAAATGATGTAACAATCTTAATATTGTTTTTATTAATTTTAAATCAGTTAATTATGTGTTCTAAGAATTAATTAATTAATAATTATTTATTTAAAAAATGAAATTTAAATTCAGTATGTGTGCTCTAGGTGAGATACGTAAGCTTGTCAACCGGATTTCTTTTAGCCGACTATTGTCATCATAAGTTTTGTTTAATGACAAATTATCACTTACAAAAATTTTAAAAGTCAAATATTTATTTTTTTACTAATAAAAAGCTAAAATATGTTTTATAAAATTCAATAATATTAATATTAAAATAAAATTTAATATAAATAATATTAAAATAGAATAATAATAATAAATTTAAAAACTTAATAAAAATTATTAAAAAATAAAATAAATATATAAAAAAACAGTTACGACTATCGACAACGATGACCGTCTTTATCTCACCAGGTGATTGAAAATAGTTACTTGATTCTATTGGTTATCAAATCTGACCGCTAATAATCTGACGGAGATGGTCAGATTTGACCGCTTCAACCATCAGAAAAGACTAAAAACGACTAAAATCAAATATTTCAACTATTTCTAACATTTTTTGATAGTGGAGATGGTCAAATCGAACCATTTATAGAACTAAACGATTATTTTTAATTACCTAATGAGATTAAAGGCAAGTATTATTATTGATAATAGTGACTTTTTTTTATATATTTATTTTATTTTTTTAATAATTTTTTAAAATATTATTATTGTTTTAATATTTTTATAAAATTTATTTTTTATTTTAAGTTAAAAAGAGAAAAATATCTTTTTAGTGGATAAATATTTACCTTTTCAAACTTGTGTGAGTGACAATTTGTCATTTAAAGTAAACTTGGGCAGCAATAATCATTCGGCCAATTTTTCTTCACATTCATTCCACTATCCATAAAAACTAACGTTGAAAAATCACTGGTTACTTAATGGCATTCATCTGTGGCTTTCATTTCTTTTTCTTCTGTGTCTAATTTCTTTCTCAAACAACACTCTTCCATCTTCAACTGAACGCCTCCTTACCCGCACTGTCTTCTCATCACCCAAACCAAAACCACCAAATATTTTAACTACCCATTTGGTGTTAAGCTCCAATAAGTCACTGGCCACTACAGCGTCCTGCAAATGGAGGACTTGGGTTTCATTCTTTCCAGGCTTTTCTGCCAACAGAAAAGATCTTAAGATGCTCAAGGGAGAGCTTTATGAGGCAATTGCACCTCTTGATCGTGGTGCTGAAGCCTCCCCGGAGGACCAACAACATGTAGATCGGGTTAGAACGTAATCTCTAAAGAACTAGTATGATTATTCTATCATTTAAGATCACTGTTATATTATTTTTTTAATTTTTTTAATATTTCAGATATTTTAGGGTAAGTTTGAGAATTGTTATTCAAGCTACAAAAGCAACCCAAATGAGCAACATTGCTATAAATCTCTCTTTATTTCCTTGCGTTTTTTATTTGTTTGTGTGAAAAATGTAATATTTTTTCTTAATTATCAATAATCTGATACAATGTATATATAGTACAATAAGAGGAAAAAATAAGGAAATAAAATTATACGTACAATCTTAACTATCCTAATCTAACATATTTCAATTTGATTCTCAACACTCCCCCTAAAGTTGGAGCATACAAATCATATGCACCAAGCTTGTTACAAATAAATTCAATGCGTGAACCTCTAAGTGATTTGGTTAAAATATCTGCAAGTTTATCGTTGGAGCTAACATGACTAGTAGTTATACACCCAGATAAGATCTTTTCTCGAATGAAGTGACAATCAATCTCTATATGTTTAGTCCTTTCATGAAATACTGGATTAGAAGCAATATGAAGCGCTGCCTGATTGTCACAAAGAAGCCCCATCTGTGATATCTTTGTAAACTTCAACTCATGAATCAATTGTTTTAACCAAACAAGCTCACATGTAGCCAACGTCATAGCGCGATATTCTGCTTCTGCACTGGACCTAGCAACCACATCTTGCTTTTTGCTTTTCCATGAAATAAGATTGCCACCGATAAGAATACAGTACCCTGAAGTTGAACGCCTATCTGATGGGGATCCGACCCAATCTGCATCAGAGTATCCAATCACTTGAGTATGTCCCTTGTTTTCATACAATAATCCTTTGTCTGGTGCTCCTTTGATATATCTTAGGATTCGAACAACTGCATCCCAATGCGAATCATATGGAGATTGTATGAACTGACTAACTACACTGACAGAAAAAGAGATATCTGGTCGAGTGATAGTAAGATAGTTAACTTTGCCTACTAACCTCCTATATCTACCAGGATCTGCAAGTGGCTCCCCCTGTCCTGGTACAAGTCTAGTATTAGGATCCATAGGAGAGTCAACAGGTTTACAATCTAACATCCCTGTCTCTTTCAAAATATCCAAAGTATACTTCCTTTGAGAGATAATGATACCAGACTTAGATTGAGCAACTTCTATCCCAAGAAAGTATCTGAGTGGTCCCAAGTCTTTAGTCTGAAAATGGTCAAATAAATGTTACTTTAACTGATGAATGTCTTCTTGATCATCACCCGTGATAACAATGTCATCAACATAGACAACCAAATAAATACACTCTCCTTTTGATGTATGTCTGTAGAATACAGAATGATCTGACTCACATCGAGTCATACCAAATTCCTGAATAACTTTGCTAAACTGTCCAAACCAGGCACGCAGAGATTGCTTAAGGCCATACAGTGAACGACGGAGTTTACAAACCAAACCAGACTCCCCCTGAGCAACAAAGCCAGGAGGTTGCTCCATATAGATCTCTTCTTGAAGTTCACCATGAAGAAAGGCATTTTTAATATCCAATTGAAACAGGGGCCAATGTCGTATAGCAGCCATAGATAAAAATAACCGCACGGAAGACATTTTGGCCACTGGAGAAAATGTGTCACCATAGTCCAAACCATAAACTTGTGTATAACCTTTAGTAACTAGTCGTGCCTTAAGACGATCAACTTTACTATCAGACCCAGTTTTAACTGTATAAACCCACTGACAGCCAACAGTGGAATGACCCAGGGGTAATTGAACCAACTCCCAAGTACCATTATTATGCAAGGTCGTCATCTCATCTAACATTGTCTGTCGCCAACTTGGACTAGAGAGAGTCTCACTGACAGATTTAGGAACTAAAATGGAGGATAAGGAAGAGACAAATGCATAATATGGTGAAGACAAACGATGATAACTAAGAAAATTGTAAATAGGATTAGGATTACGAGAAAACCTTACAGCTTTGCGAATAGTAATGGGAACTGATCAGCAGGAGGTAGGGTCGTGACCGGTGAAGATTCAATGGCAGGAGGTGAGTCAGAAGGATCCGGCAAATCAGGAGTAATATTAGTACCTACAGGAGAGGAAGATTGTGAAGAATCAGAGATTTGTAGAGGTTCAGAAGTATTTGGTGAAGGCTCTGAGAGCGGTCCCGACTCAATAGGTAGTTCAAGAAGAGGAGTGTATGTAGGCAACGGAAGTATATCAGTGATAGAAGATTGAGAGTTAGAAGAGGAAAAATAAGGGGACGACTCAAAAAAGGTAACATCAGCAGAAATAAAGCATTGACGAGTTGTAGGAGAATAGCACTTATAACCCTTCTGGAGACGAGAATAACCAAGGAAAATACACTTGATAGAATGTGCAGACAATTTGTCATGACCTGGAGAAAAGTTATGGACAAAACAGGTGCAACCGAAGACACGAAGAGGAAGGGAATACAAAGGATGAGTGGGGAACAAAATAGAATGAGGAATCTCATTTTGTAGCACTAATGAGGGCATCCTATTAATTAGATAGCATGCAGTAAGGACTGCATCAGCCCAAAAATAAAATGGAGCATGTGAGTGTAATAGTAATGTACGAGCAGTTTCAATAAGATGCCTATTTTTGCGCTCAGCAACCCCATTTTGTTGTGGGGTGTAAGCACAAGAAGATTGGTGAAGAATGCCTTGAGAAGACATAAAGGTTGTGAAAGGAGCTGAAAAATATTCACAGGCATTATCACTGCGTAATGTACGAATAGAGGTATTAAATTGTGTTTTGACCTCAGCACAAAATGATTTAAAGATAGAAAATAATTCAGAACGATGTTTCATTAAAAACACCCACGTGCACCGTGAATAATCGTCAATAAATGTCACAAAATACTAAAAATTTAAAATAGATTTGACTCGACAAGGACCCCAGACATCAGAATGTATTAACTCAAATGGAGAAGAAGCCCGATTATTGACACGCCTTGGAAAAGAATGACGGGACTGTTTTCCAAGTTGACATGACTCACACTCGAAAGAAGATAAACCAGATAAACTAGGGACCATCTTTTGAAGTTTAGACAGACTAGGATGCCCCAAACGATTATGGAGAAGATTTGGAGATTCAGTGACTGTGCAGGCAATAGAAGATGAAGGCAAACAGAGTTTGTAAAGTCCTTGTGACTCACGTCCTTTGCCAATTGTCTTTCCCGAACCACGGTCCTGTATAAAAACAGAATCACTAGTAAAAGTGACAGAACAATTTAAGGTTTGTGTAAGTTGACTAATAGATACAAGATTATATGGACAATGAGGAAGGTAAAAAACAGATTTTAAAGGTAAAGAATCGAGGGGATGAGCATTACCTATAGCTTTAGCCATGACTTTTGTACCATCGGCTAAAGTGACCGAATGTGGAGTGTTCAAATGTGACAAATTAGACAATAAATTATAATTACCAGAGAGATGATTAGAAGCCCCGAAATCAAGAACCCAAGGCCCAAGACTGGAAAATTGAGACAGACAAACGGTTGAATTACCAGATTGTGTGACTGAAGCAACAGTAGATTGAGATGACTGCTTGCTTGCCTGATATTGTAAATATTCTTCGTAATCAGCCCCAATGAGAGTCACAGATTGGTTTATTGAGATATATGAACGATTAATTGCTGATTTAAATGATCCTTTGCCAGCCATTCTTGACGATTAGTTTGATTATGAATACCAATAACCAGTCAAAAGACAACGGCAGAGAAAAGATAATCAACCAGCACTTATAGAAAGCCCAGAGATCCGTTAAAGGCAGTCAAGAAGAGCACAGTGACTGGAGAAAGCAATACCAACTCTGGTGAAAACCTTTAGGAAGCCAGAAGTTGTTAGATCGGCACCTTCTAAGACGGAACAGCGAAGAAACTTTAGATCGGCACCTTCTGAGACGGAACAGCGAAGAAACAAGGGAAAACCAGCTTTTCTGGTCATCGGAGAAAGACTTCCGGTGATCAAACGTGGACGAAGCTGCAAGGGAAAACTCAGCATCCTGTTCTGAATCGAATGGAGCCGGCAATGAGTGCTCACGTACGCCGGAGAGAGGAGATCGGAGAAAACAGATCTGATTGAGCAGGCAGCGCGTGGAGGCGCGTGAGAAGCTGGCGGCGGACACGATTTGAGGATCTGGCCGGTAATGTCAAGAGGAACTGGTCGGAGTTGTCAGAGGATCGTTTTGACAACCGGAAAAATACTCTCTGACTTCATCGGAACAGTGCACGCCGCCGGAAAAATACTGATTAGGGTTTGTAACGGACCACTTGTTGGGAACTAGGATCAGATTTCAAAAGTGGCTCTGATACCATGTGAAAAATGTAATATTTCTTCTTAATTATCAATAATCTGATACAATGTATATATAGTACAATAAGAGGAAAAAATAAGGAAATAAAATTATACATACAATCTTAACTATCCTAATCTAACATAACTTGATTCTCAACAGTTTGAAATTAATTTTATCCTCAGTAATTTTATAAATTTCAGTTTTCGATCAGAATGCTCGCCAACTTGAGGCAGTGAATGAAATAAAGTAGCCTCTCAAGTCTAATCTGTTAAATGGGAAATGGGAGCTTTTATATACAACATCTCAATCCGTTCTACAAACAAAGGTATGATGTAACCCAATTTTTACTTTCTTTTTGTTGTGTGTCTTGAATTCCAAGCTTTAATTGAAGTTTATCCAAGTAGGTTGGTTGAACATTTATCTACAATTATCATTAAGTTTTTTATTATCTTTCCATCTGTTCGTGCGAAGTTTATGCTTTATCTAATTATTCACAACTTTCTTTGGTCAAGCAACTGCAGTCTTGAATCCCTTCTTTTGTAGTTTCATTTAACCATACATTTATATATCTTGTTTGCCTTCTTATTTAACCTTAGAAAAACAGTAGAAATTTGGTGTGTGTATTTGAAGTGGATTCAGAAATAGAAAATCAGATATGCAGCAACATACAAGGACAGAGACTAGAAGCCTATGTTGTTGACTCCTTGTAAGTTCTAAAGTACTGTAATCCTGTTTATCACTCCAATGGAAACAGATTTTCGTGGTCATAGAAATTGTTATCTAAAAATGTGCTATACCTTGTTTAAATATCACATAGCTGATAAGAACTTATCTATGACATTTGAGATTTTTCAGTACTTATACTCATTTCGAACAAATTTTGAACTTATTGAGAAGAAATTATTAAAAAAGCTAGATCTTGGTTTTATTGGAAAGTTAATTTGCTATGTTCAAGTTCTCTATGCATAATGAGATATGTTCTTGTATGATTCATATGAGTACTACCATATTTTGCATGAAATATTACATTGATTAAATAAATATTCTGTTCCCTTTTTACAAATTGTTTGTATAGGTTTTAGTTGATAACTGTCTATTTCCTTTTAAACGTACAAGTTAATTACTATAATATTTTATGTGATTTTCCTGTGACAGAGGTCCAAGTTCTTAAGGCCTAATGGAAAAATCTATCAGGCAATAAATATAGATACTCTAATGGCTCAAAATATGGAAACTTGGCCATTCTTTAATCAGGTGATTCTTCTAGTTCAATGGCTGCTAGCGTTTTTTTTCATTGTTCTTCGCTTATTATAATTTGAAATATTTGGAGTTACCACAAATTTGATTGAATATTTCTTTTATTGTTTTTTACCTATCAGGGGTGAGTATGTTTAGGTATCTTATTGAAAAACAAGAAACTGAAATTGAAATTGATTGATTCTTATAAATAGGAATTTAAACTGGAACCAAAATTGAAATGGAAATCAAAACTGATCAGGGTCAGTTTGTATCTGAAATTGAGATGGTCGATTCTAAGTAGGGTTTTATTCTTACCTAATACCGATACTGTTCAGCATGGTACATTTAGCATATTATCAAATGTACAAAGGGTATAGTCTATACTCCCTTGCCCACTTAATAATATGCTAAGTAATATAATCTTTAATATTTTGTATTAAAATCAATTATTTATTATTAACATTAGAATTATTATTGAAGTTTTGGGTGAAATAAAATAAACCAATCACTTCATATCTCTGAATATTATTTAAGACCAAACTTACTGCCTAGGCATAACATTATCAATATAACATTTCCAAGCAATATTTTAAGCAAAGTATTGTAGAATGTAAACATTGGTGTTAAGGTCTAACCAATTTCTCTTCTCAACAGAAGAAAGAAGAACTAGTGTTTTTGCAAAGGATTGCAATATGATTAATTGTATACGCATTAGAAATTAAACTATGTTGTCAGGCAGATCTGGAATTTGCCTTCCCAAAAGCATCTTTATATGTTAGAACAAGTGAAAAGGTTGTAAAAGTAGAAATTTTAAAAACGAAAAACCTCTATAGAAACATGAGTACTTAACGGAGAGTTGTCTAGATGATAACAGAGAAGCAGGGAAAACCAACAATAAAAGATGGAAGTAAGGAGAAATATACATGCATCAATATCCAAACCAAAAGCATTCTCTTTGGTTCAAGATAAAGCCTACCAATCCATTGTCTAAATCGTGACTCTGTTAGATAGCGATAAATCTAGTTGAGAGTGTGGAAAGCATGATATGCTCTGCAAGTTGACAACATAGAAAATAAAGTTTTCATGTCCCGATTCAAAATCACATATCACAGTAGGCATGGCTATAAATGCTTAAAAAATAAGAATTTTTTTTTTTTTTCTGTTTATCTCAATTCCAAACAAGATAATGGGTTTTCCTATACCATTTCCTCTATTAAGTTCTCTAAAAAGTGTGCCTCACCATCTAATAAAGTATGCAATGGACCAGCAAAAGCATTATTTTAGAGCCTGACTCTGGCTATACAGGAAAAGTCAATTTATGTACGGTGCTCTTATAGGAGAAAGTTGGCTAACAAGCCAAAATATAATGTCCTCATTTATGGAGAATCTCTTAATGTGAAACATGATGATTGTAAGTGATAACTATACCAAAAAATAGCTTAGGGTTTTGAGAAAATTGTAGATTGATTGTAGTTAACTTTTTTGATGATTTTTTCTTTATAGTTTTTTCGACAACTTTTTCCAATGTCTAAACTTGATTTTAGCTTCAATTTTTGCTTTATATCATGTAAAGTGAAGGAAAATGTATTTCAATATACAAAAATTTCGTGAGAATTAGCTTCTTCTTATAGGGAAGAAGATTTCTAATTTAGGGAACTATAATTGTTTCTTAGAGTATTACACAATTCCTATATAGTATATTTACAAGCTATCCTAGCTAAGAATAGGAAATGATTATTAAAAATTAGGAAATTGAGATATTTGAGATTGTGAGAATTGGAAAGATGCATATTCAAGTAACTACTACACCCACTATAAATAAACATTCAACCCAATTCTATTACCTCATATCAGGTGAAAGAAATATAAACCACTCATCCCATTTATTACAAATAGCCTTTATCCTTTCATTTATGTTAGCAAATAAACTACATGTTTCCTTTTATTGAAAAAACATAAAATAAAAAAAATTAAAATTAATTTTTTTTTTAAAATTATGGTTGAAGCTCGAGTTATGACAACTCATTTTGAGCTCGATCGAATAGAGATAGCAATTGAGTTCGAACCAGTTCAACTTAAATCTGACCCTACTTGACCTAGGACCTAATATTGCAAATTGGTTAGTTCTCAAGTTGGTTTCGATTCTTTAGAGGGAGGGAAAAACTAGAATTGGACCTCAAACCTATTGTTTTCTCCAAAATTAGAACTGAAACCTACCTAATGTCTGTCTATTCCAATAGGGTAATTTGCTTAATCTTATGACTCACTATAATTTTAAATTCATTGAGTTTCTCTATAATTAGAATTCATGAAGTCACTACAAATTTGATTGAAGAATATCAAATGTTTCTTCTCCCTTTCCTATTTGTTGAGTAGTTTTGGTTCCTTTTATCTTTTGGTTTCCCTATCAAGTTTGAGTTTGTATATCTTTAGAAAAACTTGTTATAATAGATCTAGAATTATAGAAGTAACAACATTTGTACTCAATTAGCTTAAAAATATGAGATCTTAAGAATCAAATAGTTCATAGGAGAGAGAAATATGTGAGAGCGTCACAAAATTTTTTGAAATGTAAGGAGTCTTGGAAAACGCATTTTAGGATATCATTAGTTTGGAGTTTTGGTAAGTTGCTCCTTGAGCTCATATAGTGTGTTACACTTGTAATTTTGTGATTGTAAAATATTTTTTTCTCATGCATGGACGTAGACAGATTATGTCGAACCAAGTCAAATATGATATCTTTTGTATGATTGGTAATTTATTTTGCATATTGTTAATTTTGAAATTTGTTATGCTTCCACAAATTCACAACACTTTTGCCTAGTGACTCCACTCATCTTCTTCCCGAAATTTTATGGAGATGCAAATCCGATTTACAATTTTCTACATATGTTTCTTTATAGTAAGTAAAAATAGCTACAAAATCTCAGTTGTATATGGTAAAAAGATGTGCCTAAAAATTAAGACTTCTTTTTTGAGTTGTGGCATTCTACAGACCATGGTTTTCTAGAGAGTATTGAGCATTCAGAGGTATCTTTGCTTCTATAGATGAATAAATTCATGATGGTGCTTTGGAATATACAATAATTTCAATGGTTTGGAAAATTTATAATGTTTAGAGAGGCAAGGGAAATCAAATTCCCTAATACAAGGATGGATAAGAAGTATCTTGAAAACCCTCAATTCATTGCTATCTGAAAGCCTTGACACAACTGATAAATTAAATCATTGCACTTTGCTGATTTATGTATTGATGTTAATCTTGAGTTCATCCAAGTCTTCATAAAAAGGTTCACTTTCTTAATGATATACTTCACTGCCTTTTTAGAATAAAGAGAGCCTTGATTGTGCACTTGAGTTATATATTATTGATGGATCAAATTATTCTTCTTATAGTCGCAAGGTGCTGGATGATAAGTTTCTTAATCTAATCTAAATGCCAAAGAGTTTCGGAAACTCTGTAAAGCTATCTAAAAATCTATGGCATCTTGTCCATGCTTTCTCCAGTGATTTCTTTGCCTATTCATCAATACAAGAATTAAACATGCATCTTTAAAGCATCATGCAATGAGGGATCTAGGAACTTGAAAGTTTTATAAATGCTCCAATTTTATTGAAACTGTCCTGCAGTTGAATGAGAATCAGACTCAACACTCCCACTCAAGATTTTCTTCACTAGGTTTATGTGAGATCTGATGCCCTAATGTTGACTCACTTTAGAGGCTGTGGTTTATTATGAAGTTATTTTCATAACTTCAGATTTGGTTACTGATATATTACCTCCTTTGCTTGGATATATTTTCTCTTTTTTGTCCCCACTTACGAAAGGATCATATATTTAAGATCGTATTGAGGTAAATCTATGATCTGCGCTTCTGCAGGCCACAGCTAATTTGATACCTCTCAATTCAAAGAAGGTGGCTGTTAAATTTGACTATTTCAGAATTGCTAATCTGGTGTGTGGTATCTTCCTAGTCTGAAATACATATCACAAATACACACTGCCAGTATCTCATAGCGCTTTGAGATAGTTAATTTAATTCTGATTAAATTTTAGTATTCATTATCATAGCATATTTGACATGATATAAATATAATTAGATGCAATTCCAAGTCACAAACTGTTTTAATCCAGTAGTCATATATATAAACACTATTGGTCTAAACAGTCAGTGGCATCAAGCCACACCAAGCAATAAATTACCTCTTATCTATCTTTCCCCTCTGATTGTTTAATTTAATACTTAAACAAATTTTTAGGCCTTTTGATGCAAGATTCTTCTTATTTTTTTCATGGCAACGTTTTATGATGTTGGACTGCTTTAGAGAGGTTTTGTCATGCATAAAACACTGCACAGATAAGATAAACACGCGGACAATATTGTGCATATATAATAATTTTCTTGCACAAAGTCTGTAATATTGTTATTTCAAAAACTGATCTCCTGCTTGACAGATACCAATTCAGTTGCCTGGCAGTGGTCGTGGTCAGTTGGAAATTACATACTTGGATGACAAGCTAAGGTAGGCAATGCTGAAGTCTGTTCTTTGATACAAAACATCAAAAAAAAGAAAATGAGAAATTACTTTCATCATGCTTGTGGGAGCCAAAGTTTTCTTGCCTATATAAACCTGTTTGCCACGCTAAATTACCCGTAGATGAGATACTCTTTGTGCCTCCTAAGGCACAGATTTTCAGTCCACAAACTATCCTTCACAATTTTACAAACCAACCCACAATATATTCTTCTTCTCTAGTGTGAAATCCATCGCCATTTTCTAGTATTTTGAACTTACATTGTTCTGTTCTCTAAGAGAGCTAAAAAGATTATTATGATTATTAATGAGAGCTTAAATATTATCGCTGACTGAACGATACTAATTGAAGCTGAAACTTTTATTCAAGTGGCTATTTAATTTGATATTAGAATGTTAAAATATCATGTGTCTATGTCATAATTTACAGAAGGAATATAATGTCTTTGACAAAACCCAAATCATCGAGAAAAACTCAATATTCGTGTGGTGAATTTCAGGTTTCACTATGTAAGTCATTTCGTTTCCATTATTTTTATTTCATAAGGAAATTTCAAGAATATTTTTTTTATATTTAACCTTGATATTTCTTGTAGAATATCAAGGGGAGATAAAGGGAACTTGTTCATTTTGAAAATGGTGGATGCGTCGTATAGAGTTCCTCTTTGATGCAGCCAGTATAACGGAGGGTTTGGCAAATGTTACAAAATTCAGAAAGAGCAATTGTCAAATTTTGAGTCTATTGAAGTTGTTCCCTGGACGAGCATCAGAAGTGGCTAAGAACCAGAATTTGTTAGATTTTATACTGAATGCATTGTGAAATTTCATTCATAGAATTTTTTAGACTTTATATTAATTAGATTGTTATTATCTTCATTCTTTCACTTGTTCTCTGTTTATCATGATTACTAGCCTAGTGGCCGATAAACTTGATACTTAATTGAATCAAGTTTTTGCACAAGTTAATCAAAAGATTAATTTATTTCACTGGTTTGAATTGTGGCTAACCTATATATATATATATATATATATATATATATATATATATATATATGCTGTAATTAAATAAATATAAATATAAATATATATATATATATATATATATAATGCTTTGTAATTAAATAAATATAAAAACTAACAAATGGATTTGCAATGTCACTTCCAAAGTTAATACAACTCGGCTATAAATTCGCTAATAATTAAATTTCTTATTATACTTAAAGATGACAAATCGAGTTATGGTTTTGCTTCTATCTACAATAAGATATGACTTATATTATAAATTTATTTAAAATAAGTCAACTAATTTATTTTAAAAGTATAGAAAGTAAATTCCGACCATCTTAAATTAATGAGAAGGCGTAAATATGATTAATTAATCTTTTAGATACTCGTACATGAAAATTTTAATAAACAGGAAAATTGTGGTGAGTCAGCTAAGGTCAAGTGATAAATGAAGCCGAATGACCTTGTTAGACTGTAGAAGTAAATTAGCACCTGAACTTGAAGTTGATGACTGACAATGTAAATTTTACAGTATTTCGTATATTAATGTAAATATATGATAGTCATATATTTTGTTTTCAATCTAATATCACGACGATACTTCTTAAGAATTGGTATGTCTAATGGATTGCAACTTCATGAAAATGAATAAATGAGCATAAGAACATAAAAATGGGGATAATGTAGGTCCAAAATAACAATGAAAAAAAAAAAGAAAATAAAGCCTTCAGCCAGCATATTACACCCAACATCTTACAAAATTTTATGCACACATTTAAGTCTTACCAAAAAATTAGGAAACCAGAAAATAAAGACAGATTAAATATAAAATTCGGATGAAAAAGAAAACTTAAATAACCCATATATAGTTTCCTCACCAACAAAGGCATTGCTAAGTAGAGCTTTCTTCAAACTAATCTTTATTGATAGAGTTTTTAAAAAGCAAACTAGAATGTTGACTTGGGAGACTTCAGTTTCTTCCCCAATTTATTCCCAAAATCTGGATCCAAACCAATTGATGATTACTTTAACCCACCAACTGGAGCATGGCACCTAAAGAAGAAGATCTGCCAACAAGGAATTGAATCTTTTTGAAGGTTTAATCTCATTAAAATCAATTAAATATAATCAACAATTATACTATCAAAATTTTTCATGCAACATACAAGATATAGAATATTGTAAAAGTAGATAGGGAATTAGATAATCTTGATTGAGTCATTGTTCAATGAAGAGTTATCAATTAGAAAACAATAGTATGGAAATCCAACAGGTTTGCCCCTTTGGGAGACTATCTTGTGTGCTTCAATTTGAGTCTTTGATGTCGAGTTGAAAATCGTCGATTATCAAACAAATGGTTCCAGTAGGTGAGTTCGTTTTCCATATCTCTTTGAATTGTGTTCAACCTATATTTAAACCAACTTTTTGGACCCCTGAACCACTTTGAGCATGGAAATCCTTGATTCTTACTTTCATGCCATGGGTTGTTTGTTCACAACCATCTTGTGTTAACTAGCATATGACAACCCAATGAACTTGGGAACATAACAATTGAGCTTATCCACTTAACTTTCTTATAGGTCAACAAATGGGTCCATTTTGTTTGTGTCCACTGATGATCTGTTTGAGCAAATTAGTGGTTATGTAAACCCTCCTATGTTGAGCTATTTTTGAGGAAAAACGATAAAACTTTCCCTAGAAATAACATAACCTAAAAGAAAATTTTTCTTTATTCTGTTCATAAAAATCAGAGTAAATATCTCTAATAACCCAATCACAACTTACTAGTCCTATCAAATGACTAGATTTACACAATACAACTACTAACTAAGATAAAACATGATCTATTGTTTAGTATGATTACAATAGTATAAGATATATAAATTTTTCTTAGATGATATATTTTACTTACAACTCAAAAGTCATAAACTTATATACAACATATGAAAAGATATGCAATATCAAAAAACCAAAATATATCCTTATAATTTCAAAAGAAAAGCATGCTATGCCTAGTGCCCATGTCATGACTTTCTCTAACCACTGCTTATCGAGTATTTGCAAAATAAATGAAATCTAATAGGATGATCACTACTAACTCAGTAAGTAAATTAGATTGGCTATGCATTTATCTTTATTAGATTTTGTTTAATCTTTATAATCTTTTCCCATGAAATAATAAAAAAATTATGTAGGTACGATAAATTTTATGCATATCACAATGCATATTTAATACACATTATAGTATACTTGTATAGCTTTAAAACACATGTTTTTGAACTTTTGATTTCTTTCTAAAAACTTTTTCTACTTGTCCATTGGACTGAATGAGACATAGATTTGAAACCTTGAGCATATGAGTAACATAACTATTTGGGTACAATCTTTATCCTACATGGACACTGAATAGACTATTGTAGACACCCTATTTTGGACCCTAACAAGATCACTCTCGATGATGAAAAACCTGGACGTTGATTTAGAATTTTGATATGTTGAGCCAAGGATGGATGAGCTAAAAAGAAAAAAATATATATATATATTTTATTATTAAAAAAAAAAAGTTTATTTTATTATAAAAGAAAAAAAATCATAAAATCATGAAAACCCTAAAATATGACCCAAGCCCATGCAACCAGCCCAAGTTAGTAGGGAGAAGGAAAAGAAGAAGAAGGAGGAAGCCCAATGCACAGGGGGCCCAGGACTTGGCCTGCAGCTGGCGCGTGTGAAACACATGCGTGCTGAGCTGGACGAGGCGCTTGCAGCAGGAGCAGCGTGCGCGTGTCATACACGCGCACGCGCTGAATGGCCGCATGTCTGCTTCTGTCTGCTGCGCAGCCTCTCTCTCTCTCTTCTGCGGGGCCAGCGCATTGTGTGCTGACCATGCGCATGCATGGCTTGGCTTTTTTCCTTGGGCAAGCTCCTAATCATTTTATTTTGCATCTTCCCAAAATATAAAAGGATGCATCCGTTTGGTAAAAGGAGAGGATGGGCAGAAAAGAGAAAGAGGAGGGAGAAAATTTTTAGGAGGAGGGCTGAGAGAAAAAAAAAAAACAGAGGAGATTTTGGGGGAAAAAAAAAATTTAGAGAGGGGAAGGGCTGAGAGAAAAATACGGAGAGAAGGAAAACAGGGGAGAGGATTTCCAGAGAAAAAAAAATAAAAAACAAAAATATTTCGGGTGATTTTCCATAAACGAAAAAAAGAGAGGATTTCGGGAAAGGAAAAAATTTGAGAGAAAGAAAATTTGTAGAAGAAGATTTTTCAGAAAAAAAATTCTGAAAACCAGTTTGAGTAATTTTGATTCATCTTCGGCTCAGCATTCAATCAACTTCGAATCAGTAGCTTTCAGATAAGCCCTTGAGGGGGAATCTGTTTTTTTTATTAACATATTTGTAATGTATTTTTTATATTTCGTATTAATATTTATTTTACATATTTTTAAGATGTTTATTTTGTATGCTTGTATTTTGTGTGTTATATTTTGATATTCTGTATTAATATTTTGTATATTTATGTTAATAATTTATATGTTATATTTTTGTTTAATTTATATACGAATTTATTAATATTCTGTATTGGTATTTTCTGCATTGCATTTTATGTATATACGGATACTCTTCATGTATTTTTTTAAGTATTAATATTTTATTTATTTTATATATTTTTCTTTATATATATATATATATATATAAATATTTGTTGTGTTGTATGTCTTCCGTATTCTTATTTCATATCTCCAAATTCTGTGTGTATATTAAAATATGCTGCATATATGCACAATAAATATTCTGTAATGTGCTGTGTGTAATGGTATATATTAAATGTACTGTGTCACATAAACCGATGAGACTGGCCGCCCTGGTGGCAGCAATGGGCCATGTTATTCCCCTCCTCCCAGGTTCAAACCAGCAAAACTGCTTTTTTATGTTTTTTATTTTACATATTCATTTTATTTTTTGGTTACTGTACATAAATACATATATTATTATTTTTTGTACGTACATTATATTAGATAATATTATTAGTATTATCATTATTTTTGTATATTATTATCATAATTGTATATATTCATTTCATTATTATTGTATTTTGTGCATATATTATATTAATTTATACGTATTTTACATGTGTATGTTATATATATTGTGTAGTTATTGAATTATACATATTGTATATATTGAGTGTGTGTATTTCTGTACATATTCTTGTATGTATATAAGCTATATATATTTTGTATTTGTTGGAGGAAAAATGGCGTATTTGTTGTGTTATCTGTGCGTCCGAGTATATTGTACATATAAAATTTTGCATCTACATTGAATGAATGTGGCTGCTGCCTTGGTGGGGAAAAGTGGGAGGCTCAGTTCTTGGCACCCGGGTTCGAACCACGGCAAGGGGGGGGGAATTTGCTTATTTCACTTACTGTGCATGTGTGGGTTTATATGTTATTGGACTGCATGTTGGCTATTCTCTTGGGCGGGCCGGCTGGGCTGTACTTTGCTTATTTCTTTAGGTGGGCTACATTTTGTTTATTCCTTGGGTGGGCTGCTCTTACTTGGACCAAAGTTTTGATTATTATTATTATTATTATTATTGTTATTATTATTATTATTTTCTTTTTTTTCATTTCATAATTATAATTTGCTCCTAACAAAATTTTATCTTACAGGATTTATTCATTTATTTTATTAGATTAACTAAAAAAATTGTTTTGCAGGATTTATTCATTTATTTATTATTCCTAGACTTGTTTAAGATTAGATCCAATGTATAGGAGTGTATGTGTAAAGGGATGTAATATTAATTTTAACTTTTTTTTGCTTTTATTATTTATTTTCATTTTATGGTATGAATGTTGATTTTATTTTATACTTTATGACTAACCTAATTTGTTTTGCAGGGATTTAATTTATAAGTTTGTTTAGGATTAAATCCAATGTATAAGGGTGTATGAAAAAAGGGTTGTAATTTTTAATTTTCTTTTTCGTATTTTATTTTTGTGGATGAATATAATTTATTGTGTATGTGTGAATATTAATAATGCATCGCGTGATTAAATGGAACTTAATTAAACTTGGTAACGCGCTTAACGAACGAATCACAAAAGTAGAAGCCGGCTTTCATGCTGGGCGGCATGGGTGCCTAAAACCTTCCCATTGCCGTACCTGACTCTCCGAACCTGACCCATTGGGCAGGTGAGGGGTAGTTGGATCCTTTACAAGGGATCCATAAATCGCTCATCCTCACCGATGTATATTTTCCTGGGGTTATTCTCGGGTGGTGACTCCATAGACTCCGTAATGGGCCACAAACCCATTATGTGCTCCTCTTGACCACGTCTAGGGTGGTTAAATAAGAGTGACAAGTCTATCCTCGTGTGGCGTGACAAAAATCGGCGCCACAACTTACAATAAATCTGAATCTAAAGTTGCTCCCTTTTAGCAACGTGCATATAAGAGTACTTATAAGTTTCCTATCGTAGCAGTCCACTAAACTACTTTACAAATTACATACCTTTTATACATTTTCATTGACTACAAACTTAAATTTATAATTGTAAATTTGTTTGAAAAACTTAAATTTATAAATAAGAAAATGTTATTCTATAAATCCTTAATGACTTATCAAGTCATGAAAAGTATGTCTATGAATGTATATGTAATGATATACCTCTTTCTAAGCTGTTATACGTCTCACATAAGTTTTCATATTTTTTTTAGCTTTATTCTACTCAATGTCTTTTCATTTGTTAAATATTTTCATACATTATTAATATAAGGATAAAAATAATATTTAGTATGATGTTACTCTTATTTGTTTACTACCACACTAACTTTTAGGTTACCATGAGTTAAACTTTTCTATTTAAGTTTACTTAAGGTAAAATAGACCACACTATCTCAATATATACCACAGTCAAAAGATATATTCTATTTTTTAGTCATGATTTATCAAACTTAGCCATAAAAACATCATAAATATTTAGCTTTGCTATATCAATACATCAACTTTCAAGGTTGCATAACATGTCAAGTTTCTTATCATACATACATCAACATATCATAATTATATCATATGTTCAATCATATAACATTAATTTTGCTTCAATTCCATTATCTCTCTTTTCTTTTTGCGTAGCCAAAATTTCCTTCATAATTACATCAAATATTTTCTTCCATAATTAATATTATATTATCATATTTTCATAATATTTTCTATTACAGATACCATTAATTATGAAAAATAATAAATTCTAATTTTTGTTTTTTTCTTACAAATCTTAAGAAGGGAAACTTGACATTTTCAATCAAATTTACTTACCTTTAAGCTTTGTCTTACTTCTTCTTCTTCTTTTAAATGATTTCTTTCTTTCTAAATTATTAACCCATCATTAAAAAATAAAATAAAATTAGAACATCACTTAATATATGAAATCTCAATATTTTTATTTTTTGCAAAATTCATACCTTAGAGATGAAAACACCTTCAAAATCCTTGTAAATTTTTCTAACAAATTCACTTATTTTCCTTTTAAAATTTAAAGAAAAGAAGAGAGACATTCTAACTGCAAGTAGAAGAAAATAGAAAAGAATAAATTCATGTTTGCCCTTTTAATTAATTAGTTATGCTTGATTCCAAAACTGTCTTTCATTTTTTCATAAATTACATCTATGTCTTTTATTCAATCTACCAAAAATAACCTTTCTAACATATTAATTACTTTATATCATTTCTTTTTTAATACCCACTCTATCCTTTATATCTTTTTAAAATGATTATTTTACCCTTAGTGCAAAATTTCAAAATTACCTTTCATCTTTTTCAATAATTATATCTATGTCCTTATGTAATTTACCAAGAATAGATGCCTTAGTCAATACCAAAAAATGTGCTTGTGTTATAGTATCCTTTTTCTCTCCAGATTCAAAATGTCTCCCTTTCTCATTACTATCGTCTACCCATTCTTGGTGCTTGACTGGCTTTTCCTCTAGTGTTGGTCATTTATGAGTTTTTATCTAGCCAGCCAACCTTAGGTTGGGTTGTCCTTCCTCTCTTCTTTCTTCTTTTGCTTTAGTGTCCTGGGGCTTTTATTTGTAGTATGGTCTATAATGGTCATGCATGGTCCTTGGTTACTCTTGACTCTTTGTTCCTTGTTAGTTCCAAGTGTTTCCTCTTCTCTCTTAGTCATCTTCTCCTTCCTTTCCTTGGGCTTAACTTCTGTTGCTTTATGCCATTACTATTGTGTGTTAGCATTTTATATGTGGTATATGCAGTTGTGTGTTTGAGTCTTTAGTATGGGTATCAATTAGTGTGTTTTTAGGTGTTCATTTAGCTTTTGTTTGTGTCTCTTGTGTTTGATTCAATTTTATGTGTGAATTATATTTACCTTGTTCTTCCATGGTGTTTACTGTGCTTTGTGTGTGCATTAAGTTTGTTCTTTCCTTGTGTATGCTTGGTTGTTGTGTGTGCTTTGCCTTCTATTAAAGGTTCATGGCTAACTTTGAGATTGCTTTGTTTGAGCTTGGTTTTACTTTTGTTGATGTTTCTAGGGTTGTGCCTTATTTGGTTATACATATTGTGAATGAGATGCCTATTGTTAGACCTTGGAACAAACTATTTGGCAACAAGAAAGAACATTTAGTGCTAGAATATATCGCTCTGACTAGCCTCTGCATTAGAGGGAAATTTGTGGTTGAAATCCTTGAAAAGATAACTTGTAAGGGTATAAAAATATAAGAATCATGTGCGATTAATTTCTTTCTTGGTAGAAGACTTCCTTTTCATGTTGTCAAAAGGCTCATTAAAAAGATATGAGGTAGCCTTAGGCTTGTTGAGGTGACTTCTAATTGATAAAGTATTTTCATCCTTAGGTTTAATGATGTGGAGGATTTGAATAAAGCCCTTGATGATGACTTATGGTACATTGGCAAGTAACCTTTCTTTATCAGGAGATAGATAAGGAATATCATTATGCTTATTGAGGAGATAAAGATGGTAGCCATATGAGTTAGAAGCTTTGGCATACCCTTCGAACTAAGGAATCTTAAAGGCTTTAGTTACATTGCTAGTGGTATTAGGTATCCTCTTAAACTTCAGTGAAGTAGGTTCTCAATTGGATTTTGCTATGATTAACATCAAAATAGATATAAAAAGAGTATTTTTTAATGCAATGGATATCAAACTCTCTAATGGTAAAATTATCGAGTTAAAAGTAAACTACGTAAAAAGACTAATCAAGTGCCATATTTATAACTTGTATGGCCACTCGAGGAAATGGTGTAAATTAGGAGACCTTAGGAATAGGCTTGTCAAGAGGGCCCTTAGAGAAGCTAGACTGTATAGCAAAGAGCATAAGCTAGGAGATAATAGAAGGAACATGGCATAAAAAGGCAATAGAAATGGTGAAAATGGAAAAGTGAAGATTGGAAACCCCTCTTAAAAGAAGCAAGAAAATAAATTCAAAGTGTTGGGGAAACTTAATGAAGGAGTAAGAGAAAACATTCACATTTTGGATAGAACAATTATTGATGAAGAAAGGAATTTTGACCATCTTGAGGAACCCTATCCTCTATCAATCTTTATAGAAGAAGTGAGGCTAAGGGGATTAAAAAGAATGAAAAAGAGAATTACTCCTAAGGAAAAGCAAGAGAGGAATAAAGGGTTGGAAAAAGAAAACACCTTTTCTAAATTAACTTAAGATAAGGATGGTGAAAGGATTAAGGGTCCACCAAAGTGAGACTTTTTGGAAAATTTATTATTGTAGATGAAATGCAGATTAAACATATGGGAATCAAAAAGGACCAAAGGGAAGCAAAAGGAAGAATAAGAGAAATAGAGTGAATAAATCCTTGGCAATTAAAATAAATAGTTAATTTTGTGTTGTGGAATATAAGGGGTTTGAGTGCCACTCTGAAACACAAGGAAATTAGAAAGCTTTTTACGAATAATTTGCTTGGCCTTGTGGCAATCATAGAAATAAAGGTGAGGGAGAATAATAGTGAAAACATCAAAGGTAGCGTTTGTAAGACCCACCGCCACGAGTACCCCTGCTGCTGAAAGATACTGTTCTTTTATTTATTAAATTGGAAATTGGGTACTCATGACGGGGATCCTACGAAAAAGAAACTACTGCTACTGATTACATAAGCGGAAGCTGAAAACAACTGAAATGTAAATATACAATGAGCCCAAGATGGCTTTTTCATTAACACACTATTCTTTACATGGTTTTGAACATATACATTTACATACAAGACCTCACAGGTCCAAAAACTAAAAGAAAATACATATACATGCTAAAGGGGTGTGTGCGGGTCCTCTCTCGTGAGCCTCAGTCCACCCGCTCCTCGCCAGCAGCAACAAAACCTGAAAAGGAAGGAAGAAGGAAAGAGATGAGTGATAAAGATCACCCAGTAAGCATTCCTTACTTCCCTTGACCCAAGCAAGCAATAAACAAGGGCATACAAACCTGGCCTCGGCCCTATCATACATCTAATCGCTTGCAGGTGCTGAATCTGATTACTGGATTAGCTGTTTCTCATTATTAATCAAATTCTGAAATGAATGTCATGACATGATTACTGAAATCTGAATATGCATGCATGTGAATCTCTAAATGTACCCAAAGGTATCTACTATGCTAATCAGACTGATGAACATAGGGATTCGACATCCTGACCAAGTAGGCTGAACATTCTAGCTACAGGCTAGAAAGCTGAAAACTATACTGAGCAGTCTGACTGGTGTCAGAAAACTGGGTCCCACAGATGCCCCCTCGAGTTCACCTAAAACTGTAACCCATATATTGGGTTCTGAATGCTGAAACTACTGAATTCGGATCCCTGGATCCTTTTTCAGGCTACATGCTATGTTATGAGTACATATGCTACATTTCTTAGCTGATTTCTGGATTATCTGATGATTATTAGCCCTTGGATGGATTACCAAACCTTTAAAGTTTATTTTCTACATTTTCTGGAAAAATCTGGGTGACACACGGTCGTGCAAAGAAGACACACGGTCGTGCATGCACACACACGGTCGTGCTGAGCACAGGCACACGAGCGTGTGCCCAGACACACGGGACCGTGCCCTGGTCGTGTGCCTAACCGTGCTCGCTACTAGAAAATTTTAGGCTATTTCACGTAAATGAAGGACACACGACCGTGTCCCTCAGGACACACGGTCGTGTCCTCTGCTTTTCAGGCCGTGTGCACGAAGTGCACACGATCTTGTCTTCACAGAGACAAGGGCACACGGGCGTGCTCTTACGGGCATACGGCCATGCGTCTTGTCCTGCTCAGACATGGCTCGCCTGAAACTGCAGGAAACCACACCAAACCTCAACCAAATTCAAATTAACTGAAATCAAACATCTAAGGCACTTCAATATACACATTTTCATCACCAATTTCATCATTCATCCAATATCAAGCATTTCACCATGCAAAATCTGAGATTTCTCTCACTAACACACACACACACATACTGAATCAAGCATGCATTTGGGTGGAAATTATCATCCAATCATCATATCATCACCATACACACTTGCAAACCCTCACAAGCTGGAAACGGAAACACACGTTTCTAACATCAACACACAAGTATCAAAGCAAGTTGGGAATGCTGGAAGAAGTAAAAAACACTTACCTCTTGACATGGCTACTGGAGATTCCTAACTCAAGCTATTCTCTCTGATCTCTTGGTGGATTGGGAGCCGTTGGAAGCTGGACCTCGCGCCTAGGGCAGGGAACTGCTAAAACAAAGAGGAAAACTTGGCTGAAACGGGTGAGAAATGCATTAAACTCTCGTCTCTCTCCTTTTCTACTCACCTGCACGGGCGTGCAGGGATGATACACGGGAGTACACTAAGGGAAAATGGATTTAATCCACTTTCCGCACTTTGCATGATTGAAACCTCCCTAAAGACATCATACGAAGGCCACACAGTTCTGGAAAACTTCTAACTCACCCCTGAACTCTTCTAGACTCCCAAACTATTCTTGAATTCTATTTCTAACCCCAAAACTCTACCCCTAAGGGTTTTTCTAACCTGGGATGCTACAGCATTAGTAAGGATTGGTAGTAGATCAATACCTACTTTTCAAGTCAAAAAAGTTGCATTTGGATTTTATAGAATGAAGATAACTTGAGAGTCCAGCTAATTGAACAAAAAGAGTAATTAATCCATTATGAGATTCAATTTATCCCTATTGGGCAAAAGTTTTTAACCACTTTTGTACAGAGTCAATGACTATAAATGATATTATAAGATTTAGTTATAATAAAGGAAAGAGACCTTGGGTAATTATTGGAGACTTCATTGTTATATGAAATAGAGATGAGAAGATTGGTGGATTGTGCATGTTAAATGACCAAGATAAATAGCTTAGTGACTATGACAATAAAGTTGGCTTTAATGATTTGAGACTTGTTGAGTTGATTTTGACCTACAGTAACGTGAGTATAAACAGTCTTGGTTAATAATAAATGGCTCGATGTGTTCCCCATTTAGATTGGAATGGTTTTTCCTAATGGTATTTCAGATTACTATCTTTTAGTTGTCTGCTATGGTGATACAAAAGGTGGGAGGAAGAGCCCTTTCAAATTCTTCAACTTTTGGACTATTGACAATCAGTTCTTGCCTTTGGTTAAAGAGTGTTAGGAGTAAGAGGTTGATAGGAACTGTTGGACCCCTGTGGATTTTGAATTGATGCAAAATGTATGTTAAAATATCTAACTGGTCCATGCATGTATTGATCATGACAAAGAGGACCAAAGGTGTTTATTTTTACAGTTTTTGCATGACACACGACCGTGTGTCAATGAAGCACGACCGTGTGCAAGCAACACACGCCTTGGTTAAGTCGTGCAGAGCGTCCGTGCGCAAAGAAAGTAGGATGCACGACCGTGTGTTTTTCGAGCGCACGACCGTGTGTTTTTCGAGCACACGACCGTGTGTCATTTAAGTGAAGGACACACTCCCGTGCATATCCAGCCGTGCCCGTGTAAGAATGACTTTGCTGGATACACGCCTGTGTAGCTACAACACATGACCGTGCTACCTGGAAAATCTAATCGTGTGCTAATCGTGCGGGTATCGTGCGTGTAAACCGTACAACCTTCTGAAATTCTGAAGAGCTGAAACTTCGAGGAAGCACGACCGTGTGTGTATGGACACACGATCGTGCGTGCGCGGGCGATAGAAAAAATTTGACCGTTGGAAAGTGCAGAACAAATGGAGCACGACCGTGCATCAAAAGGACACGCCCGTGCATCTTTCCAGAAAAGTTTCCAACGACTCTCAAATCACTCCAACGGTTACTTCTTTCATTTCTCTATAAATTGGAGGTGATTTGAAAGTGCAAGGGTTAGAGAATTAGGCTAAAATCTTCTACTCTTTATTCTCTAAACTCTTCTCCAAATTTCTCTCAAAAACACACTTGTAAACCTTTAGAGAGAGACTTTGAGATTATTGTAAATCAGCCTTGTGAGGCAAATTTCTGTAACATTTCACAAACCCTTGGGCGCAATCCCGTGAAACTAGTGTAGGGCGTAATCCCTGTTAAAACTAAGCTAAGGGCGCAATCCCTTGTATCAAAACTAGTGTTAAGGGCGAAATTCCCTTGTTGAAAAAAACTATTGTAACTTTGGGGTTAAAGTTAGTGGAAGAAAATCTTCAAGCGGGGTTGCTTGGAGTAGTGGACATAGGAGGCGTGGAGAAGCTCCGAACCACTCTAAAAATCGGCTGAGCATTTCTTTCCCTTACTCTCTTTATATTGTTTAGTTGCTTGGCTTGATTTAATTGTGCTTGATTGAAATTATATGTTTGGTTGAATTGGTAGAATAGGAAAAAGGTTTTAAAACTTGATAAATTTTAAATAACCTATTCACCTCCCCTCTAGGTTGTTTGCCATTTAGCTTTTGGGGTTTTACAGGAACCATATGTATCATTTAGTCAAGAAGTTAAAAGTTATGAAAACTAAGTTAAAAAAGTTGAATAAGAAAAAGTTTTGATGCATCTCTGATAGAGTTAAGCATTTGAAAAACTTCTGGATAGTGCTTGAGCTTGTTTGCTTGATAATTCTTTGGATAAGAGGCATGCTAAAAAAAAAAAAAAAAAAAAGGAGCTCTCTTCTACTTACCATAAATTAAGCTAGAATGAAAAATTGCTGCTTAAATAAAAATCCAAAATTAATTAACTAAAAGAGAGGGACCAAAACTGTGGCTATTTCTTCAAACGTCTTAAAGGTCATAAGAACAAGAATATCGTAAGGGCTATAAAAAATTAGATTGATGTCTTAATTTTTGAGAAAGATAAAATCAAGGATGTTTTAGTGGACCACTTTAAGAGTATCCTCACTAGTGATAATAAAAGCCTTAATAGGGATGACATGTCTTGTTTCTTTGATTATAGAAACTATTTTTAATGACGAGACTTATGTCATTTGTTATTTACTTTAACGAAGGCACATTTTCAATCATTAATACTTTTAATAGTAGAGGCTTTAACGAGGGGGCATCGACAAGGTTTTTCTTTTAGTTAAGCTTGTTGTTAAAACACTTTAATAATGAGAAATCCATTTTTAAAAACCATTTTTTCCTTCATTAAAAGCATTTTTTTTTTTTTTTGCAGTGTTGATTCTTGCATGTTTATGTAATGATGTCTATAAACGGATCTGCAATTAGGATATATGATTATATATGGTTATGTTTATGTGTATATGCATAATTGTATAGGAAAATTTTGAATTATTGTTCTGCTACGATTCTATTATTTTTTGATGCATATATCCCAACAAATAAACCATGAAATTAGGATTATAAAGAGTTAACCAAGTAATAGTTCAAAACTATAGTAGCTTAACACAATGCTGCAATCATAAGAAAAATTTAGGTTTTAGAAGAATGTCAAACCCTCAAGAAACACGTTAAAAACCCTTCCAAATGAGATCTCTAACTTTATCCTAATCTTGACATCGAAAACACAAGTCACCCTCACATGTCATTCTCTAAACGGAGTTTTGTAATACCTACAAGTATGTATTAAGGGCATTCTAGTTATTTTATAGATTATTTGATTTAAAAATTATTTTATGGGAAGATAAACAGTCATGCATGGTTAAGGCATTCCTATTTGGTAGTTAAGAATCATTTATGCTTGATAAACGATCACTTAAAGTTTCATGAGTCACTATTATGTGATTTTTGACTCACGAACCATTATGAAAGCATAAGTTTTTGAGCGATGATACTTATGAAGTGGTTCATGCATACACTTATATAAGGACATTCATAGCTAAGGGTGTCAATCTAATAGTCCATGAATAATCTGTGTACATATAAAGGAAGATTACACCAATTTAATCTTCATATGACTAATGAGATTATTCAAGCACATACTCATGGTAGTGACCACTTCGAGTGATTATTAAGCAATCTATGTTTATTATATGCATGAAAAGAAGGATTGCAATAGTTTATTTCCTCATATGGCCAAGGTGTCTACACTTTTGAGGCCTAGTCCAACCTACAAAATTATGAATGAGGAAAAATGATTGAAAATGACAATAATATGCCTTGTTTTTCAGAAGTTGGTAAGTTGAGATTGATGAATTGTATTGTCATTAAAAGAAGGGTCAAATAGTAAACCTTGATGATGCAATTATTTGTAATAATATGTTGATGTGGTAACTTGAAGCAATGTTATCCAGACAAAGGAAAAAAAAAAAGCCTAGATATGGTAGGTTATGAGTTATGTGCATATTAAGATACTTGATAAGTCACCTACTTATTGAGTGTTTTGACACTCATGCATTCTTTATTATTATTATTATTATTATTATTATTATTATTATTTGTAGGTAGAAGATGAGTTTAGCAAAACTATAGGATGTAATAGTCTGAGGTTAAAATTGTCCTTTTAAGCTTTGAGATTAAGGGTAAAAGTAAGATTTTTTGATCGAAAGTGGATTTGAGAGGGTTTAGGGGTAGAAAAGTCATTTAAAAGCCACTTGTGGCTTGAACATGTGTATTATTGGAAGAATATTTCATGTATGATGCAAAAATAAAAGAAATTAAGAATTTCCATGAGACACACAACTATGTGTCGTGTTATTTAGCCATATATATCTTTTTATTTTTCAGTCGCACAATTCCCAACTTTCATCTTTTTGTTCTCCTTTATTTCTCAATGAACCCTAAAATTGAGAAAGACCAACCAACAATCATCTTCAGATTAGAGAACTATATACTCATGAAAAGAGAGAGAGAACAAGCTTCTATGGCTAGAGGTAAGTGTTCCCTTACCTCTTTCACTTTGTTTTATAGTATGTTTTCCTTTGTTCTTTGAGTTTGAGTATGCTTGTTGTGTTATTGAGCTTTGTTTGGCATGTTGACTGATTGAATGATGATTTTTGGTTGATTGAGTTGTTAACTCCATGATTATGTATGTATCTCTTTGTATGCATGTGTTTCATGCTTCATTTATGAGATGTGATATGATTGAGATGAGATTTTGATGAATATGAATGTGCTGATAAAAGTCTTGAGTGTGTATTGATGGTTAATTGAAGTTAGAAGTGTTTGGTTGAGTTTTGGTTAGGATTTTTGGGTTTCTAGATGGTATCTACAAAAATCGAGTAGAGTACATGACCATGCACCCATAGGTACACGCTCGTATGGCCTCATTTTTACATGAGCATGACCTTGCATGGAACTTTTATGTACTTGAAAAACCAAGACACATGCTCGTGTGACCGATGCACACACTTGTGTACTTAATCTCAATTTCAAACACCCATATAAGTAAGACACGAGAGTGTTGAATGATAGCTACACACCTGTGTAAGTGTAAGACACGACCTTTAACCTTGAATACACATCTTTGTATTCACACTACATGCCCATAGGGCCAACCAAAGTTTCATAAATTCATTTCAAAAACTAGCACAACTGAGTACATGCCTCATGCATAACCCTATATGTCTTCCCACATGCTCATGTACCTTAAGAAATACGTGGAAACAATTCTAAAGTATCTTTAAGCCATTATAAACCATTTCTAAACACATATAACTCAATAATAACGTGATATAAACAACATATCATGCATGATCAGCAGTATAGAGCACGACATGTTAAATCAGAGTTTTTATAAATGGATCCAAGGATCTAAAGCATGTTTTAAAAGTATAAATATGTGATGTTCTAGATATCACTTAAGGGTGAATACGAAAGGGAAGCCTGTGAGTTTGCACACCCATTAAAAAGGGAAACTAGCGTCTCCTAAAAAGGACATGGTCATTGATCAAGCTTGTTAAAGAGAGTATTAGTTATACATTAGTAGATTTTAGTAGAATTGAGCTCACACGACTAGGGTGTCCAATCTCTATATTCATCAGTCTGGCTAGTACAGTAGATATTTTCAGATATGGTATTTTCTGATTTAGTTTTCAGCATATACTATATATATTCAAGATCTTCAGATCACAACTTTTATTTAAGATAGAGTTTTCAAAAATTCATGCCTAAAGGCAAGTTTATGACTTTTCAGCATACATATGACATCAGCATACACTCTTCATGTCATGTATAGTATTTCATAACAAACAGAACAGATAAAGATGAAGAATATTACTAAAAACCAATGAAATCTCAGAAATACAAAAATAAGAAAACAGTAAAGCAAATAATAGCATGACAAGTCACGAGAGTCAGATTAAGCTTGAAATCTGCTAATGTTAGAGATAAGAAACGTTTGCTGAGTGATTTTATTACTCGCCCCTTTTTTCTTATTTCCTTCTTGCATGTCAATAATAGTTAAAGGCTAAATAGGAGCGAAACAACTATCAGATTTTGAAGATATGACTTAGTAGTAAATAGCATGTTCATGGTTTACATGCTTTTATTTAGTTTTACTCATGCATATGTGTGTATTATACTATAAATATATATAGTATGAATAGTATACTTTATAAGTAAGTAACCTGGGGATTTTAAATGCATATTCAGTTTCTTTTTATTATTGTAAATAATAAATTATACTTATAACTTATGCGCACAGAAATTTTAAGATTTTATTTAGCAACAGCTTTTACTGTAAATATTCTCATTGCAGACATATTATTTGTATATTTGTCATTATAAATAGCAATTAACAGTCATCTGTGGCAAGGGTAATTACATGGGAGGAGTTCAAGTCAGTTATTTCTTGCTACATTTATTATGAAAGACTTTATTTTCATTGCACTAAAGAAAGACATGTTTTAGAAAAATTTTAAATTGACACATCTTTTTGAATGTGTACTCTCTTCAAAGGTTATTATTCTAAATAGGGGTATTAGAAATCTAGAGTGAGAGATAAAGTAAGACTCAAACATCAAGTCTACTAACAAAGTAGTAAGCCCAAGGATGATCATTTGACGTGCCTATACACCCCTTACCAACCAATCTAGAAAGATATGTTGACACTCATCCAACATAACATTTCACTTCAAAAAGTACCCAAACTTTGAATGTCCCCCTTCCACCACATACAGAAGAGTGCTAAGTCATCTTAACCTTCACTTGCATCAAAAAAGAAATACATCAGTCCATTTGTGACATAAGACTCTAGGATTTGAGTCACTTACCTTATTACTGAATGATGAAGATATTCTTTTGATCGATTGAGAAAAGATGTGGCTCTAAGACTATCAACAAAGAAAGAATTGTTTGAAACATGAGATACATAAGCTAACTCCTCTCTTTTTCTAACCAAATTAAAGTAGAAGTAGAGATCAATCTTGGTCATTCATCACAATCATCAAACATATGTCAACTATCCCGTGATACATATCTAATAGCATTTAATGAGAAAATGGAACAATGACAGTGATATATGGCTAGAAACATAAGAAATCACAATTATGTTAGTTAAGATATAATACTGAATATCCAATGAATTAGATAATAATTCAAAACCATTTCGTTATGAGGAGCTTAACCAGTGAGCCTTGACATTAGACACCCAAAGCAAGAACCTAAATTGTAACAGTAACCTAAACCGAATTTTTTTGTTATAAGGGTTCAGCTTGGTTTTTGACTAATTCCTAGGAAAGTGCCACCTTGATTAGCCAAAAGTGAGGGTTAGTTTTGAAATGCTCCCATAAAATAAAATATAATTTAGTGGATAAACAACTTTTTGCTACTGTTTGTTAACTAAATTTAATGATTCTTTGGAGCCCGGGCAAGATACAGGACGCATAACATAAACAAATGTAAACTCCACGGTAGATAGAAGGTATTATTGTTACAGTTCTAACTTGACTTTGTTGTTTCTCAAATTAAAGTTCGTTGATTTTTTGTCAGATTTATCTTAGTTATAGATCTCGTGTTTATTTCATTTCTTTTTCGAGGCTTTTATTTTGTCTTCGGTAACTTTAAGGTTCAAACTCAGGTCTCTGTTTTGCTTGTTTCTTTGTGATGTTAATGGGTTTTATTTAATATTTTTGTTACATTTATCTTTTGTTTTCAGATCTTTGGTGGGTTTGCGATTCTTCTGCAGAGCTTGGACCGGCTTCAGCTTTTTTACTATTGCAGGTAAGAACCCACCTGCCTGGTTTTTCTTTTTCTCTTTTCAAGTAATTAATTAGATTCCCATTTTCATGTGTTTATGCAATTAAGAAACTGGTTAGAGGAAAGAAATTAACTGAAATGGTGTGAATTTTGAATTTACACAGATGAATCAACAGGGCAGTGTTTGTTGTCTTGGTTTATATGAAATTTCGACCAAATAAATCTATATGTTATTTCGATAAAATAGCTTTTCTATCATTTTATAATTATGAGTTATATTTTGACATCTTAAGATATGCAAATTCTTATGATATGGTAAGTCTAGTGAGGTGGCTTCTCTCTTGAAACTAAGGTTTACGGACCTGAAAGGGACGATGCTATACATCTATCAAAGCGAAAGGTTATATAAATCAACCTGGCCTATTCAGGCATCTTTTACGTCCATGCGAGGCTGCTTTTACTATTTTTTTTCTTTCATTTTTTTTTCTATCTACTTTTTTTCTATCTCTGGTTTGGTTAACTTTTGATAAGATTTGTGGTGGTAAGTAAGTTGCTTTTCATTTCTGGGAACCAAGTGCAGTATAATTTAGCAAAAGAATTTAGAAGAGAGATTTATATCAACGGTTGTCAAGAGCTTGCAAAATGTCTTTCCGTAGCATAGTTCGTGATGTCAGAGATAGTATTGGGAGCTTGTCTAGACGGAGCTTTGACGTGAGGTTGAGTGGACATCATAGAGGGAAATCAAATGTTTTTTTAAATGATGTACATGACCAGCCTGATGTAATTCAGAACAGTTATTGGGCTAGTCTTCCCCCAGAACTGCTTTTTGATGTAATCAAGAGGCTGGAGGAGAGTGAAAGTTCTTGGCCTGCTCGAAAGCATGTTGTTGCATGTGCTGCAGTTTGCCGATCTTGGAGGACTATGTGCAAAGAAATTGTTAGAAGTCCAGAGTTTAGTGGCAAGCTTACTTTCCCGGTTTCCCTGAAGCAGGTAGCGCCTACTGCTTCATTCATTCTGTTGTTTATATTGGATTCTTATGGAAAACTGATTTTCCTCAGACAAGCTATTAAACATTTATTCTTTAATAGAATGTAGTGTCTGTTAAATTACTTCACCACATTTGGCATTGCAGATAATCATAACTAATTACATTTGCCTTCAAATTTGCAGCCTGGGCCACGTGACGGAACTGTTCAATGCCTCATTAAAAGGGATAAATCTAATTTAACATATCACCTCTTTTTGTGTCTTAGTCCTGGTGAGCATTGCCCCCTTCATTTTGTTAATGTAAATTTAGTTAATGCATGTAATTGTGTGTTGTCTTTATGAGGCCATACATTAATTAATGTATGACAGGAAGGTGAAAATGAAAAAGAAGAAAAAAAAAATGGAAGAGAGAAGAAAGTGGAGAAATTAGATAGAGATTGTGGGAAAGCAATTTTTCTTTTTCATTAATCATTCAAGTTTGAAGCTTAAAATAATAAAGAAAAACAGTCAAGTAACAAGATGAGTATGATGAGCCTATTATAAAAAGGAATCTAGTCCTATTGTGTATAAGGATATATAATTGAATAGATTAATTAGCTTTGTTTTGAGAAGGAGATAATCAAATAAATATGAAATATAAAAAAAAAAGTAATATTATATGTGTACTAAATTAAATGAGTGACTACTAATCCAGTTAGAAAAAGGAAGTTGTCATCCCCTTTCTATGATTGTTATTGTCCTACGATTTCAATCGCTAGTAACTATATATGTTATAAGGTTGACGCTGATTTTATTCACAAATCTTATATGTTTGCTAAATCAAATGCGTGTCATACTGTAAATAAAGTTAGTTGAAAAGAAATTCTAAATACTCTAGATATTAGTATTTGGAATAAGTGCAAAGTCAAATGTTAGTGGAATCTGATCACCTCATGCATCTGTTGAGAATCAAGTTGAATATGTTAGATTAGGAAAGTTTTTTATTTTCTCTTTTTGCACTATATATGCATTGTATCAATTTATTGAGTAATATGAAGGAGATTTACAATTGTCATATGGTATCAGAGCCTTAATAATAACAATAAAAAAAATAATTTTAGAAACCCTAATTCCAATATTCCAGAAACCCTAATTCTAATTTTTTCAGTGACGTCAGTTTGCAACCTCTCCGACGACTAATCAGCAAGCTGCCTATACCAGGCTGATTGTCGTCACACCACTGTCAAAAGCCCTCTAGTTTCGATCTGATATGTTGTCGCACACACTCTCACGTATCGCTTGTATCAGCTGCTCATTATCGATTGATCTCCTTTTCTGGTGACCGTGTAGCAACACTGCCCACTTCGTTGAGCTCAGAGGTCACCAATCTATCCTTTTTCGGTCATCTCGACATTTTCCGACACCGGATGCACTGATTTCGGCTATCAAAAAATTCTCTGGCTATTGTTTTTCGTTTCTGGAGGTGCTGATCTGATCTATTCCGACATTTTCAAGGTTATCAGACACTAAACTTGCTCTCTTTCTGGTCATCAAAGTCAGTATTGTGTTTTTTTGCTGACTGCCTTTAAGGGTTTTCTGGGTCTCCTTTCAGTGCTGTTTGCCTCTCTTTTCTAATCAATTTTTGGTCTTTAAGAATGGCTGTCAAAGGATCATCTAAATCAACAATCAATCATTCAGATATCTCAATAAACCAGTCTGTGACTCTCATTGGGGCTGATTATGAAGATATTTATAGTATCAAGCAAGCAAGTAGTCATCTCAATCTATTGTTGCTTCAGTCACACAATCTGGTAATTCAACTGTTTGTTTGTCTCAATTCTCTAGTCTCGGGCCTTGGGTTCTTGATTCCAATGCTTCTAACCATCTTTCTGGTAATTTTAATTTATTGTCCAATTTTTCACATTTGAACACTCTACATTCGGTCACTTTAGCCGATGGTACAAAAGTCATGGCTAAAACTGTAGGTAATGCTCACCTTCTCGATTCGTTATCTTTAAAATCTGTTCTTTATCTTCCTCATTGTCCATATAATCTCATGTCTATTAGTCAACTTACACGAACCTTAAATTGTTCTGTCACTTTTACTCATGATTCTGTTTGTATACAGGACCGTGGTTCGAAAAAAACGATTGGTGAAGGACGTGAGTCACAAGGACTTTACAAACTCTATCTGCCTTCATCTTTTATTGCTTGCACAGTCACTGAATCTCCAGACCTTCTCCACAATCGTTTGGGGCATCCTAGTCTGTCTAAGCTTCAGAAAATGGTTCCTAGTTTATCCTGTTTATTTTCTTTTGAGTGTGAGTCGTGTCAACTTAGAAAACAATCTTGTCATTCTTTCCCAAGGCGTGTCAATAATCGAACCTCCTCTCCATTTAAGTTAATACATTTTGATGTGTAGGGTCCTTGTCGAGTCAAATCTATTTTAAATTTTCAGTATTTTGTGACATTTATTGATGATTATTCACGGTGCACATGAGTGTTTCTAATGAAACATCGTTTTGAATTATTTTTCATCTTTAAATCATTTTGTGCTGAGGTCAAAACACAATTTAATACCTCTATTCGTACATTATGCAGTGATAATGCCCGTGAATATTTTTCAGTTCCTACAATCTCCATGTGATTCACATTGAGATGCTGTTGTTCGAATCCTGAGGTATATCAAGGGAGCACCAGGCAAAGGATTATTGTATGAAGACAAAGGGCATACTCAAGTGGTTGGATACTCTGATGCAGATTGGGCCAGGTCCCCATCAGATAGACGTTCAACTTCAGGATATTGTATTCTTATTGATGGTAATCTGATTTCATGGAAAAGCAAAAAGCAAGATGTGGTTGCTAGGTCGAGTGCGGAAGTAGAATATCGTGCTATGGCATTGGTTACGTGTGAGCTTTTTTGGTTAAAACAATTGATTCATGAGTTGAAGTTTATAAAGATATCATAAATGAGGTTCCTTTGTGATAATCAGACAGCGCTCCATATTGCTTCTAATACAGTATTTCACGAAAGGACTAAACATATAAAGATTGATTGCCACTTTATTTAAGAAAAGATCTTATTCGGATGTATAACTACTAATTATGTTAGCTCCAATGATCAGCTTGCAGGCATTCTGACCAAATCACTTAGAGGTCCACACATTGAATTTATTTGTAAAAAGTTTGGTGCATATGATTTGTATGCTCCAATTTGAGGGGGAGTGCTGAGAATCAAGTTAAATGTTAGATTAGGAAAGTTAAGATTGTATATTTTTGTTTCCTTTTTGGTTTCTCTTGTTGTACTATATATGCATTGAATCAATTTATTGAGTAATATGAAGGAGATTTACAATTGTCATAGCATCAATATAAAATCCTTTGGGATGTGTACATTATATTTTATATGCCACTCTGAAATATAAAGAACTAATGAGCTCTAAACTGTCCTTGGTCTTCTAGATACCCCCTTTGCGATGTGTACATTATATTTTATATTTTATCATAGATGATATGAAGTACAAGCAGCTATCCTTTTTCTTGCTTATTGCACTAATGACAAGATAAATGTTACCTATCTTGCAGCCTCATTAGTTGAAAATGGGAAATTTCTTCTTTCTGCCAAAAGGACCCGTCGAACTACTTTCACAGAGTATGTAATCTCAATGGATGCTGACAACATTTCAAGGTCAAGCAGTACTTACATTGGGAAATTGAGGTGAGACTGAAGACTGAAAACATTCATAACCTGTTCTGAAGTGGATTATAGAACTCACTTTATTACAATACCATTGAAGTTAAATGTTGCATATTTTTATGCTTGGCATCAGGCTTGAATAAAGATTTTCTTCTGTAATTTTTTTTTTCTTTTCGATTTCTCATATCAAGTTTTCATTTTGAGAAATAAAGGTTATATATTGGTCTCTATTTGGTAGATTACATCTAATAATATAACTATTTATTGTTGCAGATCGAATTTCCTTGGGACAAAATTCATAACATATGACACACAGCCACCATATTCCTTTGCTAATATCTCTCCTCATGGGCGTACAAGTCGTAGATCTTATTCCAAAAAGGTTTCCCCAAAAGTCCCAACTGGAAGCTATAATGTAGCCCAGATCGCATATGAGCTAAATGTGCTTGGAACCCGTGGCCCACGAAGAATGCATTGCATCATGCACTCAGTTCCAGCCTCAGCACTTGAGGCTGGTGGCACTGTGCCTGAACAGCAAGAGCTTCTTCCCCAGACTTTCGAGGACTCATTTCGGAGCATCTCCTTCTCAAAGTCTCTTGGCCACTCTGTTGAATTCAGCAGTGCACGATTTTCTGAGATCGGTGATGATGGGGATAGAAAAATGAGGCCCCTGATTCTCAAAAACAAGGCCCCAAGATGGCATGAACAACTACAGTGTTGGTGTCTGAATTTCAGGGGAAGGGTCACCGTTGCCTCTGTTAAGAATTTTCAATTGATTGCTGCGTCACAGCCAGCAGCCAGTGCAGCCAATCCATCACAACCAGCTCCACTGGACCATGATAAGATAATTCTGCAGTTTGGCAAAGTTAGAAAAGACATATTCACCATGGATTATCGATATCCCCTCTCAGCGTTTCAGGCTTTTGCTATATGCTTGAGCAGCTTTGACACCAAACTTGCTTGTGAATAGAGCAATAAAAACACATACAAAAAAAGTGTTGTAACAGCAGAAATTGAGAAAACAGTAATAACAACCGTTTCTTAGTGTTCCTTGTTTTTTGCCATTTTTATTAGGATAGAAAATTGTAGTCAATATTTTTATTGTATTGTAAAAATTGGATTGTAACTTTGGTGATGTCCTAATGACAGGCCTCATGATTGTAAACATGCATCTGATTGTTACTTTTAACCGTCTTCAATTTTTTTATGCAATTTCGTTATGCCGATATTTTCTTACTTTTTTCCGTTTGTTAATTGCTCTTTCATTATGACGTTCTATTCTCGGCACAATATCGGTGTTGAAGGCCATCTTCTGAAGTTTGTCAGAGTCGGGGGCATAATTAACTAATCATCTCTTTGAGATTGGTTTTCTGGAGGCCATTGGAGGGGAGGTGAACAAGGCAAGGACAAAGCTTGTTTTTGTGTTCCTCAACTCATATGAAGTTGAACCAACGATCAATCCAACAGACAATGAACCCTTCAAGAATCTTCACTGATATTCTAACCATAACTATTTTCTTTAAAGCAGTAAGCATTGCACTAAATAGTGTTGCCAAAATTGTCACAGGTAAAATATTAATCTTTTACACAAATATGAATAAGTTGCTCTGTAATGTTAATGTAAATTTATATGCTTTTCCAGGGTGGCAACTTAACAATGTTGCAGTTATTTTGCCAGTTGTCTTGTTTGAGGAAAGGTATAGCATTTGCGATGGGTCTTGGTTCTGCAGGAAATTCGGAAACATTAGAGATGATTATATGATAAATATAGATAAAAATATTAATGATAAATAATTATTTGATTGGGTTAACCTATAAGTTTTTTGAAAATTTTAAGGATTTTTTAAATTTAAAAACATTAGAGATGATTTTTTTTGAAAATTTAATGGTGTTTTTTATCATATAAAGTTTATTGAAATGACAATTTTCGTCGCTAAGTTTGCAAAACTTAAATTCTCGTCCCTCTTGTTAAATTTGTTTATGATAAATTTTTTATAAAATTATTAAAACAGATAAAAGTACCCCTATACTAAATAATATTTTACTTTAAAATTTTCTTAAATATTTTCATTCTAATAAATATTAATTACAAATAAAAATAATAAAAAAAGTTTCTTAGTATATATATAGATAAAAATGTTAATAATAAATAATTATATGTTTAGATTAAACTATAAGTTTTTTTTATTTTTTTTATTTTAAGGGTTTTTATTCAATTTAAAAAAGTTGAGATGTTTTTTTAAAAAAATTTGATGGTTTTTTAAATTTAAAAAAGTTTGGTACATTTTTGAAATTTTCAAAATTTTGGTCTATCCTCAGTAATTTCAAATTTTGACAAATTACACTCCAAAAAACAGAAATTAGATGTGTAAATTTTCTATTACAAACTATAGAAGTCATAATTACTTTCAAAATATACCATTGAATATAATAATTTTTAAAATAAAATAGGAAAATTATTTATTTATCTTTAGTAAGTTAAAAAAAAAAAACATTTATCTATCAAATATATCCATATTATAATATTTATAACATATATTGGGTTAAAATGTAAATTTTTAAAAAATTTTCTACGTTTTTGTAATTAAAAAAAATTTGGGTTATTTTAAAAATTTTAAGGGAATTTTTTTGCATTTAAAAAAGGTTTAGAGTCTTTTTAAAATTTTAATATACCCTTTAGTAATTTCAAAGATAATAATTATACTAAAAAAAAAAACTATAAGTTAGAAATGTAAATATCTTAATTAATGAGTTGATAATATATTTTTAAACTATAAAGGTGAATTTGTTAATTTTTAAAATAAGAAAAGGAATTATCTATTTACCCCCACTAAGTTTAAAAATAATTTTTATATCTCAAATACATCTATATTATAATACTTGGATAAAATATCATAAATATTCTTTGATTGTTAAAAATAATGTAAACTTTTGAAAGATAGGCGAGAGTTTGGTTCTTTCAAATTTAATTGGTGGAAATAGTCTTTAAGCCAAAACAACATAATTAAAAGTAAAAAGAGAAAAGAAGATAAAATTAAAAAAAAAAAAGAGAATTAAAAAAAATGAAAGAAGAATAATATAAAATAATATGATTAGAACTAAATTTTAAAATTAGAAGAATAAAATTACTTGAATGCCTTTTTATAGTTAAAGTTAATGAAAAAATTAGAGTAAACGTAAGAAATTGTCATTTTTTGAACTTTAAATGTGACAACTTTTCATTTTGGCTAATTCACCGATAAATAGTCATTCCTCCTCTTTAAAAAGAGAGAAACATTAAGGCTTATCGTGGGATATAGAAGTAAAAATAATTTTATCATTCAAATTCATTATTCAAATTTTAAATCAATTTAAATAATTTGCATGTTAAATCTTTAGATGGAATCGATTTGGTTCTAGTTTGAGTGTCTCTTTGGTTTTTGATAACTTGGATCAAACTGAGTTTACTAATTCAGGCCCATAGCTGAAATATGAGTCTTTGTCTTTTATAATAGAATAGTTTTCAAATGGGATATTAATTAATATAACCGTTATTTTAATCATTTATACATTTTTAACTTATCTTATTTTTATACAATTTTAGCCAAAATATTAAATTTTGCCCTTGTCTTTTTCCTTTAAAAGAAATGTTTGATTCAAACCTATTTACAATAAATTTCTTGAACATGATGCTGAAAAAAATTCAACTTGAAGTTTTGGTTATATCAAACACTTAATTCAAGTAAACATAACTTTATTACATTGTTTACATTATCTTTGAGGATCATGCTAGTGTACCATGTCTATGTATAATATGAAAGCATGTTCGTTCTTATAGATTTTAAGTTACATAATTTAGTTATAGCTTTGTCTTAATTAGATAAAACCTACTTTATGTTTGATATTTGCTTTTTTTCATTTGTATTCATTGCATTTGCATGAACTGCGTTCCCCCCCCCCACCTTTTTTTTTTTTTTTTTTAAGAAAAGGGTAAGTGGGACAAATAAGCAAGTAAGCAACTGGTAGGGCAAGATGGCTTACACATAAAGTAAGAGGCAAACGGGTAAGTGGTAAGCATATTATAGCGTAAGAGGATTTAGTTATTAGGAGGTTAGTTGGTAAGTGGTTAATGCGTTAAGTAAATGGGTAAGTCTGAATATATTAAATTCAATTTAATGAACATTCAAATGATTTTCAAAGTTGTTATAGTATTATGATAAGGTTAGTTAACAAAACATGTTTTTACAATGGTAGGGTTTATTATCATATGACTATTGAAGCAAAATTTCTTGTTTATTGTTAAGGGAGGTGGGTAACTAAAAATGACAACAAGACAAGATACAAAGGTGGAGAGGAAAGACTAATAATGCTTAACTCATCAACCAATTTTAAAGGTGCGTTTGAGTAATTAAGCATCTGATTGGTTATCAATCAAAGGTTTATATCTACATTTATAAGAAGTATTAGGTAATTAAAAATGAAAATAAGACAAGATACAAAGGTGAAAAGGAAAGACTAGTAATGCTTGACTCAACCACTTTTGAAGGTGTGCTTGAATAATTAAACATTTAATTAGATATCAATCAAAGGTTTAATTATATCTACATTTACAATAAGTATAAAACTACACCTAATAAAATGCCATATGAGGATAGGAATAATCATGAATTTCAAACTATGATGGCTTTATCTGCTAGAAGAAAAAGGAGGCATATAATTCTTTAAGTTATGGTAAGTCTTAAAGAAAGGACAACTAACTTTCATTGTAATGAGAATGCAAACAAATAAGAAGAAAGGTCTAACATGGAATTGACAAAGGTATAATGTGACTAGAAAAAAGAAAAAGAAAAGAGTAATATGAATGTTAATATTGGTCCTAAGCAAAATGGGTTTGCTATGGAATTATTTGCGAAGGCAAAGGAATAGGTACGTGGTCGAAAGGATAGAAAGCCAACCTAGAATACATTCAATCAATAGGGTGACATGGGTGATAATTTTAATGAAGAATCTAAATTTGACGATACTAATGATGTTTAAAATAGTAGTAGAGTTGAGGTTAGTATGGGGCAAGAAGGTTTAGCCCATGAGTGAATAATGATCGTAAATGTTGAGTGTAATGTTAGAGTATAGTTTAAGGCAAAGTGTGAAGGTTTAGCTAATCAATGGACAACTTTAATATATGTTGATGATCCATTCTATTGGGTTCCAAAACCTATATTGAATAACTAGAATCAAAGTATTAGTAATGTAGTCATACCTCAAAAGAGGGGTTTAAAGTTGGTTACATTAATGTGAATAAGAAAGAGATATAGTTTGCATTTTAGAGACACACTTTAGAAGTGGTTATCAGTATAAAGTCACATGGTCTACCGAGGACCAATGAGAGATCTAATGTGCACATAATGTATGTTTGTTATGGTTAGTGTTCTAAAATCAGTCCTACTGATGATAAATATCCCTCAATGGTATTATTTACCTGTAAGGTAACAATGCCAACATAAATCCCTTATAATTTAGAATCACAACAAAGGACTTAGATAAAGGATCATGCTTTCATTATGCATTTATTAGTGGTCATTCTAGAAAACATCTATAGTTTCAACATTATTTTAACCTAGAGCACTGGTAATAGTGATAAGATTATTATAGTGTTGGATGATCTCAAATTAAAGATAGCCATAGTTTAAGTGTGTTGAAGTTATTGGTTACAGTTTGGTACACCACATGAGTGCATACTGTTTATTAGGCATATTTACTAGACATGACCCACTAAAAGAATTTCATATAGATGGTTGCTCCAATGTTTGTGGAACATATCTTTTTAAGTAGATGAAGGTATATGTAATGCTTAGACTTAAGGATTACTAGCCTATCTTATATAAGAATCAATATAGTTTGATGCTACCCAATGTGCCATCATAATTAAAGGTTATAATAAATATGGTGATTGGTTATATTATGCATTAAACAAAGGCTATAGTGTTCTAATAAAGAATTTGTCACTTTTAATAATAGAAAAATATACTCTGGTAGATTTGTCCTAGTGTGTGCTAATGACAAATCTAAAATCTATGATCACAATGAGATTACGTTAGTGCCTAATTCAATGTTATCTGGTCATTGACGTGATCGTTAGTCTATGATTACGATGAGTACTTAAGGTAGATACTATTTTTATGTCTTATTCTCGAGAGACATAAAATGACAAAAAAATGAATTGTATAAGTAATTATGTATTGTCTTATTGGCTCTCTCAGTTCAATGAAGAAATGGCTCTAATAGTTTGCTAGAGCTTGCTCTTGGTTTTTGTAGGGGTTGACTATTTTGAGAAGCACTTAGATTTATCAAGATAAATCAGGTCTATGTTTTAGTTATATAATTTTGAGTCTCAAGTGGTTTTTAGACTTAATATAGTTTAATGTATAGATTGAGCAATTTCTAAGAGAAGAATGTAACATAACTATTACGTGTCTTGCCAAATCTATTCGAGTAAGGTTGAAAGTGAAATGTTAAGTTAAGCCTGGTATATGCTTATGCATCTCACATACACATCTATGCATGGTTATTAGGTTTGATGTTTGCTAGATTGGATTTTGATAAGTTATGATCTAATAATGATTTGGATTAAATTTTCCTATGCATGTCTGTGCATGGTTTATGCACAATCGTGCATCATAAATGGTTAATAACTGGTCCTTGATCTTACCTGTTGACACAATTGTCTTATATACATGTATAAACATGAGACATATGATCGTTATGCACTATGCATGCCCATGAGTCCGCTCCTATATAAAAGAGTGAGTTCTTTATTTTAGAAGGAGCTTTTCTAATTTTTCTAGAGAGAATAAACTTTTCTTGGATTGATGCCTATGCTCTTTCTTATTCTTTTCTTTTTTTACCTAAAATCATGCACAAGGCCTCTAATGGTGCTAATTATGCATTATAGCTTTTTAGTGTTTGTCTTGTACGGATTACTAAAAATGCTACCTCAAGAAGGTTTGATAATGTCTATAGGTGTAAATTTTTTCCTCACCAGATTGAAAGAGTCACACATGAAAGGCACATTATATAAACCTTGTATGGTTTATTTATTTTCTTTATATGTAATATCTAACTATTAAAGGATCTTAGATGGGATTATATTTATGTATGTATGTTTTATGTTTATTTCTTATACATATTGATTGAATTAGTATGATGTATGGGCATGAATTAAAATTTTGTTTTTCTATTTTGCTATGCTCATGCCTATATATGAACTTTTCTATCTGGAAAGTGGTATCAGAATCACCATTGAAGTTGAAATTAATGTTTTCATGCATGTTGTTGGTTTAATAAACATGTTTTGTTATGTTTATTTTGATAACAATAATATGTAAAATGTAAATATTGATTGATTAACACGTCAGTGCAGTTAGTTTGAGATAAATGAAAACGTAAATATGTTGTTGATTATTGAGTTTTATATCACTGATCTTTGTTTGGTTGAATTGCTTGTAGTGCTTGGTGAAACATGGTTGGATTGATCTAGCTGATAGTTTCAATTTCACATTGTCACATGAATCTGCTTTCATGAGGCATTGTTGCATTCAATAGGAGTTTTGTTGGAATGTCATATGGCTTTCATGTTGTATTATTGCATTCAAATGATGACTTACTACAAAACAAGAGTTTTTCAATATTTTGAGTCATTTCAAAATTCTAAAAGATGTCTGATACATGGGCATGCACCATGAATGCATGCCCATGCATAAACATTTGTGTCACACCTCACGGGGTCATAACATACATCCTGTATGCCATGCACAGTAGTATGTCTTGCATGTATGCCCATGTATAGTTTAAATTTGAATTGTGCATCTGGTTGTAACCATGTTTATACATTTATATAGAATCTTGTTCAATTCCTTGTCTGGTGGGATACATAACCGTGCGTCTTACATGTATGCCTATGCATATACCATTTTTCACATGGTGTCTGACCATGACCTCATGTTTTGCATGTTTTGCATATGATGAGTCATACCTGTGCACCCAGTATGCACGTTCATACAAAAAGGTTGATTTTGCCATCTTAATCCTACTCAGGGGGTAAAATTATAATTTTTGGTACTTTAGGGTTAGAATGTTCTATGAAAGTTAAGGATATAAAAAGTAATTCAGTAACTTGGCAAATAATTAAAATTAATTAATTTTGATTGTTTCATATAAGTCATGTATGATATACATGATGTTTAGTACATGAGCCAATGACCTATATTTTGTTTGTTTTTAAGATTGCATGTAATTTTAAATAGGGCTTACACGTCTTATGTCCTCTTAGGACTGTAATGTACAATTTTCTCTCATCTCCCTTCTATCGAATGTAAATTGAGGTTTCTATTTTATTATTGTAAAATACAATAATGCTTTTTATTTTGAGAAAATGTATTATGAGAAATATTTGTATGATGTACTTGATGGTGGAGTTAAGGAAAGACATAAGTGGAGATGCGAAGATTGAAGAAAAAACCTAAGTGACTCATAGATCCTTTTAGCTCGAGCATTCAATTTTAGAATAATTTGTGTATCATTATATTTTATTTTCATTAGAATGCACGTTTACGTTGTTAATGTCTTGTATGTTAATCATCTCACATGCAAAGATGAAATTAATAAGACTAAATTAATTAAAAATCCCTCAATAAACATTAAGTCAATATTGTTAGCCTCTCACCACAACTCTTTGGTTAAACATATGTTTGATCAGGAATTGAATCATTGTTAATACCCCATTTTGAACAAATGGGTCTACCTCCAGATAATGAGGTTACCTATGTAACATTTTCTTGATGAACTTTCTATCTAATTGGTCAAGGGCAAAAAATCGAGTTTAAAGGATGGTGAATCTTATAGTCCAAACCGATTAAACCTTTTTCACTTATAAACCAACCCTTGGGGCTGATTTGTTAAGGTCCAATTTCCATTTGGTTAGTGGACAGAGTAAAAGCACCTATATCTACATGTTTTTGGTCATCAGTGGACGAGACATGGTAGATTATCTCTGTCCATTAGCACTGACCTGCGAGTGATCATTGCTAGAAGTTTATAAAAGCAAAGCATTATGTCCAACATGGGGTTTTTGTTTTTCGATTCTTAGGTACCCTATAAACCTAATTCATACACTAAATCATTTATTTTTATAACACAGACATACACACATACACATTCAACCAAAGTTACTCAAAAAGTACACTAAGAAATGCCTGGAAAGCCAATAGTAAAAAAGAATCATATAGTTTTCGCATAAGTGACCTGCTACCCTTCTTCTGATCGTTTAATCTTCAACACATAGCCTCGTTATCCTTATTAATCTCATTTGTCCCTTTGTATAACTGTAGATCAAACCGAAGACACGTGTGACCTCGCTTATAGATGACTATTCTTATAGTCATTCACTTGTTAACACTAGTTCATTTCAATGGGTCTATTCTTCTACTTTACATTTTTGTTTTTCTTCTTTCTAATTTATTTTATGATTATTATTATTAGTTTTTATATTGTTTGAGCTTTATTATCACTTGGTTCATGCTTAGAACATCATTCATCCTGTACTCTTAGGATCTTACTTGTGGGTATGAATCTCGTTGCCCCAATTGAGACCTCAAATATTTCATGCTTATTTTGTTTATCTAAATCATGTTGCATCACTTTTAAGCTGCTTGACAAGTGGAAGTCTGATGACTACTATAGTAGTCATCTACTCATCTATCTAGACTATTTACACTTAACCCTTTAATATTATCTTCCTGCATGTTTGAGGTTTGCTTAACATTTTGTCAATATTTTTCGTTTGATCATTCTGCTGATACATAATTATATGCATATGTGCATGGATGTTTTAATACTTGTCTTTATACTATTCCATCTTGATTCATATTACGAGTAGTTCACACATCATGTTTTTCTTTCATCATCATTGCTCTGTAATGTATGTATTTTTTTTTTATCTTAATTATCCAAGGATGCAATTTGTCTCAAAGTTTGTTCACGTATAAACACCAACCAACTGTAGAGGGTTGCACATGCCATTATCTTAGTTTTTTCTCTCATTCGACATATGCATAATTCGACCAAGTGGATGATCATTCCATTTTGATTAGGCACCATGTGCAAGTTTTATAGTAACTACACTACATGTGCAACAGGCTATTACATTTTATCCCTAGCTTGCTATGTACTGTATATGAATAACCTGCAACATGTTTTTCTTTTCCTATAAAACATTACATCTAATCTACCCAAAGGATGCTTATACATTAATGCATGGATAATTATTCATATGGACTTTCGAGTGTTAATGTTGGGCATCCAGTGATGGATAATTTCATTCTATAATGCATCTTCATGTTTATGATATGTTAGAGTATCCTTAACAACCCTTTTTAATTGTTGATATGTAAATTTAGTGCATTTTTAGGTTGAATACATTGTTTTCATTATTATGGTTGGTGTGCTTGATTAGTGCTAAATAAGTTCTCTGTTCACCCCTGTTTCATGTGTTTTTATAAAAAGACATGCAGATCAGTGATAAGGAGAGCAGATAGGCTTGACTATAAAACCCGTAAAAACAAATGTGTTTTTAATTAATTATTCTCTAATATTTTGGATTAACCTTTTTCTTCCTTTGTAGATTAAATAAATTGTCACTTTAATTGTTAGATTAAAGATGAGTGTTTGATTTTAATGTCTAATTTTAATATCTTAATTAGCCTAAAGGTGCATAATCATTTTTAATTTATTAGTTTAAAGGTAAATATTTAATTTTATGCATTTATTAGACTAAGGGTGAATGTTTATTTCCATGTTATAGAATTAAAGGTGAATGATATTTATTTTTCATTTCTTAGTGAGGTATTTAATAAAATGACATGTAATACTTTTACATTTTCGGCCTATTTAGGGTTTTAAAAAGGGTTGTAATTTAAAATTTACTTATCTATGTTTTAAGGGTGTATAGTTTATTTTAAAAGCTTTGTGTATGTTTTAATTTGTTGTCTGTTAAATTTTTGAGTTGCATTGCATGAAAAGAATGGGAATCAAATCAAAACTCGTAAACATTTTCAAACGAGTCATCTGAATAGAGGTTGGTCTTTGAACCAAGCAATAGGGTGTCTAACACCTTCTCATGTTATACCCAACTCACCGAATCTACCTATTGGATAGGTATAGATAGTTGGTTCCTTTGCTAGGGATCCACAAAGTCGTCTATCTTTATTAATTAATGTTTCTTTCCCAAGGCAATCTTCGGGTAGTGACTCAATTTCAAAAGCTTTAGGCAAGCCAAAAACTCATTATATATGTTTCTTTGGTTTTTTTTAAAGGGAATTTACTTGGCTTAATGGGGCAAAAACTATCATACAATTTCTGGCAACTCTATTGGGGACAAATACGAGGAGTTGATTCCAATTTGGTTTGTTTGATTATGTTTCTTTATCTTCAATGAAATTCCCTTATTCATGACGCAAAACACCCTCTAATCACCAATTATCCCTTTTAACCCCAATAGGGGTCTAAACTCAACCTGAAAGCCCATTCGATGTGAGGGACCAGTCTCTTACATTAGCTATTGCACATGCTTTTGGGTATACAAAGGACCTTTTAGTTCTTGCCTTTAGTAGCCCTTGACTTTGTCCTAAGTCAGGCTATGAGCCTTTAAAAGTCCCACCCTTATGAACCAAATTAAATGTGTTTAATCAAGTTGAATCTTTCATGTACAAAGCCCATTCGAAAATATATCAAGAATATACTACCCAAATTTCGTCATTCATTTTTAAGTAATCCTCTTCTGAAAGGAGCACTTTAAGAAAGAATAATTTAACGAATTGATTGTAGCATGACTCAATATACTTCCAAATGAATGAGACTGTGGTCAATCCATTTCATAATATGTATTGGAGATGTGATGTTGATCACTTGTCATAAGATGTCAAAAATTAAATACTATACTCGCTTAAATCTCGTACATATATAGCCTAGGTGAGTAACGTCAATTTCACATGGAGTGTTTGATCTGATTTTTAGTCTACCACAATAATAACTGAAATCAAATAAATTTAAAGCTAACTTTAATATTATGTAGATTAAATCTACTAACAGGGAGGGTTCGTATAAACTTAAGAATTAAACGAAAATCAAATAAAAATATTAACACAAAATTTTAAAGATCAATAAACACTTATGAAAGAGCTTAGCCCAAGGAAAGGTTGTTCTCGTGATTCATCAACTAATCTTAAACAACTGAAATAAAATTTCTTCTCAAATCATTAACCCACGAATTACCTAACCAGTTAGATTAATTCGATTTTTTTCTATGTTCACTAGATTCAACCTAACACCAATTCCAAATCAAATTATCAATTAATTTTGGTATCTTAACAATCCTAGTTAATTGATAACAACATTATTGTTTTTGCAAAAAGAGGGTTAAAATTGAACGAATCAATTTAAATCAAAACAATCAATTAATTCAATTTTTGATTGATTCTGGGGCTATGCTGAAAATTTAGATCATGACCTCCAAACTCTAGTTACTACTCATGTTAACAAAACAATTACGAATCATTATGCTAACTAGTTTTCTATCACAAAAAATAGTAATTTAGTAGTACTCTTAAATCATTCATCTATGCAATCAAAGAAAATAAAATTAAGCAGAGGCAAACACAAGTATTTGAATAAGAAATAGTTTATTGATAAAAAAGTTGTCTCACAGTTGATTGTATTGAACAAAACTTCGTTGAACTAGTTAAAGAATTAGCCTTGCATTCTTAAGATAAAAGCACAAGAAAAATTAATTTTTGTATAAGTGTTTTTCTAAAAACCTCCAAAATTTGTCCCAATGCTACTAAGAAGGCTTAATATAGTCTTCAAAACACATAAAAGGCCGACAAATAAAATCCCACAAATTCAAGGAACTAACTATCCTAATCCTAATAGGATATACAATCCTGTTAGACTTATAACTTGAATTTTAACTCTAGTAAGGCTAAAATGGCTTTTAAGACCTTTTTAAGAATTATAGCCCTAAATATATAGATGACTTTAGGTTCAAGGATCACTTGATTTGGATATTTGAAGCCTAAGTTATGGCCCTAAAACTGGGACTAGTTTAAATAGCAAATCCATCTTGTGATAGAGTTATAGATTTGACTTTCTCCTTTATTATTGTCTCATTACATGGTGCTTTAATCTCCTTCCCACTTCTCAATGTTATAGCACTCACATTTTCTTTTGGATTTACCATTGTTTAAGATGATAACTTTCCTCTAACCTAAGCTTCTAATTGATTAATGGTTGTGGCCCTCGACCTCATTTGATTGTCTATCAGCCTCATATTGGTGTCTGTCTTTCATTGGTGTTGTTAAGCACTTAGCGGAAACTGATGTATGTACACAATAAAGCATTAAGCGTATCGTTTAAAGATTTACCTGAAGTTTTAAGTGTTTTTTGCTTAGGCCCGTATGGATGATAGGCATGTTATTGATAACCTTATTATCTATTGCCTCTGTAACTCTAGTTTGGATTATCTCTCTAACTTGGGTTGTAGGTGTTGGAATAAGGATCATATTTTCGTTGCTGCCCTGGAAATCCCCCTATTGCATTTGCTTGCCCTTTCACTCTATCTTGTAGCTTAGGGCATAAATCTGTTGGACGTCCTATTGTAATACATATTCCATAAGTTTTAACCTATTGCATTTGTTGTATAAGAGAAGTAAGATCAAACAATTGTTGTTTAATTACATAAGTACTTAATTTGCTTTTATGGTCGGTGTCTCTTGTCTTGTGTGAATTTTCAGCCATCATGGAAATCAAATTGCTTGTATCCTTGGGTGTTTTATTCATTAACGCCCTTCCACTTATGTCGATCATACTTTTATCCATAGGAGCCAACCTTTTGTAAAAGTATTGAATTAGCAACTTAAAAAAGAATCTAGTGGTGAGGGCAACTTGCACACAATTGTTTAAATCTTTGCTAGTATTCATACAACGTTTCTCCATTAAATTGCCATATGCCATAAATTTGCTTTTTAATATTGGCAGGCTTAGATGCTACAAAAACTTCTCTAAGAATATTTGTTTCATCTAATTCCATGTGGTGATTAAACCTAATGGTAAATAGTATAGCCAGTCTTTAACTGTATCTTGTAGAGAAAATGGGAAGCCTTTTAACTTAATCTGCTTTTCATCCACTCATTGTAGCTTCATACTTAAACATACCATATGGCATTCTTTTAAATGTTTGGGTGGATCTTTACCTACAAAACCATAAAATCTTGGCAAGAGATGTATCAATCCAAACTTAAGCTCCAAAGTAGTGTTAATGTTAGGTAATGCAATGCATAAGGGTTGCTAATTTGAATTGAGAGTTGCCAACTCTTTCAAGGTTTTGTTGTGGTTGTTAGCCATGTTTTTGGTTTTTGATTCACTAAAGGAACTGTTGGAGACCAAATCAATAGCTAGATTAAGGCCAGATGTTGAAACACATGTTGGCTCTAAATTTTGAATATTGGTAAAGAATTGCAAAGTCTATCAAGCTTCACTTATCAATATGATCGTACATCATTCTAAACCTCATATTTGACTTTTAGCTTTATTCAAACAGATTTGGTAAGTCATTTAATGACTGTTTTATATTGTTTCCTCAACATTTGACTCAATTAAAACTTCAAACTATATTGAATCTAAACATCTCATAAGTTTAAAAATCATTTATTAGAAATTGAGCCTAGCTCATCTCACTCAATCTAATTATTACTTAAAACACTTAACCTCTTTATGTGTATGGCCTAAAAGCTCTTTAATGGGTTAGTCATGTAAGGCTCATATCAAAACTCCTTTTTCTTATCCCTTAATAGACAAGCTAAGAACAGACTCTAACGTGCTATGATGACCACTTGATCGTTAAAGTTGTCAATCTTTTTACTTGTAGCTTATTAACAAATGGTTACTGTGGCACCGGTTTTTGCTGCACCAAGCGAGGGCAGATTTACCACTCTTGTTTAACCACCCTAAATATGGTCAAGAGGAGCGTATAATGGGTTTGTGGCATGTTACGAAGTTTATAGAGACACTACCTGAGAGTTACCTCAGGAAAGTACACATCGGTGAGGACAGACGATTTATGGATCCCTTACAAATGACCCAACCACTCCTCATTTGTCCAATGGGTTGGGTTTGGAGAGTCAGGTATGGCAATGGGAAGGTGTTAGGCACCTATGCCAGCCCAAATAAAAGTATCCCGCATATGGAAATGAATGGAAAGCAGCCAAGCCCACACCCAAGGAAATAAACAGCAGCTCACGACACGACTTGAACTTAGGTGTTGAGGGGATAAGATTCATTCCCTCACCACTAGGGCGGACAGCCTCATTCAGTTAACAGACTTAACCTCTTTATGTGTATCGCCTAAAAGCTCTTTAATGGGTTAGTCATGTAAGACTCATATCAAAACTCCCTTTTTTTATCCCTTAATAGACAAGCTAAGAACAGACTCTAACGTGCTATGATGACCACTTGATCGTTAAAGTTATCAATGTTTATACTTGTAGCTTATTAACAAATGGTTACTGTGGCACCGGTTTTTACCGCACCAAGTGAGGACAGACTTACCACTATTGTTTAACCACCCTAAATATGGTCAAGAGGAGCATATAACAGGTTTGTGGCATGTTATGGAGCTTATAAGGACACCACCTAAGAGTTACCTCAGGAAAGTACACGTCGGTGAAGATGGAAGATTTATGGATCCCTTACAGATGACCCAACCACTCTTCACTTGTCCAATGGGTTGGGTTTGGAGAGTCAGGCATGGTAATGGGAAGGTGTTAGACACCTATACCAGCCCAAATAAAAGCAACCCGCATAAAGAAATGAATGGAAAGCAGCCAAGCCCACACCCAAGGAAATAAACAGCAGCTCACGGTACAGTTTGAACTCAGGTGTTAAGGGGATAAGATTCATTCCCCCACCACCAAGGCGGACAACCTCATTCAGTTAATAGACTTAACCTCTTTATGTGTATGGCCTAAAAGCTCTTTAATGGGTTAGTCATGTAAGGCTCATATCAAAACTCCCTTTTTTTATCCCTTAATAGACAAGCTAAGAACAGACTCTAACGTGCTATGATAGCCACTTGATCGTTAAAGTTATCAATGTTTATACTTGTAGCTTATTAACAAACGGTTATTGTGGCACCGATTTTTATCGCACCAAGCGAGGGCAGACTTACCACTCTTGTTTAACCACCCTAAACATGGTCAAAAGGAGCGTATAACAGGTTTGTGGCATGTTACGAAGGTTATAGAGACACCACCTGAGAGTTACCTCAGGAAAGTACATATCGGTGAGGACAAGCGATTTATGGATCCCTTGTAGAGGACCCAACCACTCCTCCTATGCCAACCCAAATAAAAGCAGCCCACGTAAGGAAATGAATGGAAAGCAGCCAAGCCTACACCCAAGGAAATAAACAGCAACTCACGGCATGGCTTGAACTCAGGTGTTGAAGGGATAAGATTCATTCCCTCACCACTAGGGCGGACAACCTCATTCAGTTAAATTGAACGTATTAATAAAATATATAATGAACACAACTACGCAGATTTTCTTCAAATAAATGCAAAATGTATATAATTTACATATATATATATATGTATGTATGTATATATATCTCTATAGTAATTTAAACACTTAGTATATACAATTAATACATAATAAAAATAGATATATAATATGCAGCATTCAAAAAATTACATTATATATATAATTTATACATGTAAAATGTACGTACGAATTCATACCTGTACGATATATAATGTGTTTGTGCAATAAATAATGGAGTCTATATATGATGTAATATATGTACAAAATAATAATAATGATAATATATATATAAATATCCCGCCGCCACCACGGAGGGAATCAAAGCAGCGATCTCATCCGCTCATACAACACAATACATATAAGATATCCCACTACACAGCACATCAAATCTTTACAGATTTTTTGTTGTGCACATATACAGTGTATTTTAATACGTATACATATAGAATTTGAAGATGTGAAATAAGAATATAGAGGATCTAATAAAAAAAATATAGATATACAGAATAAATTGAACACAAAATATGAACAACAAAGCATACATACAACACAAGAAATATTTATATACATATATATAAAAAGGAAATGTACAAAATAAATAAAATATTAATACTTAAAAAAATATACATGCAGAATATTCATATACACATATAATACAATACGGAAAATATTAGTATAAAATATTGATAAATTCATGTATAAAATAAACAAAAATACAATATACAAATTATTAACACATAATATACAAGATATTAATACAGAATATCAAAGTATAATACACAAAATACAAATATACAAAATAAATATCTTAAAAATATACAAAATAAATATTAATACAAAATATAAAAAATACAACATAACATTACAAATATATTACTAAAAATAAATTTCCTCTCAAAGGCTTACCTGAAACTTGTTGTTTGAAATTTGAAATCAAAATTGAGCTGAGGAATAAACAAATTCAAAGTGATTAACTCTCAAGAAATTAATTATTTTTCTTTTTGTTTTTTTTTTTAGATTTTTGTTTCTCCATAAGAAATTTTTTTTCTTTTTCAGAAAACCTTTTCACTTTTTTTTTTTTCAAAGATTCCCTACACCCCCCCCCCCCGAAAATTTTTTTCCTCCAGTATTTATAGTCGTACAGGAAATTGTGCTAATAATCTTTTTTTTGCAAAAAGAAAATGCTTAAAATAAAAAAACCTGTGCATAACTGGCTTACTGCACCCTGGCCAAAGAAAAAAAGCGGAGCCATGCACGCGCACAGTCAGCACACAATGTACTGGCCCAATAGATGAGAGAGAGAGAAGCTGTGCAACATAAAGCAGGCAGGCATGCGGCTATTCAGCGCGCGTGTGTATTCCACGTGCGCTAAGTGCCCACGTTGTAACTTTAGCTTGAGTGTGTTGAGTACGCTCGCACTGTAGGCCCAACCTTGGGCCTTCCCCTCCAGCCGGGCCAGCACGCCGACCATTTGGGCTGCACACTAGGCCTCCTTCCTCTCTTATTTTCCTTCTTTTTGACTTTTTTTTTTTTTTTTTGGGTACCTACACAAGCTCAAGTCCTCGATATATATATATATTGTAATAAAAATAAAATAAACATTTTTTTTAACTTATCCATCCTCGACTCAATATCTCAAAAATTTTAGGTCAATATTTAGGTTTTTCATTATCGGAGATAACTTTGTTGGGTCCAAAATAGGATGTCTGCAGATGCCCTTATTTTGTGAATTTTATGTGTGTTGTGAATGCAATGAAAACATAAGTAAAATATAACAAAGTAAAAAAAAAAAAAAAAACACTTAGTTTTAGACCAACAAAGTCAAAAAATAATACGGTAAAGGCAAAAAGTTCTAGTTCCCTAAGCTTATGGATTAGCCTCTTATAGGCGTCTCTAACAAAAAAAACTATGCCTTCTAGACAGAACTTAAAAATAAATTGCCCATTTTAGGTAGATTTACCAAAATAGGATGTCTCTTCTAGACGAATCTACAATGGATTAGCCTTTTTTAGGCGTCTCCAACGAAAAGAACTGTCTCTTCTAGACGTGACTCGAAAGTAAATTTCTCCTTCTAGGAAAATTTACCAGAATAGGATGTCTCTTCTAGACGAACCTATGATGGATTAGCTTCTTCTAGGCATCTTCGAGAAAAAGAACTACCCCTTCTAGATAGAACTCGAAAGTAAATTACCTCTTATAGACAAATTTACTAAAATATGATGTCCCTTCTAGACAAACATACAATGGATTAGCCCCTTCTAGGTGTCTCCGAGGAAAAAAATTATCCCTTCTATACAGAACTCGAAAATAAATTGCCCATTCTAAGTAAATTTACAAAAATAAGATATCCATTCTGGACAAACCTACGATGGATTAGCCTTTTCTAGACGTCTTTGATAAGAATTGTCCATTCTAGACAGAACTCGAAAGTAAATTGCCTCTTCTAAGCTAATTTACCAAAATATGACGTTTCTTCTAGACAAACCTATGATGGATTAACCCCTTCTAGGCGTCTCCGATGATTGGACGATCTAACCTATGACAAAGCTAGAAAAATTTGTAATGATCAAGTTTTATCTCAATACGATTGATGGAATGCCCCTGGTTAGGTAAGCTAAACAACATTGGATTTACTCCTAATTGGGTAAGCTCAACAAGATTGGATTTACCCATGATGGATGAATGCGACAAAATCTAATGCTCCTACAGAAAGACGAAGATGTCCCTTCAAGACAAATCATGAATGCCCCTAGTGGATGAATTCAAAAAAATTAAATGTTCTTACAGAAGGATGAAGATGTCCCTGTAAGACGAATCACAAAATGACTGTAGTGGTAAAACAAAACAACAAGTTATTTCAAGTATTTTATGTGATGTATGACGACATATGTATACTAACTTTGCTGACTCGTATGTAATGTTCTATGTCATGACCATATCAATGAGAGGTAGAAGACTAAGACCAAGGGAACAAACCCTGGTTTATTATTTTCTTCTTTCTATTTTCTTCCTCTATTTCTTTTACCCATACTTAGGATTGGCTCTTATTTTATCTTGACAAGGGATTCTCAAAACAGAAGTTGCTAGCTCGGTAAACACTCACACGTCACTCAGTTTGCTCAAGTGTTTGAAAGGTGATAATTTTATGCTCAAGTTCAACTTCATGAAGGGTGTCTACCATAGGTTTGCTTGTTCATATGATCTCCATCATTTAGGTCACATGCAGACACAAATTTGATAATTTTTATCGAGGTTGTTGTGAGGTTTGAGGTAAAGGTAGGATTATCTTTGATAGTGGTAGCTTAGATCGAAAGCAGTGGTAGGACCATCTAAAACTTTTTCTTTAAGGTTTGAACATCGATTCGCATTTGTTTCTCTTTTTAGCTACTTGAGTGCTTGTGCTATGTTACACAAAGATTTTTCTCTTTTTTTTCCTTTTTTTTTTTTTTGCTTTTATCTTTTCATTCGTTATTTTCATCTTCCTTTTTTCTCTTTTCTTTTTGTCTTTTTTTTTTTTTGTTTTATACAGACAGGCGCAAGTGTCACTACTTTCTATTTACTTTACCCTAATACTCTTAAATGCTCTACTAACCCCCATAGTAGGGTAAGGATGGGACAAAAAGAAAGTTGATGATTTGTAGTATAGAGTTTGACAAGAAAGTGTTTCAAGCTCAATAAGATTCTCTAGAGTCAACTTGTATCATGGTTAGCTTTTTGGTCAAAGAGATTCATTTTCTATTACCATTATCATTTCTGGGAATGCATGTGATTGATTGCAATCTTGATCAGTATTTTAAGCAAGTTCTAGAAACACCTATCAGAGTGAACACACTCAACAAAGAAATCAAAGGTCATTTATGTGTGCATGACCATAGGATTAAAATCTCATGTTTAGTGTTTTAAAGTCTACTAAAACTAGTTTACCTCATTTTTGCAAAATTCAAATCACATTTTATTGCCAAATTTTGTCAATACATAAAGATAATGCCCTTCAAGTCTCACAGGAATCTTCCACCAGGTTGTTGATCTAGTTCAGCTAATCGTCCAGTGTCAATGAGATTCTAAATCTCATGCCTCAATTTCTTACATTCATTGGTCTAATGGCCTCGACCTTGATGAAAGCGATAATAAGCTCTCGGGTTATAACCTGTCAGTAATGGATTTAGTGGTGTATAAGATGTCATTGGTTGTAGCAGACCCTTTCTTTTTAATTTATCAAATGCTTTTGAGAGCGGTATATTTAGATTGGAAAACTGTCTTGGTCTAGGTGTCACCGTATTTACTCCTTCAACCTTTACAATCGCCCCACCATTCACTATTTTAGGCTTGCTCTTCTTAAAGGCATACCTCTTCCCCTCTTATGCAACCAAGAAATTTTTAATTTGTATCCCAGTATCATACAATTGCTCAAACATGATCAATGAAAAGAAACAAATCTTCTCATAAAAAGTAGGGAGAAGGTTTCTCATTATCATTTTTATTTGATCCTTCTCAGGAGGTTTGTTTGTCATCTTGGAGGCTTTCTCTCTCTATCTAGTTATAAATTCTATGAATGACTCACTATGCCTTTGTCTGGTCGTTTCTAAATCCCTAATTGTTACATCCAAAGTAATGTTGTAAGAGTATTGTTGCAAGAATTTTTCAACAAGTTCATGCCAATCTAATTTATTTACTTTATTGAGACTGTGATACCAAACACCAATAACTCATTCTACCATTTGTTCTTTAGGTAACCCAGTTGTTCCCATTACAGTGACATAATGTCTTAAGTGTGTTTTTGGATCCCTAATCCCATCAAATTTGGATAAGTTAGGCATTTTAAACTTTGGTGGCAACTTTCTTTCTTCAAGTATTTCTAAGTCATATAGGTTTGATGAGAAGGATACTATTTGCTTCTTTATGGCCTTCTCTAATTATTTCAACTTTTTAGTTATTTCTCTATCCATCGGGGTGGGTATGGGTATCTTTATCATCTTCTTTGAGCCTCTTCTTCTCTTTTCCCAAGTTGTTAAGTAATCCTTAAAGTCAAAAAAGTCATTCCTTGAATCATTTGGTTGCTCTTGAGCTAAGCCTCTCACTTCACTAGTTTCTCCCATTTTCTGTTTTCATTCCATTTTTGTCATCATTTGGGCCATTTTGTTTATCAAGTCATCCATTTTTGTAACAAGCATTTCCTCCATTATATTC
>JAJEJH010000627.1:180040-211948 GCA_026122585.1 Anacardium occidentale
TACTTGGCTCACTTATATATGAGCACATGCACAGGCATGCATCCAAGGTGCACGGGCGTGCACAGGGGAGAATGAACTTAATTTATTTCCCACGTATTCGCATGATCGAATCCTTCCGAAATGACTCACACGAAAGCCACACAGGTTCTAGAAACTTACTAACTCACCCCTAAACTCTTTTAGACTCCCAATCTATTTCTGGATTTTATTTCTAGTCCCAAAACTCTTTCCCTAAGGGCTTTTCTAACCTGGGATGCTACAGAAATCGACTCTTCGTATTTTTCCCAATAGAGTCGTCAGAGTTGTGGCACCAGTTTTTACAGCACCAAGTGAGGACAGGATTACCACTCTTATCTAACCAACATTAATATGGTTAAAAGGAGAGCGTAATGAGTTTGTGGCTCATTACCAAGTCTATGAAGTCGTCACCTGAGAGTTATCTTAGAAAAGTACACGTCGATGAGGACGAACAGTTTATGTATCCCTTATAGAGGACCTACTCACTTCTCACCTGCCCAATGGGTTGGGTTCAAAGAGTCGGGTACGATAATGGAAAAGTGTTAGGCACCCATGCCACCCAGCTTGAAAGCTGGCCTCTATTTTTATGGTTTGTTCGTTAGCATGTTATCGAGTTTAATTAAGTTATATTCTATCACGTGATGCATTAATAATATTAATTATACATATAAAATAAATTACATTTATCCATGAATATAATAAAATACGAAAAAGAAAAGAAAGAAAAATTAAAAATTACAATCCTGTTTTTCATACACCCTTATACATTTTATCTAACCCTAACAAGCCTATAAATAATAAATAAGTAAATAATTCCTGTAAAACAAATTTGTTAATTAATTTAATAAAATAAATAAATCCTGCAAGATAAAATTTTGTTAGGAGCAAACAATGATAATTATGAAATAAAAAAAAATGAAGACCATAATTAAAGACCTAACCCAAATAAAAGCAGCCCGCCTATAGAAATGAACAGAAAGCAATGCAACCCACGCCCAAGGAAATACTAACAGCTCACGGCGTGGCTTGAACCCAGGTGTTCTGGTGATAAGATCCATTCCCTTACCACCATGGCGGACAGCCCACACCCAAGGAAAGTATACGTCGATGAGGACGGTCAATTTATGTATCCCTTGCAGAGGACCCACTCACTTCTCACCTGCCCAATGGGTTAGGTTCGAAGAGTCGGGTACGGTAATGGAAAAGTATTAGGCACCCATGGCGCCCGGCTTGAAAGCTGGCCTCCATTTTTATAGTTTGTTTGTTAACATGTTATCGAGTTTAATTAAGTTCTATTCTATCACGTGATGCATTATTAATATTAATCATACATATACAATAAATTACATTCATCCACGAATATAATAAAATACGAAAAAGAAAAGAAAGAAAAATTAAAAATTACAATCTTGTTTTTCATACACCTTTATACATTTTATCTAACCCTAAACAAGCCTATAAATAATAAATAAGTAAATAAATCCTGTAAAACAAATTGGTCAGTTAATTTAATAAAATAAATGAATAAATCTTGCAAGATAAAATTTTGTTAGCAGCAAAAAATGATAATTATGAAATAAAAAAAATGAAGACCATAATTAAAGACTTAACCCAAATAAAAGTAGCCCGCCTATGGAAATGAACAGAAAGCAGCCCAGCCCACACCCAAGGAAATACTAGCAGCTCACGGCGCGACTTAAGCCTAGGTGTTCTAGGGATAAGATCCATTCCCTTACCACCATGGCGGACAGCTTCATTCAGTTGACCTCAACGTAATAATGAACATATAATGAACACAACTATGCAGATTTTCCTCAATTACATGCAGAATTTATATAATTTACGCGCGCGCGCGCAGACACCACATATATATATGTCTACCATAATGTAAACACTCAATATATACAATTAATACATAATAAAAATAGATATATAATATGCACCATTCAAATAATTATATTATATATATATATATATAATTTATACATGTAAAATGTACGTATGAATTAATACATGCACAATATGCAACATGTGTCTGTGCACTAGATAATAGAGTCTAAATACGATGTAATATATGTACAAAATAATAATAACGATAATGATAATAATGTATATAATTATGTATAGTAGCCAGAAAAAAAAAAGAAAAATAATAATAAATAAATAAAATAAAAACAACAAAAATTAAAGATAGGTTTGCCTCGACGCGATTTGAACCTGGGAGGGGGGGAATAACATAGCCTACCTTTTGCCATCAAGGTAGCCAGTTTCATTCATTCATCTAGGACAGTACATGTAATAGATGCCAATACACACAACACGTCAAAGAATATTTATTGTTCACATCTACAGTGTATTTTAATACATATACATACATAATTTGAAGATGTGAAATAAGAATATAGAGGATCTAATAAAAAATATAGATATACGGAATAAATCGAACACGAAACATGAACAACAAAAAATACAACACAATAAATATTTATATACATATATATAAAAAGGAAATGTACAAAATAAATAAAATATTAATACTTAAAAAAATATACATGCAGAACATCCATATACACATAAAATACAATACAGAAAATATTAGTATAGAATATTGATAAATTCATGTATAAAATAAACAAAAATATAGTATACGAATTATTAACACATAATAAACAGGATATTAATACAGAATATCAAAGTATAACACATAAAATACAAATATACAAATTGAACATCTGAAGAATATATAAAATTAATATTAATACAAAATATAAAAAATACAACATAACATTACAAATATATTACTAAAATCAAATTCCCCCTCAAGGGCTTATCTGAAACTTGTTGTCTGAGATTTGAAATCAAAATTAAGCTGAGGAATGAACAAATTCAAAGCGATTAACTCTAAAAAAAAATAATTCTTTTTCTAATTTGATTTTTTTTAGACTTTTGTTTCTCTAGAAGAAATTTTTTTTTCTAGAAAACATTTTCACTCTTTTTTTTTCGAAGATCCTCCTCCCCCCCAAAATTTTTTTCCTCCCGTATTTATAGTCGTACAGGAAATTGTGCTAATACTCATTTTTTTGCAAAAAGAAAATGTGTAAAATAAAAAAAATTGTGCACAGCCGGCCTACTGCACCCTGCCCAAATAAAAAAAGCAAGCCATCCATACACACAGTCAACACACAATGCACTGGCCCAGCAAAAGAGTGGAGTGAAGCTGCACAATAGAAAGGGGCTGGCATGCGACTATTCAGCGTGCACGTGTAGTCCATGCTCGATGAGAGCCCACGCTGCAGCTTGAGCGTGTAAGCCCAACCTTGGGCCTTCATTTCCAGCCGAGCCAGCACGCCTGCCACCTAGGCTGCGTACTGGGCCTCCGTCCTCTCTTATTTTCCTTCATTTTGACTTTTCTTTTTTTTTTTGGGCTAGCTGCATGGGCTCGGGTCCTATATATAAATATATAATATAAAATAAACACCCTTTTTTTTCTTTTTTCTTTTTTCTTTTTTCTTTTTTCTTTTTTCTTTTTTCTTTTTTTTTTTAACTCATCCATCCTTGGCTCAACATTTCAAAAATTCTAGGTCAGCATCCATGTTTTTCATCATCGGGGGTAACCTTGTTAAGTCCAAAATAGGGTGCCTATAATTAGTTATATAATTCAATCCTTTCATCATCTCATATGTCTCTAAGCTCAGGTACATGCATAATGTCTACCTTAGGTACCCCCTTGTAATCATAGACTGATGATCAAGTCAATGATTGAATAACACAAAACCAAGTATTAACTCAATCCCACTATGATAATAAATTTAGTGGTTGTTGGCACACATTAGCAAGACTCCATTAAAGATAAATTCTTTTGTTATCAAAAGTGACAACTCTTTTTTTGAATCTCTATAGTATTTGTATAGATCATGATGTAGTCAATCGTAATCAATATTATAACCTTTGTTACAATGACACATTTGATGGCAACAAACTATACCAATTCTTGGACTAAATGGTCTAAAAACCTTCAAGTCTAAAAATCACATGTACCTCTATCTATTTAAAATGATATGTTCCACAAACATTGCAGAAATTATCTGTATGGAATCCTTTTATAAGGATATGTCCAGTTAGCATGCCTAATAAAGAACATGTGCTTATGTGTTATACCAAGCTATAGCAAACAACTTTGACACCTATAAACCATCAAGGTGATTATTGATAAATTGAGTAAATTAGCCCATTTTCTACTTATTAGAAAAGGGATGACTACTGATCAGTTAAACCAACCTTATGTTAGAAAGATTATCACATTACATGGGATGCCTAGAATTATCATTTCAAATAAAGGCTTTAGATTCCTATCAATATTCTAAGACAATTTATAAAGGTCCTTAAAGACTTGATTGCACTTCAATTCATCTTATCATCTTTAGACAAATGGTTAGATAGAGAGAGTAAATTAAATTTTAAAGGATATGTTAAGAACCTATTGTATAAACTTCCAAATGTATGGACTAAAAAGTACAAGGCTTGATTTCAAGAATTAAAATAAAGATTGACTAGTGCTCTGATGTTGGCATTATCTTAGGAGAGAGTTGAGTATGATGATATTTATGTTAATGCATCATATTAGAGGACTGACACATTGTTGATATAGGTTGGCAAGGTATAGCTTAAGCCTCCAAACAGTTGAAAGATTATCAGTTGAGATATCCTACGCATGATTTAAAGTTAATTGTTAGTGTCTTTGCTTTAAAGATTTGAAAGTACTATTTATATAGAATAAGATGTTATATTTATTCAGATTATAAGAGTTTAAAGTATTTCTTTTTATAGAGAAAGCTTAATATGAGGTAAAGGAAATGGTTAAAGTTAGTTAATGACTATAATTGAGAGATTAAATATCATTAGAATAAAGCCAATGTAGTTATTATTGCTTTTAGTAGGAAAGTGGATCTATCTAAGATTTCAGTCCAAAAAGGAGTTACAACATGAAACCAGTAAAGAGAAAATTGAGATTGTAACTGTTAGATACTCCAAGGTATAGATCATGTTGACTTTATTAATCGATATTCAAGTTAGGTAGTTATCAGATGATTGGTCTCAGATGATGGTTTGGAGGATTATATAGAGTTCAATACTTGATTTTGAGTTTAAAGATAGGATTTTGAGATTCAAAAGGAGAGTTTTATGCCTGAGGATGTTAGGTTGACTAGAGGATTTTCACTAAGGCTCATAATATAGTGTATAAGTGCATCCAAGTAGTATTAAGATGAATTAGGATCTTAAAAAAAAAAAAAATTAGTAGTTAGGTGTGAAAAGAGATATTACAAATTTTGTGACTAAGTGTTTGACTTGTCAATAAGTCAAGGTAAAGCATCAGAGACCTTTTAGATTATTGTAACCTTTGAGTATGCATGAGTGGCAATGAGAGAGTATTTTCATAGATTTTATAGTAGGCCTTCCTAGAGTGTAACATGGTTATACCGATACATGGGTGATTATGGACAAAATGAGTAATTCAATGTATTTATTGCCTATTCGAGAAAAGATATTTATAGATCAATTAGGTCAGTTATACGTAAGAAAGATAATGAGGTTTCATAGGGTTCTCAAGTTATTATTTCTAATAAAGATTCAAGGTTTTTGTCTATTTTTTAAGATAGTTAGGGACTAAGTTGTGCTTTAGTATGACATATTACTTACAAACTAATAGGTAGACTAAGAGCACTAATTAGATACTGAAAGATGTGTTAAGGGTCTGTTGTATAGATCATAGGTCAAGTTAGGTTGAGTTGTTACATTTGATAGATTTACTTATAGTAATAATTATCATTTGACTATTTAGATGATTCCATTTGAAGTTTTATGTGGTAAGAGGCATAGATATCCTTTACACTAGAATGAGACTAGTGTGAAAGATTCCTTAGAGGCTATTGTGGGTCTTAAGATGACTCAGAGGATAATTGATCAAATTTGGCTGAGTTAGTAGCAGATGAGGTAGGCCCAGGATTAACAGAAGAGTTATATGATAGGAGGTATAGGGAGATGAAGTTTTAGGCGAGAGATAAAGTATTTTTTAGAGTTACTCTTTATGTGCATGTGATAAGGTTTAGTAGAAAGCGAAAGTTAGTTCCTTGATTTATTGGACCATATGAGGTAGTAGAGAATATGGGTAGTGTTATATATAGGTTAATCTTGCTTACGCTTATGGGTTGGATCTATAATGTCTTCCATGTTTCACTATTGAGGACATATATTAGGGATGAGTCATATTTTTTAGAGGTTTGAGTTTGAATTTGGCTGAGGTTCTAAGCCGTCATGAGTGATTAGTTGTAAAGTTAAGACCCTAATAAATAAAGAGATATAGTTGGTTAAAGTGTTATCATGGAATTAAAGATATGAAGAGGCTACTTACGAGGTAAAGTCAGAGTTCAGAGTGAGATTCTTGAGTTGTTTAGGTAATTTTGAGAACAAAATATTTATAAAAAAGAACAATGTAACAACTTAAGGTTAAAATGGTTATTTTAGGTTGAAAATTTATAGAAAAAGTGAGATTTTAGGTTTAAAATTGAGTCAAGTGAGTCCAGAGGTAGAATAGTCATTTAGGGGCTTTATTTAGCTTGAACACGTGTCACCTCTGGAGGTTGCCACATGTATAGCATAGAAAGACATAAAAATTTTAAATTTCTATCATGCATAATCGTGCATCCTAGGATACATGATCGTGAGTGAGTGTAGTTTGGCTTGACTTTATCAAGCATGTTTTTATTCAATTTTTCATAGACGTTTCATTTGAGTTTTGTGAAAATTTCAGAAGGCACTCACCAAAGAGTTGAGGGAGAGGAGTAGAAAGCAAAAGACGTGATCTAAGGAGTGAAATTAACTAGAGAGAGAAAGCCTGATTTTACAAAATTAGAGGTAAATGTTTCTAACCTTGATATGCTCTAGTAAGTGATGTAATTCATGATTTGATTATGATAAAGCATGCTCTGTGATTGAATAACATGAAATAAATATGATTACATGTATTAATGTAAGATCTAATAGAAATATATGACGATTAATGTTAAATCACTTAAATCTAGATTAATCACATGTTAAATTAAAGTTTATGTTGTGACTTGTGGAGTGTTGCTTCTAGGTACACACATCTATGGCATTTTTAGTTCAAGTTCATGATAATATGATGATTTGACATAAGTTTTGTTGATTAGAAACATGCTTAGGATGTTTTGGACTTATGATTGCATAATTTGCAAGTAAATATGGTTAATTATGTGAATTGTTAATAATTATTAAATATGTGATGTGTAGAAGTTAGATATTGATGATTAAATGATGTTGATGAAGTTCGGATATGGTTGAGTGATGAATGGCATGGATTTGTGGTTGTTTGGCTCATATTTATAGTGGCATAACATGGCGTATGACCGTGCATTCAAATAGACGCATGACCATGCGATCACATTCTATAATGTCATAATTGTGTATGTTATGCCTGCACGATTGGAGTAAAGTAGAAATGGTTTTATTGATGACATGACTATGAGGTGTTGAGTGACAATGTACAAGCATGTCATTTCCATATAAGTGTGGAAATTAGGTATGACATAGTCGTATAGCTCAAGGATGCATGATTGTGCAACGTAAAAAATTTTAGAATTCAATTAATTTTAAACTATGGAAATTAAAGAATGTTATTTAAGAGTTATTATGAGAAGTTTTTCTAGTTTTTCAAGAAATTTTATAGATTATTAATAAAGAAAATTATAAAAGATCAAGAAAATTTAACAAGAAATACTAAGAGAAATTCTAAAATAATTGATAAGAAAATCATAAGGCTTAATTATTAAGAAAAATTCTAATAATAATTATTAAGACAATATTAAGCTTTAATGCATCATAACATCACCTGACATGGCATGTCAAAGTAAAGTTTTAAGAAAATAAATGTTTTACATGCATAAGTTTTCAAAATGGGAAATTGGATAATCTAGACATCTTTTAGTAGTAGATACAAGAGGGCATTCATAGGTTTGTAAGCCCATTAGAGAGGAAAACCAATGTCCATTAGAGAAGACATGATCATAGACCAAACTCATTAGAGAGAGTACTAGTCATGCATTAGTTAAACTTATAAGATTGGGTGTTAATTCTTTGTATTCATTAGTCTGATTAGCATAAATGTTTTAAGAAGGATTTTACACATGATGTATAAATAAGCAAAAAGATAAGTTTTATAATGAGATCTACAGATCGATGACAGTATGATTTATTTTGAAATCTTTTGATCGAATATGAATTTTCAGAAACTATGTTTTGAGAAAGTAAACCTTTGGGCTAAGTCATGGATTTTAGTATATTTGATACCATGATATACATAACATGACATGATCAAGAGAAAAGATAATATGATAAATAATAAGACAAGCAAAGATTATAAGACAAAAAATAAAATAAGTAATATGATAAGACATTAATGCTAAAAGATAGGAATACGTATGTTTATAAGATTAAGAAATGTTTATTAAGTGACTTGTCACTCATTTCAAAATTTTCCTTTCATTGCAGATTATGTTTGAGTTGCTGAGAAATATTATGGGATAATTTTGGATGGGATATTATCTATTCAGTGTATAGTTTATAATGTATTTTGTACAGTTACATTTTATAAGTACAATTACTTGAGTTTTATGACAGTTTTCTTATTATAATTTTAGACAATTTTATGCATTAATAATATATGATATTTTCAATAAATAATGAATAATGTTTTATGCTTTTGCAATGTATGAATGAATGTATGTTTTATGTTTAATGCTTGTGCAAAGATTGTATGTTTAAGTATGTTTGTAATATTATTATATATTAATAAGGGGGAAAAATAATATATAATAGTATTATATTATCACATTTTAACTTTTTTTGCATTTATCAAAACATTTTGTGGTTGAATATATGAAAGTGATTGAATTAAGACTATGGGTTAAGATAAGTAATAGGTTTGGGTCATAATATTAAAGGAGTGAAGAGACATCATAACTATGAAAGGACACATCGATCAGGTGTGAATGTATATAGCTTTAACAAAATGAATCAATTCGGTGTGATTGAAAGAATCAATCATTATTTTCTAGCTCTAGTCTTAGTTTCAGATGGTGGTAAGGAAAAAGAAAAGAGAGAAAAGGAAAAGGGAAAACAAAAAGATTAGCAAGAGAAAGAAAAATGAAAGAAGGAAGAAGAGTAAAAGAAAGTCAAAGGAAATAAAGAAGAAAAAGAGTAGGAGAAAGAAAAAGGAAATAAACAAGACATAGAAGAAAAAGAAAAAGAAATAAAGAAGAAGAGGACTAAAGAAAATGAAATGCATTTTTGTTTTTTCAAATATTAGGAAATTAGAAAGACATTTTACCTTAAAATTGTAGATTTTTTAATAAATTTTTATATTTTTATTTTGGGTGAGAAAAGTAATTCACTAATTTTTATATTAAATAAAACTATGTGTATACAATTATAAACACCTCATTTTGTTCTACTTAGAAATTCCTTAATGATGATAGTTAATAGATTTTCAAATTGGACTTTCTTTTTTTACAAGTTGAGGCCTAAGGTCAATAAATAGTGAATAAATTATGTGTATTTACTTAAATTTGAGCCCTAAACCTCATATAGCATCTCATAGGCCAATTTCTTACGAATAATAGCCTTAAAGCCATTTATGGGTCGATTTTGAGCCCACATACTTAATTACCTAATTATATTAATCTCTTTAAAAAGCGATTAAATCCTTTAAATCATCCATAAAGAAATTTTTTTTAAAAGAAATCCTTATTTAAGAAAAAAAAATAATTAAAAAGAGAAAAGAAAATCAATATTTAAAGAAAGAAACAATTAAAAAGGAAAATGAAATCCTTATTTAAGAAAAACATAATAAAAAAGGGAAAAGAGAAATCCTTATTTAAAAATAAAAATAATTAAAGGGGAAAAAGAAATGTTTATTTAAGAAAAGAAATAATTAAAAAAGGAAAAAGAGATCCTTATTTAGGAAAGAAATAATCAAAGAGAGAAAAAAAAATTTATTTATGAAAAAGAAGAAATCACCGTGGACTCAATTAATTAAGGGGATGAATAGAGAGAGAATTATTTAAAGAGAGCTACACATAAAATATCAGGGAGAAACACTGTGTCACACCCACACTCAGGTATATTCAAAAATCTCTAATAGAAATTACCCTTAATAGTTTTATTAGAAATCCGTTTGGAAAATGTATAAAAGAGTAATATTTTACACTATGGGTAAAATGGTTATTTTACAAAGATTCAAGGGATAATGTGGGAATTAAAAACAAATGACATAAAGTAATTTATATGTTTAAGGAGGCCATTCTTAGTAAATTGCATGAGGACATATATGAAATTATTGAAAAAAATGAAAGGTAGTTGTTATATTTTGCACTAGGGGTAAAATGATTATTTTAAAAAGATTCAAGGGATAAAGTGGACATTGAAAAGAAATGACATAACGTAATTTATACGTTAGGAAGGTTGATTTTGGTAAATTGAATAGAGGGTACAGATGTAATGTATAAAAAAAATGAAGGGCATTTTTGGAAATTAGGCATAATTACTTAATGAAAAAAGATAAAGGTGCCTTTTTTCTTCCATTTTTCCTTCTTCCCAGCAGTTGGATGTTTCTTATTCTTTTCTCCTTTCTTTTCTTCAATTTTGCAAGAAATCAACAGGATTTGTGAAGAAATTTGCTAGGATTTTTCAAGGAAAGTGTTTCTATCATCATCTAAGGTAAAAATCTTGCAAAAAATTGTTAAAATTTATGTATTAGGTGATGTTCTAATTTCTTAATGGTGGATTAGGAATTTAGAGGGAGAAAAACTATTCAAAGGAAGAAGAAGAAGCAAGGAAAAAACTTGAAGGTAAGTAAATTTGATTGAAAAATTAATTTTCTCATCTTAGGGTTTATGAAAAAATTGAAATTGATTAGTTTTGATAGTTATTGATATAAGAAACAAATAATATTATAGAGATGAAATGATATAAAATTAGTTTTAGAAGAAAATATTTAATGCAATTATTAAGGAAGATTTGACTATTTAAAAAAAAAAAAAAGGAAAAAAATGGATTTGAAGTGAATTTGAGGTTAAATGATAGAATATATGATATTGGTATGTTATGTTGAGGTATGTATGATGAGAAACTTAACTTGTTATGCAATCTTGGAAAATGGATATGGTGATGTGGTAAGACTAGAATATTATATCAATAAGTATTCATGGCTAAGTGTGATAAATCTTGTGTAACATCCCAAGATTAGAAATGCCCTTTAGGGTAGAGTTTGGGGGTTAGATATGAGATTTAGAAATAGATTAGGAGTTTAGAAGAGTTTAAGGGTGAGATAGTAAGTTTCCAAAGCCTGTGTGACTTGCACATGATTCCCTTTGAGAGGTTTTTATCATGCGTAGCACGGGAAATGAAGTTTATTCATTTTCCCTTGTGCACTCCCGTGCACTATACCCTGCACGCCCGTGCAGGTGAGTTAGAGGAGAGAGACGGGAGATTTAAGTGCTTTTCACCCAGTTTTTACCCATTTTTAGCCAAAGTTTCTCTTATTTTCAGTTGCTCCCAGCCTTAGAACTGAGATCCAGCATTTAGCAGCTCTCAATCCAGTTAGAGAAGGAAGAGATTAGCTTGATTAAGATTTCCTAACAGCCATGGCAAGAGGTAAGTGCTTCTTTACTTCTTCCTTGAGTTTCCCAGCATGTATGTGATGATGTGTGCTGTGTGTTTTGTTCTCAGCATGCTTATCAGTTATATGATGAGTTTATATGTTGATATGAGATGAAATGATGCTTGAAATGCTGATTTCCACCCATGAACCATGCTTGCTTTGCTTGTATGTGATTATGAGAGAGAATGAATGATTTTTATGGTGGATTGAGTCGTGATTGATGAAAGATAAAATTGAAGTGTTTTGCATGTATATTGAAGTGTTGGGAATGATTGTTGTGAGTTAATTTCAATTTGGTTGTGTTTTGATTGGTTTCTTACAAATTCCAAGTGAGTGTTATCGATGCAGAGAAAGACACACGCCCGTGTGCCCGCGTGAGCACGTTGTGTGCCTGTATTTCTGCAGGGACACGCCCATGTGCACGAAGTGTGCACGGCCTATTTGTAGAGGACACGGTTGTGTGTCTTGAGGGACACAGTCGTATGACTGTTCTTCCAGTGTTTTGTGTAAAATTTTCAGAAGCGAGCACGACCAGCTGCATGGCCAGTGGATGACCCCATGCGTTTGTGCACACGCCCATGTGTGTTCCTTGCACGCCCGTGTTCCAGCAATTTCCTAGATAATAAGCATGAAAATAGATAATTAAGCATAAGAAACCAATCTAAAGGCTAATGAGCAACATATAAGCATAATATCAGATAATTAAGGTTGCATAAGCACTTCATAGCATGACATCAGCATGAGAAAGGATCAAGAGATCCGATTTTAGTAGCATTCAACATTCAGAACCTGATATTTGGGTTAGAGTTTGGGTGAACTCGATGGGGCATCTGTGAGATTTTAGCCTTCTGACTGCGGTCAGATCGTCCAATATATCATTTTCAGCTTTTTAGCTCTTAGCTAGATTGTTCAGCCCACATGGTCAAGATGTCGAATCCCTGTGTTCATTAGCCTGATCAGCATAGCAGGTATCTTCAGATACATAAATATTCAGATGCATGCATATCTAGTTTTCATATAACATGGCATGACATTTTTCATGACATGAACTAATAATGAAAATTCAGAAAACAGATAAAGCAATAATCAGTTAAGCGATATTCAGATCCAGCAAGCGATTAGATGAATGTTAAGGCCAAGGCCAAGTATGTGTTTACTATTGTGTGCTACTTGTTTGGGGTTGAGGGAAGTAAGGATCGCTTACTGGGTGATCTTCATCACTCATTCTTTTCCTTCTTCCTTCCTTTTCAGGTTTGTTTGCTGCTGGCGAGGAGCAGGTGGACTGTGGTTGACGGGAGAGGGCTCCATATCAGTTTTGACCTATTGGGTCCTGTATTGAAAGATGTATGTACTCAGATGTATGTATATTTGTACAGAAAGACAGTTATATATGAAAATGCCATTTTGGGCCTATTGTACATTGTATCTTGTACATTTTAATTTCAATTTGAGCTTCCGCATACGTATTCAGTATGTATAGCAGCAAGTTTCTTCTTATAGGATTCCCGTCACGTGTACCGAATTTTTAAGATATTAATAAAAGAAAAGATATGATTCAGCAGTAGCAGTATGCGTGGCGGTGGGTCCTACATCATGCAATATTTATATATATATACAAATTGTGATGACTTGGTGTTTGGTAAGATGGTGTGACCTAATTTATTTTTAGTAAGCTTAAATGATAAATATTATGTCATGGGAACTTAGAAGTTAGTAATGGCTAAGTTACACATGACTAAATCTCATGTTTATCCTTGTATTAAAAATGTACGAGGATGCTTAGCAAATGAGAAAATATTAAGCAGAATAAATCTGATACAAAAATTATGTGAATGTATAACTAAGAAATGAGTATATACATATATATTTATACATAGTTTTCATGATTTAATAAGTCAGTAAGCATTTATAAAAAAACATTTTCTTATTTATAAACTTAAGTTTTTCACACAAATTTAATGTTTATAAACTTAAGTTTGCAGTCAATGAAAATGCATAAAAAATATGTAAATTTTAAAGCATTTTTATAATAGACTGTTGCGATGGGGAACTTATAAGTACCCTTGCATGCACGTTACTAAAAGGGAGTGACTTTAAATTCAGATGTACTGTACAATCCGTTCAGTGTGCATGTAAGATGAAGATTGTGTCTAGACAGTTATGTTGCTCATATGGCCAAAGTTCAGAATCCATGTCTTAGTTTAGTCCAATTGGCAAGTATAAAAAGATTTCAAACAAAAGTAAGAAGTTTAGAAACATGTGTTTTAAAGCTATATAGACATACTATAAAGTGTATTAAGTATATATTATGTTATGCATGCCATTTATCATATTTACGTATTTATGGTGTTATATCAAAAGGAAAAATTTTATAAAAATTAAGCAAGATCTAATAGGGATAAATGCATAGCCAATTTGATTTACTTACTGAGTCATTAGTGCTCATCCTGTTAGATTTAATTTATTTTACAGGTGCTCATTACGCAATGGTCAGGGAGAGTCATGGCACAAGCACGAGCATGACACGTGGTTCTGTTAACATTAGATAGATATATTTTGGGATTTTGAGATATTGTAGATATTTTTATGTATTGTATATAAGTTTATGATGTTTGGGTTATCAGTTAAATATATCATCTAGAAAACATGTTTACATAATCTGGTAATGAAATCACAGTAGACAAGGGTTTATGTTTTATTTCAGTTAATAGTTGAATTATATAAACATAGTTATTTGGTAGGACTGGTAAATTATAATGGAGTGATTAGAAGTGTTTACTATGATTTTTTTTATGAACAGGATAAAAAGAAATTTTCTTCTGGGTTATGTTATTTCTGGGGAAACTCTTGCCTTTTTTCTTTAGAAATAGCTCAACTCTAGAGGGTTTACACACTGAAAGTTTATTTTAGAATGAATTATTTCTGGTAAACACATTAGGATTCTTAGGAAAATGCTTTTTGGTTTATTCGAAAAACATATATAAGAGAGATTTTTGAAACACCAAGTCCATGAAACCATTCTTGAGGCTAACAAACCATTACACGTTGTTGAAGAAAGGTTAAAAAGATGCCAACAACACAAGTAATATCCTAAGGGGAAGTACCCATGATCATTTCTTAATTTTTATAATTGTTATCCTTATCTCATTATTTGTTTTAATAAAACGTTGATTGAATGAGTCCTCGTTTTGATAATTTGTCTTGCTTTATGTATATTGTATTATCTATGACAATTATACTATTGTAGGAATTATATTATTATGTTAATATGGGGATTACATTGCTATGTTAATAGTGTTATTTGTGGGGATCAATTATTTATTGGATATTCATGTCAATTATATTATTGTCAAAATTATGCTTATGTTTCGTGGTGATAACATCAATTTTGTTATGTTGAAATATATGGCTGTAAGGATTATAATCATTATAGGGATCAAGTTAATTATGCTAGATATATTATTTGTTGATATTTGTTTATTCATATACCATATGTGGATGCAATTTATTTTGTGATTGAATGTTATGCATGTCGATGAGATTGATTTATTGATGAATGAAAATTACATTGGATGATATTATTTTTATTTTGCATGATGTTTAATTGGATACTTCTTCAATATCCTCTTTAACTGATGTGTGATGATGGAAATCCTAACTTAGAGATTATGTACCCCCATTCCCTATTGATATATTCTTAATTAATTTTATTTATCATTTTGTATGAACATAATTGTTGTATTTGCATGTTTAACTTGAAAAATTTTAAAAGAATGACAACTTAATTAAAATAAGCCATAAAGTGGAGACTAACCTTTAGGCTAGGTGTCTAACACCTATTTATATCGTATCTAACTCCCTGAACTTACCTATTGGCTAGTGAGCTGGTTTGAGTCTTTACAAAGGATCTAAAAGTTTTTTTTTATTTTCTTTATACTTTTCCCAAGTATCACTTAGGTGGTGACTCCTTAGTCACTCTATAATAGGCCAAAAACCAATTCATGGTCATTGTTAAAATGACTAAGTAAGAGTGACAATTCCTAATTGGCATGATATGACAAAAATTCATCATAGCTCTGGCGACTCCACTAAGGATCATACGAAGAGTTGATTCCAAAATGACTTATTTTAATTTTGTTTTTGTGTTTCAAAATTTCCTTTGCTTTCGGTATACTACTCACATACGAGCACAATATGTCATTTTTACCCATGATGGCAATTTAGACTTTTGTTTGAAAATTGTATCAGTCTAGAGGTTTTCTAGCTTGTGCATTAGCCATTAACATATACCATCAGGTATAAAAAGAACCTATAGCTCTTGTCTTTGGTAGCTTATAGTCTATAACTCAAGTCAAACCATGTAGTAGCCTTTAGAATTAATCCATAATACCTTTTTGTATGTGACTGATTGAATTGAATCCTAATGCACGAAGTATGTTATAACCATGCATAAAATTTCATCAACATTTCTTTAAGTGGTCCCCATTGAGGGAAAAATTCCTAAAACATCGCTTTATCAAAATTTTTGTAACATGAGACATTACAAAATGAATATGTAAAGAAGTGCCTTTATGTATAAGGGTTCATTAAAGTCTAGCTTGTAAGTTGATAAGCCACTTGATGGCTTAGAATATACTAGCCCTACCTAGGGTAGAAATGACTTTTGACCTTCCATTAATTGAAAGAATAAAGAAGAGAAAGGAGGAATAAGAGGGTGAAGTGTTGTCATTAAAGGCATTAGGCCTAATGGTTATTAATGTTGAGCATAAGGCCTACTAAGCTTAAGTTTTCATTGGTCAAATAAAACTTTAGGATCAAAATAAAAAAAAGACATTAGGCCCAAGTCTTGTTATTTAACCATGATCGTAAGGGTATTAGGCCCAAAATTTTGTTATCATTCTTTATGATATTAAAAAGACATTAGGCCCCAACTTGCCATTATACAGCTAAGCTAGAACAATTGAATCATTGTCAAGTGGATTATTGCCTTAATTAGTCTTTTATTCATCTACAAGTATGTGTCATGTATTCATCTTAAGAGATCTGTTATATATAGATACATGTCATGCACTTATGCTAAACGCCTTATGACCCATTATCCATTTATGTGCATACATTAATTCATGCTAATATCTTGTGTTACAACCAATCATGAAATTTTGTATACATGCATATACATGAATATGTACCTTACACCCATCCCTTGCACATTCGTGTATGTCATGCACCCACACTATTACCTTGTTTTACAGCTAATCATATATTTTTCATCAATGAAAAATATAGAAATCAACATGGCTAAATAGAGTATTAACAATGAACCAGCATAGAAAATCAAGAAAATGGTTAATGAAAAAATGGAAAGGATCATAGAGAAGATGTTAATGAAACAAGAAGGAAAACAAAAGGTTGGGGACCCAAGTAGAGTGAAGAGGCCAACTATGACAAGCCAATGGATTTAAGGGTCAATGACTTGTATGATGATGAATATTCAAGATCAAAGAAAAAAAAAAATGAACAGTGAACTTATGACATTTGCCTTAATAAACAAACAAAAAATGATGGTGAAGAAACTAACATAATTGTAAAAAGTAATGAAGAAACAAAGGATGCCCTTTGTTCTAACCTTCATAGATTTAGATGACCTAAACACACCTAAAGAGAAGAGGCTAGCACCCAAATTCAAAATGCTTGACTTGAAAAAATTTGATGAGTTAGGTGACTTGAATGCATATTTAAGGCACTATACCACTATAATGAAGGCAATCGAATAGAGTAAGGAACAAATTATGGCTTTGTTTCCTTTATTATTGGATGAGGTAGCAAAACACATGGTGGTACTATAGCTTAATCAAGTCTAACAAGGATGATTGGCACAAGATGGTAAACCAATTCTTATAGTAGTATTCTTATAACATAAATTTTGATGTCATTATAAGGGATTTGGAAATAATAAAAGAAAATAACAATGAATTGTTTATTGAATTCCTGGTGAGATAAAAGGGAAAAGCCTTCAAAATGGCAAATAAACCTTCTGCATGAGATCAAGGTAAGATAATGGTGAAAAATCTCCTGCTTGTCTACTATGAGAAGATATACTACTTCTTTATCATTACCTTTGAGCAATTGTATGAAGCTAAGATAAAAATTAAGGAAACATTAACCATATAAGTTAAGGGAGGAAATACTATAAAAGAAAATAGGGCACCTGGAAAGACTATAGTGTAAATATAATGACAAAAGGGTTAAAACAAGTTTCTAACTTCAACATCCCACTATCACAAGTACTAGATGAATTGATGCAAAAAGGACTATTATAATTATTGACATTTTACCTACCACCAAATCCACTACTAACAAACTATGGCCCAAGATCACACTACTAATTTCACCAAGCCTATGGTTGTTATACTGATAAGTGCACGAGACTAAGACATTAAATTTAAAACTTCATTGATGCTAAAAAGATAGCTAACATTAACCAATACATGAGGCATAATTATGGAATCCTGTAAGGACTTTCAAAAACAAGTATGAGAATGAATAGTGCATATGGGCATTGTCTTCTAGTTGCATGTATTCATTAAAATTAATAAAATATGAATATCTCTTAACTATATTAGTCATGATGTCAAGCAAAAAATAAACTAGTTTGGTATATTTAAAACCCACAGTGTGAGCTTTTTTTAGCCAATAATGATACATCTTTATATCATCTTAATTTTCCTTCATTGAGTGTGTTAAATCACAGTTAGTTCATTTAGAACTTGCTTTAAATGCTAGTCAAGATCACATTGAGCCACATGTATTTATGAACACGATAATGACAGTCAAACCTTAGCTATTTGAACCTTAAAACCATGTGAATATTAACTCTAAGAAACCTCGTTGAGTATGGTTATACCATTATTCTTTATTTAATCCTACAATACAAACTTTAAACTTTCTTTCATCCTTGTGTTTTACTAAACTTGAGGGTTGGTAAAACATTTGGAACTATTAGGATTTATCATTAAAAAGGATAGTTGCTAGACTAAAATATATGTACTGTGCTAGAGATATATTGAAATAGCCGAAGGTTAGAATTATCCTTTTAAGCTAGAAATTTGGATTAGAAATGAGATTTTTCAATAGAATATAAATTTGTAAGGTTTGAAGAGTAGAATGGTCTTTTTAAAACTAGTTATGGCTTGTGTATGGGTCTCTCTAGAAGACTGTTTCATGCATGGCATAGGAGAAGGAAATTTTGTGGATTTCCCTTGACACACGACTGTGCACCGGGTGTGAAGCACCATAAATGTTAAGTTTTTCTCATTTTTGCCCAGCTTATTCCATTTAGCTTTTTTTCCTTCTCCTTTTCTAGCAAACCCTAGATCAGAGAACACCCAACTAGTACCCATAATCCAAGTTAGGGAATCAACAGTAACTAGAAAAAGAGATTTGGAAGCCATGACAAGAGGTAAGTATTTCCCTGTCTCTTTCACTTCATTTCATAGCATGATTTTTTGGTTTGAGCTTCCCTCAATGTTTGTTACATGATGAAAATACATTTTAGTGTGTTTTGATGATGAAATGATGTCTTAAGTGATGATTGATAGATTATTATGGAATGCTTTAGATATTTATATGCTTAAATATGTATTTGTAAGAAATGTGAGATTTTTCGCATGCTTTATAATGAATAAATGGAATGAGCACGCTCATGGCTGATATATTTTGTATATGAACATTTGATTGAGTTGTGGTTGTGAGTTGAGTTGAGATTTGTTAGGATTTCTAAGTTTTCAAACGCGTGTTGCAAGAAAATATATGACCACACGACCATATACCCGAGGATTCATGCTTGTATGGCCTCTTTTTTGTATGAGCAAAACCTCGCATGACACCTGTATGCATATGAAAATCTAAACACATGCCCGTGTAGCCGATGCACATGCTTATGTGTTTTATCCCAGTTTTACACATTCATGTAAACAAGATACGAGAGTGTTATTTATGTTGTTCAAAGCTCGTACAAGTATGAGACACGGTCTTATACTTTGTATGCATGCCTATGTGTCTGTACCACATGCCCATGTAGTCAACCAAAGTTTTATAAATTCATTCCAAGAACTAACACGACAAAAAACATGGCTTGCACACGACCTTATGTGTTTCTCTACACACTCGTGTGTCAAGTGGTGCACACCCGTATACCTTAAGAAAAGTATAACAACAATTTTAAAGCGAAGTTAAGCCAATTTAAACCATTCCTAAGTATAGAAAACCTATAAATAACAAGATATATACAACATATTAAGCATGATTATCATCATAGAGCATGACATGTCATATAAGATATTTTCAAAAAATAGATCTAAGGATCCAATAACATGATTTTAAATATAGATATACGATATTTCTGACGTTAGTTAGAGGTGAATACGATGGGGACACTTATGAGTTTACATACTGGCTAGAGAGGGAAACCAGTATCCGCTAGAGAGGATATGGTTTTTGACCAAACTTATTAGAGAGAGTGCTGGTTATGTACAAGTATATTTATTATAGGATTGAGCTCACACGACCAGGGCGCCGAATTCCTGTATTCATCAATCTGGCCAACATAGCAAATATTTTTAGATGTAGTAGTTTTTGATTCAGTTTTAAGTATATACTATATGTATATATTTATAGTCTTTAAATCACAATTTTTATTCAGAGAGAGTTTTCAGAAAACCATGCCCAAGGGCAAGTTTTATGAATTTGTAGTTACTTATGACATGAGCATGCACATTGATGTTAGACACAACATTTCTATGAGAAATAGAACAGATAAAGACAAAAAAATTACAGAAAATCAATGAAATCTCATAAATACAGAAAAAAAATAGTAAAGCAGAAAAAGATGTGAAAAGACACATAACTAACTAAAGTTTGAAACTTGCCAGTGTTAGAGATAGGAAATACTTGTTGAGTGATTTTATCACTAACCCCTTTCCTTGTTTTCTCTTTTACAAGTCAGTGAGCTTGGACTGAATAAGAGTAGGATAACTATTAGTTTCTTTTTAGGGTCATGGTTTGGTAGTAGACAACATGTTTGGCTCATATGCTCTTATTTGGTTTTTACTTATGCATATGTATGTATTATATAGTAAACACATACTAGATGAATGATATGTTTTATAAATAAAGAAAAGCCTGGGATTTCTAAGGAATAATTGATATTTTTCCCATTATTTACAATATTTCCCATTATAACTTCCACATTGAAGATTTTAATTTCTACAACAGGCTTTTATTGTGAAGATTTCTGCTACAGGTACAGTATTAACGTGATAAATATTTTAAACCATAATGTACAGTCGCTTATGGCGGGGGTCACTACATATGTAAAAGGAAAAACAACACGAAAGAAAAATGGAGAAGCCATAGTGTGTGTAGTCAAGTGGGCATGAAAAGAAAAAGGAAAAAAAGAGAAGAAAAATAAAAGAGGAGAACAAAAAAAAAAAAAAAGAATTTTTCAAGTACATAAGAGGAAGAAAAGATGACAAGTATAAGATTGGATAACTAAAGGCCTTTGAAGGTTTTAATTTTTTTTTAATAGAATTGAGTTTCATATTCTCTATTAGTCTATTCAGTTAAAATAGTCACTGCCCAAATGTATCTTACCTTGTACCTTAACCCCATTACAACCTTCATAAAACCATCAAATTCATATCTTACATGTGTCTTAAGTGATGGAGATGAGATAAACAAACAAACTTATGGTAGTAACTTTTTGTGAATTAAACTCGAGTAAAACATTTCTACCTTATTAAACATTTAGCAATCTGAGTGACATGTAAGGGTCTACCATGCTAGTTAGCTTTTTTTTTTATTAAAATTCTCTTGTCACGTTAAGTCGTAGGTTTAGCCTGTACTAGTCATAGTTCATAGGAGTTGGGCTCTAATTTACTTAAGGATATGCCTTCAGGTCTTTTATAGCCAAATAAAAAAAGATAGAAAAAATGAAAATAGAAAAAAAAAAAAGAGAACAGAAAAAATCTAAAAAAAAAAAAGAAAAAGAAAGAACAATTTAATCTTTCATGACTTGATGTTCCCTTAGCCTAGGCTGCTTGCCTCCACTCTTTCAATTTGTAAAACTACAAACTGTTCTCCAAGATGCTTGCATTGGTTGTATGAATGGCATCATGTATTTGGATATCCTAATGGTCCATTTCTATTGTAAGATTATAACGTAGGGCTTTAAAGGGAAGTGCATTGATTGAAACCATTTTGTATTCATGTATTATAAAATATTATATATTAAAAAAGTGATCATGTATCACGCAGGAAAAGAATTAGAAAAAGGTATCCATGTGTTATGTAAGAAATATAAAGTCACATACATTCATGAATAATCTACCCTACAAAAGGCATCCCATGTTTAGTTTGCCCTACAAGGGGAATAAGTTGTCAGCTCGCCCTATAAAAGGTAATCCATGTCTTTATATTGCCTTATATAAGGCATTAAAGCATTTATACTACCCTACAAGGGGTAATAGGTCACTAATTCACACTATAAAAGGTAACCTATGTCTAGTAAGCCTACTCTAAAGGGTAATAAAAATTTAAGCTTGCCCATAAAGGGCAAATTAGGATATATGCAAGCTCGAAAAATGTTTCTAGCCTATGGTTGACAGTATTTCTTTTAGAAATCTAATGATCATGTGTTTCCATTTAGACAAGAAATTATGATAGATTTTATAAAGGTTCTAACCAATGTTTAGGCTGAAAGGGTAAAACCAATGATCAAGCTAGAATGATTAGAATAAAATTAATGTTCAAGCTAGAATTCTTAGTTTAAGTGTACAAGACCAATAATTGGGTTGGAATAATTAGTTTAAGTGAATGAAACCAGTAATCAAACTAGACTGATTAAGACAAAACCAATACTAAAGATAAAGTGGTTAGTTAAGGTATTAAAATTAGTGATTGGGCCGGAGTGATTAGTTCAAGTGTTAAAACTAGTGATTAGGTTGGAATGATTAGATTAAGTGTTAAACCTAATGTTCGAACTAAAGTAATTAGTTTAAGTGTACAAAACCAGTGCTTAGACTAGAATGTTTTGTTTAAATAAACAAAACTAGTGCTTAGGCTAGAATAATTAGTTTAATAATAAAAAAACCAGTGATTGGGCTAGAAGGCATATATGAAGTATGAGAAGTATGTACACTATGACGAATTGTAGGGATCATTAAAAGAGACTAGGCTACTTTATGTTAGATAGGACTTGGTCGTTACGAGTTATGTAACTAAAGTCAGTTCATCACCATAGATTAGATCATCTATCATGTTTAAATAGGACTTGTTTGTTACAAAGTTTATGACTAAGGTCGGTTCTTCGCTATAAACTAGATCATCTACCCCAATTAGAGAAAACTTAGTTGTTACAAAGTCCATGATTAAGATCGGTTCTTAGCACTAGATTAAATCGTCCACCCCAATTAGATAGGAGTTGGTTATTATGAGGTTCATGACTAAAATCAATTCTTCACCTTAAACTAGATCTTCCACCATGTTTTTGATAGGACTTGGTCATTATGATATGACTAAGGTCAATTCTTTACCATATATTAGATTGTCTACCTTGTTTTAGATAGGACTTGGTCATTATGATATTCATGACTAAAACCAGTTCTTCATATAGACTAGATCATCCACCATATGTTAGATAGGACTTGATCGTTATAAGACTTGTGACTAAGGTCAATTCTTTGTCATGGACTAGATCGTTCACTCCATGTTAGACATGATCATTAATATAAAAAAGGGTTCATAGACCTAAGTTGGGGATCATTGAGAAAGATTGTTTAGGGATGACCTCGAAGGTAAGCTATTTAAGGATTATTGGTTATTATGAAGTTTACAACTACAATAAGTTCTAATTGTTTTGTGCTAGTTGATTTGTTGGGTCTTGTACTCAATATCTTTATCGTACTTTGTTATATTTTGCATATGTCTTGTGTTCATTTTTTTAAACTGCATTCATTATATGATACACACAAACCACAGAAAGTAGAGGACAAACTATAAACATCTCATTTTGACCCAATTAGGTATTGTCCAATGTGATAGCCAATAGCTTTCCAAATTGGACTTTCTTTTTTAACAAGCTAGGATATCAAGGTCATGAATGGTGAATAAACTATGTGTATTTACTTAAACCTACGCCCTAAAGCAGACAGAACACTTCATAGGCTTGTTTCCTGTGAGTAATAGCCTTAAGGCCTTCTTTGGGGCCATTTTGAGCCCATAAACTTAATTACCCAATTAGGTTTATCTGTCTAGATAGAAAATATATACTCTAAATTATTCATAAAAGAAATCCTTATTTAAGAAAAAAATATAATTAAAAGGGGAAACGGAAATTCTTATATAAGGAAAGAAAAAATTAAAATGGTAAAAGGAAATCCTTATTTAAAAAGAAGAAATCCTTATTTAAGAAAATAAATAATCAAAAAGGGAAAAGGGAAAGTTTCACTTAAGAAAAGAAATAATTAAAAAGGGAAAAGGAAAAGGAAATTCTTATTTAATAAAAGAAATAATTAAAAGAGGAAAAGTAAATCCTTACTTTGAGAAAGAAATAATTTAAAGGGGAAAAGAAATCTTTATTTAGGAAGAAAATAATCACTATTTAAAGGTAGAGACATAATTATTTAAAAGGAATGAACAACAAGAGAAACAATTAGAAAGTTACATAGAAAATATTAGGGAGAAATATTAAGAGTTTATTTTTGAAGGAATTATTCTTGAGAAACACATTAGGATTCTTAGGAAAATATATTCGAAAAACATATACAAGAGAGAGATTTTTGAAGCAATAAGTCCATGAAACCATTCTTGAGGTTGACAAATCGTTACATGTTATTGAAAGAAGGTATTGAAGGAGCTAACGATGTAGGTAATATCCTAAGGAGAAGTACCTATAATTGTTTCTTAATTTTTATCATCGCTATCCTTATCTCATTGTTTACATTGATAATATGTTGATTGAATAGGTCTTTGTTTTGATAATTCTTCCTGCATTGTGTTTATTGTATTATCTATGGGAATTATATTGTTATGGGGATTATATTGTCATATTACTCTGGGGATTATATTGATATGTTAATGGTGTTATCTGTGAGGAACAATTATTTACTAAATATTCATGCCAATTATATGGTTGTTGCTATTATGCCTCTCTTTCGCATTGATAAAATCAATTTTGTTACATTGAAATATGTGGCTTTGAGGATTATAATTGTTATGGGGATCAAGTTGATTGTGCTAGCTATATTATTTGTTGATATTGGTTTATGCATATACTATACGTGGATGCAATTAATCTTATGATTGGATGTTTATGCATGCTAATGAAATGAGTTTTATTGATGAAATAGCCGTTATGAATGAAAATTATATTGGATAATATTATTATTATTTTGCATGTTGTTTAATTTAATACTTTTCCAATATCCTATTTTATTGATGTATGATAATGGAAAGTCTCGATTTGGTGTTTATATACCCCCATCCCCTGTTGTTGTAATCTTAATTAATTTTGTTTATCATTTTATATGAATATAATTGTTGCATTTGCATGTTTATTTTTGGAAATTTAAAAAATGCAATAATTTATTTAAAATAAGTCATAAAGTGGAGATTAGCCTTTAGGTTAGGTGACATTAGTGTCTAACACCTTTCTACGTTATATCTAATTCTCCAAAAACCCGTTATTAGGGTAACAAAGTTAGTTTAAGTCTTTTGTAAGAAATTCAAAAGTCTTTTATCATAAATCTTAAACCTTAAATAGTTTTCCACTTTTATCATATTTTTTTCAAGTGTAATTTGAGAGGTAACTTTTTTATTCACTTTATAATAAACAAATAAACTTTTCATACATTTCTATTAGTCATTATTGAGATGATTAAATAAAAGTGACAAGTTTTATTTGACGTATTATAATAAAAATTGATTAAAGTAATTCTTATACATATTTTATATATTTAAATGATTTGATATTATATAATTAAATATTTTTTTTATTTTCACGTAATAATATACTATTTAATTGCACAAAATATATACAAAAAAAAAAAAAAAAACTTAGCGTTGGTCCTTATTTTCCGTTTGGCTTGAAAACTGGTAAACAAGTAGTGGGCGCGTGCACGTTTGACCCGGTTACTTCCATGCTCGTAGTCATTATATAGAGTTCTATTCGTGAGGTAACTTTAACCCCTGGAGTATACGATTAATCAAACTAAAATCCCTCTCAAAAACATCCATACCACTAATTTTTTGTAGAGAACGAATGATAATCTAATAACGACAAAAAGACCAGAAGGGCCTACTTCACACAACGAAAAGTATTTTGTTTAATTGTTTTCTAAAAGGGCTCAACTTAACACACGTTGAAGCGAAGACTTTAGGAGCTGTCCCTCCTCTCTGACTATTTGCAATAATATTGAACAACTCTCCATTTCCTTTCTTTGTACCTTCAACCTTCACCAACCAAATTCTCTCAATACGATTCATCTCTTTCTGTCCAATTCAATTCTATTGGAACTTTTCATCGATAGCTGATTAGGTAGTGCTTTCGAATTTCGGATTTCTTTTCTTCTAGATGGAGATTTTGAAAATTTAGTCCAACAAATATAGAAATGGAGAAATCGAACAGTTCGTTTTGGGCGTTTTTCTGGTCGATAATTGTTTTTGATTTGATTTTGAGAGTTACTTCTAATGCCGAAGGTATGTATCGATTTTGTTCTATTTGGCGATTTGCTTGTGTTGACTTACTAAATAAGTCCTTTTTTCTTGAAATTATTTCATGTTTATTTATTCTGTTTAAACATTAAACAAATTAAGTTTCAATAGAGTAGCATTTTTTAAGATTTTGGGTGCCAATCAATGGGTTGACGTGGAAATTCTGTTTAGTTGCCGAATTGACTTAGGAAATAAGTGCTTCTCTTGAAATTTTGTCATTTTTGTTGCTGCTCTTTAAATGTTAGGAAGATTAAGTTGCAACATTGTAGCTATTTTGAAAATTTTGAGAATGGGTTGACCGGGAAATTTCTCTCGAATAGCAAAATTGAGTAAATTTATAAATATTAAATTTTGACAGGTGATGCTTTGAATGCGTTGAAGATCAATTTAGCCGATCCTAACAACGTTCTTCAAAGTTGGGATCCCACCCTTGTGAATCCCTGCACTTGGTTTCATGTCACATGTAATAGTGAAAACAGTGTGACGCGTGTGTAAGTTTATTATATAATTGGTAATTGGAAACGATTTTTCCTTGTGTTATATTTTTTGCAATTACGATGACCTTGTTCTTCGTTTGTGTTCTTCTAGTGATCTTGGCAATGCAAATCTGTCTGGTCAACTGGTTTCACAGCTTGGTCAACTTCCAAATTTACAGTATTTGTAAGTCATGCCTCTGTTTCTGGTTGCTTCTCTGGCATTAGCTTGAGAAAAATTACTTGCAAGGATTATAGACATCTTGTTCCTCCTAACTAAGGATGGTCTTGGTAAAAATAACTTTGCTTGTTATTTTCCATGTTGACTTCAAAGCTTGCTCCCAAAGGTGTGATATGAACTTAACTTTAAGACTACAATATTTAATTTGATGAATTCAGTGAGACCCTCTGTGGAAACTGGAATTCTTGTGGCTTTATATTTATAACTTCTGTAGAATACTAGCATCTCAAGATCATAATAATATCTAAGCAGGGTGTTTCTGAAGTGGCAATGTTTTTGTAGGTGGGAGTTTTGATCCAAAAGTCATATGTTATAATTCATTTATGGAAAAGTGTTATAGCCTCTTGAATGCTTTTATTGTAATTAAACTAATGTTTTTGCATATCTATGTTTTGACCAAATAATGTATTATCATATTGGCTTTTATTGGATATAAGAAATTTTCAATTTGAAGTTTGTCTAATGTTTCTAGCTTTTGAAGATGTTTGGTGGTGTAACCTGTAAAAAGTGGTGTTGCCGAGTGGTAGATATGAGTAACTAACAGTCATTGTATGTGTTTCTATTGAGGTTCTTGTTTAACTTAACTCCACTTTTTCTAGAATCATTGAATCAAATTTTTATGCAGGGAACTTTATAGTAATAACATAAGTGGAAGAATTCCAGAAGAGCTTGGAAACTTGACAAACTTGGTTAGCTTGGATCTGTACTTGAACAAATTAAATGGTCAGATTCCAGCAACGTTGGGCAGGCTTGCAGAACTACGGTTCCTGTATGATCACTTCTCTTTCTTTTTGGATTCTTTTTTTCCACATATCTCACTTTGCTTTATTTGTTCAGCATTATAGCATGAATGGAGATGGCTTGTATGGTTTGATAATTTCATGACCCAATATGTTGTTGAATGGACTGTATTGTATTTGTGATAAAATAATTTAGAAAAAGAAGAGAAGTTTCTGAAGTCACAGAATACTTTTTGAAGACAAAGCCTTGCTGGTATTTACTGAATGTGGCACTTTTAAAAATCTACTGATGTTGATATGTGCTTTTATGATAAAGTAATTCATAGATCATTGGTTTCCTTTAGAATTCTTATGATTTGGATAGCTTGATTTGGATACAAGTGGCTGGAATTTTTATTGCTAAACATATTGTCTGTGTTACATTGAGGTATTCAAATCTTTTGCTGTGTAATACATGTTAAAAATTGCAATCTGTTGGGTTCCCTTGTCATTCTTGTTGATCTTTGGATCTTAAAAATATTTTACCATCAAGCTATTGTATCAAGATATCTATATCAGGAGTCTTTTGGAAACATTAAATTATATTAGTTGAGTTCAAAATCAGATTAAGCATCTAATATTCTGGTATTATATATATATATATATATATCAGTTGCTCTTATTTCAATAGAAAGCATGATGTTTTATTGAATTTAATTTCTTAGTCAGTAACCCAAACTTAAATCCTATTTACAGGGTAGGTATCGTAGGGCACTGTATGGTATTTTATACAGGAATTGCTTTATGGGAGCTTAGTATGCAGTAGTATTCATTTTTGTTTTGTAATGTTAAACTTAAAAATCTAGCAAACATAATTGGTGATAACATTCATTGTAATATTTGTATCAATATTTATTTTAGAATAGCAAAAGATTGGATGAGCACTGGTATTAATTAATTTACCAGTTTTATCATCACTGTTGGTCCCATTAAGTTGTTGATAAAGTACTGTGGTTTTCCTTGTATTGCTAAACTTTGAACTAAGTTAGGTTGAAGGATGAAAATTTTAGTTCTATGAAAATTAATTGCTTGAGGAATGACCCCATCGTTTTTATTATAGAGTCCATGGAGGAAAAGAAATGGTTGATCTTTTATGCAGTGGAATGTGCAGTGAGAGATGTTATATATGCCATGTTATGGGAAATATTTTCTTGTTTCTCTTTTGAATCTACTGTTCTGGTTTTTAATTGACTTTTTAGATATTGTAGATAAATCAACTTTTCTCTTTTACTTCTAGTATTTTTTGAGTAATGAGTTTGCATGATCTTATTCTGGCATTCTGATGCATACCTGTTTTAGTTGTGCAACAACTGCTCCGATCTCCTTCCTTCTCCAGGACAGCCTGCTGTATGTAGGGTAATTGGAATGTATTTTTGATAGTATAAAAGCAAGAGCTATGCAATATAACTCAATTGAATTGACTGAATGTAAAGGAAATGACTTTTATTGATGATCAATCGGTTACAGCGTGTTACAGCGTGGTTGACTGTGTTTATTCTGAAATCACACTACTAAATGACTAAATAATAGATAACCAAAGTACCCAGGAACCTGGCTGTAACCTTGCTAGTTTCCCCTAGGCCTAAGCTCCCAAATCCCTGTGAATTTGTCTGTTTCTGGATGCTTTCCTCCACTGCTTGCTGGCATTTTGTAGCTGTGATTCTCCCTTCAAATCTTGCTTATTAGATAATCCAGAAGAGGGTGAGCCTTATCTAAGCTAGATGATGCTTTCTGCCTTATCTAAGGTAGATGATGATGCGTTCTTACCTAGAAAATTCTGCGTTATCTAAGTTAGATGATGATGCATTCTTATCTAGGGTTGATGATGCATTCTTATCCAGGTTTGAATTTTATATTTTGCTTCTTTGATACACCTTTTTGATAGAAGGCTTATTACATAAATTTGTTACTTTAACAAAGGAAAAAAAGATTCAAAAAGACATTTTGCGTTCTTTAGTAGTTTTACTTGATCTTACACATTTTAATTGTTGGCTGAGGCAAAGAAGAGAGGTCGAGAGAGAGAAGAAGGGTAACATTGTCATGATTCAGAAGTTGTAGGACAACCTACAACTGAAATTGTTAAGTTAATGTGATAAAAGTAGATATGGGAGTTTTCCTTGTGGTTTGAACCATGCCATGAATATATACTTCGAAATGTGCTTGAACAATAACAATTGCTAATGGAGTTTTCGAGCTATATAGAAAAGAAATCGAAAAGGAAAGAAGCATGAACAAGAAAGAATGTGGTGAAGAATATGAATATTAGAGAAGGGAGCAAGACGTTAAATGTCATTTCTTCAACAATAAACTAAACAATCAAATTTTTTTTTTGGATCAATATCTGTAAAAGTACCAAATATTTTGGGTATAGGTTGCCTTGATTTTATTGAACCTATTAAGGTAAGGATTCCTAAAACTGGGACTTGGTAATTTTGATGGAAAAAACTTAACTTGTATCAACTAATAACCCTAGATTATTGTCATACGTTCAAAAGAAGAATGAAAAGCAAGAAGACAAATTGAAGGCTTGTTTATAGTAAAGATTAGATGACAAGTGGAAGGCCAAATTTTTTTCTCTCTTATGTTCAACCACATTTTCATTTAATTGTAATGAAGTAATTATTTTGTTATAACCAATGCCATATGTTATGTGATAGAGGTTACAATACATCATTGTATAAACAAATACATGTAAAGAGAATAGCATAAAATATATACAACAAAATTATTTCTGCTCGTATCTCTCTTTTCTCTGTCTCTTTACTTTTCTTCTGCTCTTCTACTTTGCTTTGCCTCCTGAATTCACTTCTTTTCATGTTATTCCTTCACACAATCGAACCCCTTCAATTCTTGCCATAACATTTTGGTATCAAAACTTATTGAATCTGGGCAACCTAAACAATAAGCAAAAACACATGAAGTACTAAAGGAACGTCAATAGAACACGTGTCGATGCATGGATTGGAGGATCAATTGAGCTCATTGTAGAGCAAACTGGAGGTGGATATGTCAAGATCTCATAGGTTGGAGACTAGTCAGAAGGAGAGTCTATGCCGCTTCGAAGACCTTCAGTTGGAACAAATGGCGATAAAAAAAAAAGCAAAAATTTCACATAGTGTATGAAGTGCTGAGAATTGAATAACAATTGATGCGAAGCAAAATGCAGTTGACTTTTGTTGAGAACTAGAAAGTACTAGCCAGCCTAATACAAATGGTTCAGAGTTTACAAAAAGTTACGGATTTTGACTTTGAGATAGAAATTATTCAAAACTATAAAGGTATTCTTGGCAATCCGAAAACAGGGAGAGTGCCTAGTAATGAGGAGTTCTCTTTTAACGCTCCTTATTAGAGTAAGCTTTTACTGAAGGTAGATCTTCCCATGTTTAAGGGTGATGATTTGCGATTATGGGTTATCAAATGCAAGAGGTATTTTGTTATATGAGATAGATAATAGCAAGAAGGTTGAGTTAGCATCCTTATTTTTAGTGAGCAAGGTTGAGATGTGGTACCAAAATTGGTGTAACGGCAAAAGGTTGATCAAATGGAATGAGTTTGAATCTACACTTTATAGTAGATTTGGTGATTGTTAGATAGAGGATGTATTAGTATCCTCCAATTTACTACAACAAGAAGGGAGTGTGGAAGAGTTGTAGGCCAAATTTGAGGAGTTGAAATCTCATATGGAGTAGCTTTATTTCCAGCTTTATAGGTGGCCTAAAGAATAAGATAAAACCTATGGTAAGAATGCTTAAGCCTATAACTCTTTGCCAAGCAACTAAACAAGTGAAATTCTTATACAGTAAATAGCCAAAAGTCTTCATATTGGACCCAATACCCACCTTCTTCAAACACTAAAAGCTATCCCCACCAATAGCCAACAAAAACCCAATCAAA
>JAJEJH010000628.1:0-126809 GCA_026122585.1 Anacardium occidentale
TGCATGTATATATAGGACTCTTTACAAAGGAAAAAGTATATTCAAATTTGACATAACTAAGATTTCCTATTCTCTTAAATATAATGGATATATTCCTAATTTTGTTTAAATGCAAAATAATGTTGTTGGTATTAGAGACATCCCTATTAGGAAGGTATAAATATCTTTATGTTATATAGGAATATTTGAAGAAGATTTTGGATTGATATATTTTTATAGGAGTACAATGTTATCTGAACCTAGAGAACTTTCCTTTTTCTCCTTGAGTGACAAGTAAAAGTTATTGAGTAGTTAGTTGCTTGTCAAAACATCTAGGGTTCATTCAGGGATGTGCCTTGAGTAGAGTTACTATGAGTTATGAGCTACTATATAACATTTATCCCTTAGTTCTTGGAGTACGAAGAAGACTTCAAGAACTTCAAGAATCTTTCACTATGAAGGAGATGTTGCCATGTGGAGATTTCAACGTATTTTTTTAATTTATGACATGTAAGCTGGCATTTTTATGACTTTGTATGCTTTGAGTGGTGTATTTATCTTATTGTTTCACTTTCTTATAAAATATGATTGATCATGTACTACTTACATCTCAAGTAGCCAACACAAGCTATCAAAGGAAAGGGAGAATGACTTAAGCTATGTATATCATATAAAGTCTTTTTATATTAATTACTTGTTCGTCTCTACACATTCTCTTAAATAATTTTCTATATGCAAATATAAGTTAAGATATCCTTTTAAGTCTAATAGTAGAGAGAAGTTTGGAGTTTAAATCCTTTATACATAAAGAAGGGATGTAAAGTGGTCTTTACAGCGACTTTCTATAGTTGAATGTATGTGGCTTATGTTTACCTGGTACTATAACCAATGTTATTATGCACATTCCTCAATCAAACAGGTAGTTATTTACCATGATGGCATTCCTTATGTGGGTGTTTCATCATTCCTTTATGAACCTTTATAGTCCTGGTGTAGGTTTTTGTTTTGATTCCTTTCTTAGTCTCTATTTTAACTTCTCTTCAAGGGGCAATATAAGAAGTATGCTTGCCTTATTAAAATTAAAGTTGGATTGAAGGTGAATAATTAATGGGAGGTGGCTTTTAAGGTTCATCCTAAGAGTTCAAAATTTCCTAGACTTTATCTATTTCTTATAAGGGTACCCTAATAAAAAGTATTATTTATTTTCATGTGGAATTTTTTTATTGTATAACATTTCTTGAATCCTTATTTTATGTATTTTTAGGCTTCCAAGTTTTGTTCTTTTGTTAGATGAAAAGAGGGTATAACTTAAAGGTAGGTCATGGATTTATAGGAAAAATTCTTGCTTACAAGGAAGAGCTCGGGTGACTTTGATTAGGTTACTATAGATTGCATCATGTATAGGTTAGGTAAAAAAAAGAGCCTTAAATGGAAATGTTGACACGCTATAGACCCATGCTTGAAACCTTTTTATCCTTTTTGATTTTGATAGAAGTTTCCCAAGGTTGAGTTTGGAGAGTGGCTTAAAACCAAAAAGAAAAGAGCTTAAAAACAAAGGAGTTATTGTTGTCTTCTCTTGTTCTTGATGCCTTTTGTGCATCAGCTTCCTTTGCCTTGATGAAAAGCTTACCACTTTTGCATTTTGTTGTACTGATATACCTAGTAGTTTTATTTGAGTTGCTTATGTACTTGCAGAGTAAATGTAGTCGCTTTTGTATTTGCAGATTGAGTGTTTTTGTAATTATAATTGAATTTGATGAAATAACATTCTTAGTATTATTATCTTTCTTTATTCTTTTGCTATGCTTATAAGGATTTGTCCATACATTTCTTATGCGATGAACAAACAAATATGAGAGATACAAAGTTTGTTCAAATTTGAGAACATACTATATGGATCAATGTAAAGTTATAAAAATTAATAAGGTTTTGGGGTTTCCCCTTAATTAAGAAATGATAGTAATGCATTATGTTTTTAATATAATTAAAGGTAATAGCTATTACCTTGTGATTCTAAAAGTGCAACTGCTTGTTAGTGTCATAACTTAGCATATGGTCATCCCGCTGATGATAGAGCCAATATTTTTTCCCGTTGTAATTGATCTATATGTAAGATTGATTGAATATTGAATTGTTATTACATCGAGTTATAGAATGTAGCATCCCAGGTTTTTAGAAAGCCCTTAGGGGTAGAGTTTTGGGGTTAGAAATAGAATTCAGTGAGAGATTGGGGGTCTAGAAGAGCTTAGGGGTGAGATAGTAGTTTTCCAGAGCAGTGTGGCCTTCGTATGATGCCTTTAGGGAGGTTTCAATCATGCGAAGCGCGGGAAATGAGTTTTCTTCATTTTCCCTTGGTGCACTCCCGTGCACTTTTCCCTGCACGCCTGTGCAGGTGGGTAGAAAAGAGAGAGAGACGAGAGTTATTTCATTTCTCATCCTGTTTCAGCTTTCTCTTCTTTGTGTTCTGCAGCTCCCAGTCCTAGGCGAGAAATCCAGTTTCCAGTAGCTCCCAATCCAGCTAGAGATCAGAGAGATTAGTTTGGATTAGAATTCCAGCAGCCATGTCAAGAGGTAAGTGTTTCTTACTTCTTCCAGAGTTTCCCAGCTTGCTGTGTGATGCTTGATGATGCCTGGGAATGTATGTTTGTATTTCCAGCTTGTTTGGTTGCTCATATGCGATGAGATGATGATTCAGATGCTTGTTTTCCACCCAAATACATGCATGCTTTGTTTGTGTGTGTGTGTTGTGAGAGAAAGCTTGATTTGCCATGGTGAAATTCGTAGTTTGGGATGGATGTTGAAATTGATGATGTATATACGTATATTGAAGTGCCTTGGATGTGTGTATATGATTAATTTCAGTTTGAATGAGTTTTGGCATGGTTTCCAGCTGATTCAGACGAGCCATGTCTGAGCAAAACAAGGAGCACAGTCGTGTGCCCGCGAGAGCACGCCCGTGTGCCCTTGTCTTTGCGAAGGCACGACCGTGTGCTCTGAGAGCACACGGTCTGGAAAGCGAAGGACACGACCGTGTGTCCTGAGGGACACGGTCGTGTGTCCTCCTTTTGCGTGAAATGGCCAGATAATTCCAGAAGAGAGCACGGCCAGGCACACGACCGACGCATGGTCCCGTGTGCCTGGGCACACGCCCGTGTGCCTTTATTGGGCACGGCCGTGTGTGTGAGTGGCCCGACCGTGTGCTTTCCCTGCACGGCCGTGTGTTAGTTTATTTTCTCCCAGAATTTCAGAAATTGATGATTAAAGGCTTGGTAATCCATCCAAGGGCTAAATGACATCAGATAATCCAGATAACAGATGATAAATGCAGCATATGCATTCATAGCACAGCATATAGCCTGAAAGAGGATCCAGGGATCCGAATTCAGTAGTTCTAGCATCCAGAACCCAATGTATGGGTTTCAGTTTAGGGTGAACTCGAGGGGGCATCTGTGGGACCCAACTTTCTGACACCAGTCAGTCAGCTCAGCAGTAGCAGTTCAGTACTCAGCAGATTCTAGCCAGTAGCTAGAATGTTCAGCCCACTTGGCCAGGATGCCGAATCCCTGTGTTTCACCCAGTCTGATCAGTACAGCAGGTACCTTTGGGTACAGATAGAGATTCGCATGCATGCATATTCAGATGCTAGCTATCATGTCATGACATTCATTTCAGAAAATGATTAATAATGAGAAACTGAAAAACAGTGAGCAGATTCAGCACCCGCAAGCGCGTAGATGAATGATAGGGCCGGGATTAGTTTTGTGTGCCCTTGTTTGTGCTTGCTTGGGTTGAGGGAAGTAGGAAATGCTTACTGGGTGATTTTATCACTCATCCTTTTCCTCTTCCTTTCTTTGCAGGTCAGTTTGCTGCTGGCGAGGAGCGGGTGGACTGAGGCTCGCGAGAGAGGACCCACACACCCCCCTTATTAGCATGTATATGTATTTTCTTTCAGTTTGGACCTGTGAGGTCTTGTATGTATCTTTGTACATTCTCAGATATAAAGAATGATGTACAGAGCAGTTATATATATATATAGAGAGCCAGTTTGGGCTCATTGTATATTTCAGATTAGTTTCAGCTTCCGCTTGTAGTGTATAGCAGCAGGTTCTTTTCTTTTCCGTAGGATTCCCGTCTCGGGTACCCGATTCCTAGTTTATTAATAAAAGAACAGTGTTTTCTTCAGCAGCAGGGGTACTCGGGGCGGTGGGTCCTACAAGTTGGTATCAGAGCGGTGTTCTCTGTACCTTTTAGTAGATATTTGAGTTGTATGTGTGTGTGGTGCCTGTTTTCTCTCCTCGCAGCCATCGTCCAGACCCTCCTCACAGCACAGTCAGGTATTTCGTTTCAGATTTGATTTGTTTGTGTTTCTAACCCCTGTTTGCTTGTGGTGCTATAGATAGAGAAGAGCCTTATGTCCCTAGATATGTAGGCGAGGCCAGTGGTAGTAGCCCTCCTGTCCAACCCATTAGTGTGAGTGGTAGGAGGAGATCTCAGGGTGCCTCCCCTGTGGTTGTCAGACCAGATCAATTCAGAGAAATGATTGGGGAAATGATTAAAGAGGGTTTACAGCAGGCTGGTGTGGGGAATGTACAAGAACCAGCCAGAGTTAATCCCCCTCAGTATTCAGCTTATCAGTCTTCAAGAAGAAGACAAGTACAGCCACAGTTTCAGCCACAGTTTCAGTCTCAGTCTCAGTCTCAGTCTCAGTTTCAGCCTCAGCCAGAGTATCAATAGCAGTATTACCCTCAGCCTCAGCCTCAGTATTACTCAGTGCCTCAGGCAGCCAGAGAGGGTTATCCGTTTCAGTCTCAGCCTGCTAGAGAAGGGTATCAGTATCCAGCAGAGTACAGAGAGCACAGTCAGGCTACGAGTACAGAGACAGCTGGTACAAGCTCATCAGGTAGACTTCATCCAATCTACCATCTGCCAGGACCGTATCAGCCAGTAAAGTTCAGTGGGTCCAGAGATCCTTCAGTGGCAGAAGAGTGGATAGAGTCAGTGGAGAGCATTATGAGTCTCTTCACGTTGTCAGAGAGAGAGAAAGTCTGATTTGCGACATTCCATCTACGGGGTGACGCAAAGGTTTGGTGGGGCCTAGCTAGGGCTACCATCCCTGAGCAGCATATGTCTTGGGCAGAGTTCAGACGGCTGTTTGATGCGAGTACCGGGGTTCAGAGCTAATGTATGCGAAGGCCCAAGAGTTTATTGATTTGGTTCAGGGGCCTAGCTCAGTAAAGGAGTACGCCGCTAGATTTAATGCCTTAGCGAGGTTCGTCCCTAGTTTGGCGGGGACTGAGATGGGGCGAGTGCAGAAGTTCATCCATGGCTTGCATCCCACAATAGCCAAGGATGTTACGACTGGACCGTACCCTCCCCAGCAGTTCAGTGATGCCTTGGGGAGAGCCCTCAGATCAGAGGCCGGTCTTCAGAGGATGGGCGCCATGAGCCGAGTAGCCGAGAGAGCAGATGACAGAGATAAGGGCAAGAGGCCAATGTCGGCTAAGAGATCAGCTCGGGGTTTTCAGAGACAGAGACAGAGGCCTGCACCACAGTTTCTCCCGCCACAGTGTCCTCAGTGTGGCAGACGACATTCTGGCGAGTGCCTTGCTGGCCAGATTGTGTGTTACTTGTGCCGTCAGCCAGGGCACAGGATGTTTGAGTGCCCAGCCAGAGGTGGAGCTGGAGTTGGGCCCAGCAGAGGCGGAGGTGGTCAGTATAGAGGCAGAGGAGGACCACCTAGAGGCGGTGCCGGTGCAGAGCGGGGTAGAGCAGATTTTCCCCGACCCGGAGCTGGAGCACCTGGAGGAGGTGCGGGTACTTCAGGAGGAGATGGTGGTGGCGGCAGAGCCAGAGTTTATGCTGTCCGCCAGGAGCAGGCAGAGGCCATACCCCATGCAGTTACTGGTCAGATTCTTTTCCTTGGTACTCCATTGTTTATATTGGTTGATTGCGGGGCCACACACAGCTTTATTTCCCGGGGAGTGGTAGAGAGATTAGGGGTTGACCCTAGTGTGGCTGATAGGAGTATCCTAGTGGAGATGCCAGATGGGGGTTATGTGGTGAGTGATAGAGTCCTCTGCGATCAGCAGATAGAGATTATGGGTAGGTCCATGATTATTGATCTGATTCTGCTGGAGTTGGCAGATTTTGACATGATCTTGGGGATGGATTTCTTGGGAAAATATGATGCCGAGATAGATTGTGGAAGAAAGAAGGTTAGATTCCACATAGGCCCTGATTTCTTTATGTTTGGTGAGGGCAGAGTGGAGAGTATGATGATCTCGTGCATCCAGGCGAGCAGACTGATGAGGCAGGGATGTGTAGGGTACTTGGCCAATGTAGTGTGCAGTAGTTCAGTGGGGCCAAGTATCGATGAGGTGCCCGTGGTCAGAGAGTTCAGAGATGTCTTCCCAGATGAGTTGCCAGGGCTACCTCCAGACCGGGAGTTAGAGTTCAGTGTCGAGCTTCTCCCTGGTACGGCTCCAATTTCCAAGGCTCCGTACCGGATGGCTCCAGCTGAGCTCCAAGAGTTGAAGAAGCAATTGCAGGAGCTGGTTGATAAGAAATTTATCAGACCAAGCTGTTCACCGTGGGGAGCTCCAATTTTATTTGTGAAGAAGAAGGATGGGTCAATGCGGATGTGCATTGACTACAGGGAGTTGAATAGGATGACGGTGAAGAATAAGTATCCCCTGCCAAGGATTGACGACCTCTTTGATCAGTTGAGAGGTGCAGCGGTGTTCTCCAAGATTGACCTGAGATCGGGCTATTATCAGGTCAGAGTAGCAGAGAGAGATGTCCCCAAGACTGCATTCAGGACTCGTTATGGGCATTACGAGTTCGTGGTCATGCCATTTGGTTTGACCAATGCCCCAGCCATCTTTATGGATTTGATGAACCGGGTCTTTCATGACTGCCTGGACCGGTTCGTGGTGGTGTTCATAGACGATATTCTGGTTTACTCCAGAAGTCTAGCAGAGCACGAGGAGCATTTGAGATTCGTGCTTCAGAGGTTGAGAGATCAGCATCTTTTCGCCAAGTTCTCCAAGTGTGAGTTCTGGCTCGACAGAGTGGCATTCCTAGGCCATGTGGTGACAGCAGAGGGTATTTCAGTGGACCCCAGTAAAGTGGAAGCAATCTTGAGTTGCCGAGGCCGAAGACAGTAAAAGAGATTAGAAGCTTCCTCGGATTAGCAGGCTATTATAGACGGTTCATTGAGGGGTTCTCCAGCCTAGTAAGGCCTCTCACTGCCTTGACTAGGAAAGAGACTCCATTCACGTGGTCAGAGGAGTGCGAGGAGCGATTTCTGGAGCTTAAGGAGAGGTTGACCAGTGATCCAGTTTTGGCGCTACCCCAGGAGGGGGTAGAGTTTGATATCTATACAGATGCATCCCATCAGGGGATAGGGGCTGTTCTGATGCAGAATGGTAGGGTGATTGCCTACGCCTCTAGGCAATTGAAGGATCACTAGTTGAGATACCCTACCCACGACCTAGAGTTGGCAGCGGTCGTTTTCGCCCTGAAGATTTGGAGGCATTATCTGTATGGAGTTAGATGCAGCATATATTCAGACCACAAAAGTCTGAAATATTTCTTCACCCAGAAAGAGCTCAACATGCGACAGAGGAGATGGTTGGAGTTGGTGAAGGATTATGACTGCGACATCAGATACCACCCGGGTAGAGCCAATATGGTGGCTGACGCCTTGAGTAGGAGAGTGGCTCTATCCAGCCTATCAGTTCAGAGAGAGTTGCAACATGAGCTGATCAGAGAGCAGATTGAGGTGATGTCTGCAGGTTTCTCCAGGCTGCGTATTAGATCCTCCCTGTATGATGAGATCAGAGAGGAGCAGGTGTCAGATGAATGGACTCAAAGTATGCTTCAGAAGATGTCAGAGAGAGCAGTGCCTGACTTTGGGTTCATTGACGGGATCTTGAGGTTTAGAGGTAGAGTTTGTGTGCCCCAAAGTTCAGAGTTGAGACAGAAGATTTTGTCAGAGGCGCACAGTGCGGTGTATTCAGTGCACCCAGGTAGCACGAAGATGTATAGAGATCTCAAGAGAAGTTTCTGGTGGTCTGGGATGAAGAAGGACATAGCAGACTTCGTCTCCAGATGCCTTATATGTCAGCAAGTAAAGGCAGAGCACCAGAGACCCTCAGGATTACTTCACCCCTTGAGTATTCCTGAGTGGAAATGGGATGATATCTCCATGGACTTCATTTCGGGTCTTCCCAGAGTCCAGAGGGGATATGATGGAGTGTGGGTAGTTGTGGATAGGCTCAGCAAGTCAGCACATTTCCTGCCAGTCAGACAGGGAATGTCTACCGAGCAGCTAGCCAGACTCTACATCAGAGAAGTGGTGAGACTCCACGGGGTTTCCAGGACAATAGTGTCAGACAGGGACTCTAGATTTCTGTCAGCCTTCTGGAGATCTCTGCAGAGAGCATTGGGAACCAGGCTGTATTTCAGCTCAGCATATCACCCTCAGTCAGATGGCCAGACTGAGAGGGTAAATAAAGTTCTGGAGGATATGCTGAGAGCGTGTTGCATGGACTTCCAGACCGATTGGGCAGAGTTGATCCCTCTAATGAAGTTCGCCTACAACAACAGTTACCAGAAGACGATTCAGATGGCTCCATTCGAGGCGTTATATGGTCGGAAGTGCAGATCTCCTCTCCATTGGGATGAGATTGGGGAGAGAGATTCTTTAGAAACAGCAGTGGGACCAGAGACTACACAGAGGATGATTGAGCAAGTCAAGATCATCCGGCAGAGAATGAAACAGGCCCAGGATCGACAGAAAAGCTATGCTGATCTATGGCGCAGAGAGATAGAGTTTTCAGTGGGCGATAAGGTGTTTCTGAGAATTACCCCCTATAGGCAAGTTCTCAGATTTGGGAAGAAAGGAAAGTTAGCGCCCAGATTCATTGGTCCCTACGAGATTCTTGAGAGAGTAGGGACAGTCACCTACAGGTTAGCACTGCCAGCCAGTATGGACAGAATCCACAACGTCTTCCACGTGTCTCAGTTCAGGAAATATGTGGGAGATCAATCGCATGTCCTTCAGCTTTCAGAGGTAGAGTTGGCAGAAGACCTCAGTTACCAAGAGCTTCCAGTTCAGATCCTGGACTACAGAGTTAAAGTCCTCAGAAATAAAGAAATCCCACTAGTCAAGATTTTGTGGCGCAGCCAGAGGGTGGAAGAAGCCACATAGGAAGTTGAGTCTGAGATCAGGGATTGGTTTCTCGAGTTGTTCAGGTAAATTCCGGGGTCGGAATTTTTATAAGAGGGGAGGAATGTAGCATCCCAGGTTTTTAGAAAGCCCTTAGGGGTAGAGTTTTGGGGTTAGAAATAGAATTCAGTGAGAGATTGGGGGTCTAGAAGAGCTTAGGGGTGAGATAGTAGTTTTCCAGAGCAGTGTGGCCTTCGTATGATGCCTTTAGGGAGGTTTCAATCATGCGAAGCGCGGGAAATGAGTTTTCTTCATTTTCCCTTGGTGCACTCCCGTGCACTTTTCCCTGCACGCCCGTGCAGGTGGGTAGAAAAGAGAGAGAGACGAGAGTTATTTCATTTCTCATCCCGTTTCAGCTTTCTCTTCTTTGTGTTCTGTAGCTCCCAGTCCTAGGCGAGAAATCCAGTTTCCAACAGCTCCCAATCCAGCTAGAGATCAGAGAGATTAGTTTGGATTAGAATTCCAGCAGCCATGTCAAGAAGTAAGTGTTTCTTACTTCTTCCAGAGTTTCCCAGCTTGCTGTGTGATGCTTGATGATGCCTGGGAATGTATGTTTGTATTTCCAGCTTGTTTGGTTGCTCATATGCGATGAGATGATGATTCAGATGCTTGTTTTCCACCCAAATACATGCATGCTTTGTTTGTGTGTGTGTGTTGTGAGAGAAAGCTTGATTTGCCATGGTGAAATTCATAGTTTGGGATGGATGTTGAAATTGATGATGTATATACGTATATTGAAGTGCATTGGATGTGTGTATATGATTAATTTCAGTTTGAATGAGTTTTGGCATGGTTTCCAGCTGATTCAGACGAGTCATGTCTGAGCAAAACAAGGAGCACGGTCGTGTGCCCGCGAGAGCACGCCCGTGTGCCCTTGTCTTTGCGAAGGCACGGCCGTGTGCTCTGAGAGCACACGGTCTGGAAAGTGAAGGACACGACCGTGTGTCCTGAGGGACACGGTCGTGTGTCCTCCTTTTGCGTGAAATGGCCAGATAATTCCAGAAGAGAGCACGGCCAGGCACACGACCGACGCATGGTCCCGTGTGCCTGGGCACACGCCCGTGTGCCTTTATTGGGCACGACCGTGTGTGTGAGTGGCACGACCGTGTGCTTTCCCTGCACGGCCGTGTGTCAGTTTATTTTCTCCCAGAATTTCAGAAATTGATGATTAAAGGCTTGGTAATCCATCCAAGGGCTAAATGACATCAGATAATCCAGATAACAGATGATAAATGCAGCATATGCATTCATAGCACAGCATATAGCCTGAAAGAGGATCCAGGGATCCGAATTCAGTAGTTCTAGCATCCAGAACCCAATGTATGGGTTTCAGTTTAGGGTGAACTCGAGGGGGCATCTGTGGGACCCAGCTTTCTGACACCAGTCAGTCAGCTTAGCAGTAGCATTTCAGTATTCAGCAGATTCTAGCCAGTAGCTAGAATGTTCAGCCCACTTGGCCAGGATGCCGAATCCCTGTGTTTCACCCAGTCTGATCAGTACAGCAGGTACCTTTGGGTACAGATAGAGATTCGCATGCATGCATATTCAGATTTCAGCTATCATGTCATGACATTCATTTCAGAAAATGATTAATAATGAGAAACAGAAAAACAGTGAGCAGATTCAGCACCCGCAAGCGCGTAGATGAATGATAGGGTCGGGATTAGTTTTGTGTGCCCTTGTTTGTGCTTGCTTGGGTTGAGGGAAGTAGGAAATGCTTACTGGGTGATTTTATCACTCATCCTTTTCCTCTTCCTTTCTTTGCAGGTCAGTTTGCTGCTGGCGAGGAGCGGGTGGACTGAGGCTCGCGAGAGAGGACCCACACATCCCCCTTATTAGCAGGTATATGTATTTTCTTTCAGTTTGGACCTGTGAGGTCTTATATGTATCTTTGTACATTCTCAGATATAAAGAATGATGTACAGAGCAGTTATATATATATATAGAGAGAGCCAGTTTGGGCTCATTGTATATTTCAGATTAGTTTCAGCTTCCGCTTGCAGTGTATAGCAGCAGGTTCTTTTCTTTTCCGTAGGATTCCCGTCTCGGGTACCCGATTCCTAGTTTATTAATAAAAGAACAGTGTTTTCTTCAGCAGCAGGGGTACTCGGGGCGGTGGGTCCTACATACCCCAGGGTAATCAGTTTTCAGTATAGCTTTCAGATAAAGCTTTATGATTTTCAGATATGGGATCCCAGGATCCAACAGCAGTTTCATGAACAGTTTTCAGAAAACTATTTTCAGTATACAGGCCCAGGCCTAGTTATGATTTCAGCATGTTATCATATCATGTCATGATTATATGACACAGTGCATATCATTCAGAGAATGATAAGACAGTAAGAAACTGTAAATGAACAGAACATGAATTACGTGTAAAAGACACGAACAGCAGAATATCAGAACATGTTAAGTTTCGTAATGACACGTGACTTTCAGAAAACAGTAATATTATCAGATCAGATCAGAACAGTTCAGTTTATGCTTTCAGGCTGAGTTTAGTGCGTCAAGTTTGACCTTCCGGATTACTCTTCACTCTAGGTTGTTTACGTATACTCATATATGTATTTTACGATCCGGTATGAGGTAGTATTCGATCCATGAAGATGAGACCGTCAGAGTGGTTTTCAGTTGAGTCTGTTCAGTTATGTTGAAGTGGCATCCTTCGAGAAGGATGGGTTTAGGGTCTGAGGATATGAAGTGCTTACTGGGTGATTTTATCACTCACTCCCTACTTTCCTTTCTCTTGCAGGTAGGTTGTTGGGAGCTGGGAGGAGGAGTCTGCTGCTATTTTGGGATCCTTTATGCTCCAGTTTTATTTGTATGCACATGTATATGTTTTTCGCGAATATTTTATTATGAAAGTTTTATTTGGGCATGTATATATGTATGTATACATTGTACTACAAGTCTTCCGCTGTGATATGTCAGTTCAGTTAAACATTTCGATCGGGTATTATGGACCATATTTTCTTTATTTATTTATTATTATTTTATTAAGCAGTGAACAGTAATACCCTTCTGAGGTGTCTTACATGTGTTTAAAACAAAAAAGGCAAATAATTTATCTTTGTACTAATTAGACTTTTATTACTAAGTATCTTGTGATACAAACCAAACCAAACCAAAATCATTTTATTCACTAGATCTTAGTGATATTGTCTCTCACAAAACATAATCAAAACTAAAAGCATACACTATTTTTGTAAATAAAATTGAAAAATACTGAAATTAAATTACAAAATTGAGACCAAATATACATGTAAAACTAGCACAAATTAAAGATTCTGTTATTAAATAATTATTTATATATTATCATCTATAATAATAATAATAATAATAATAATAATAATGTTTTTAAAATTAAAAGGATCTTTGATCCAATCAATGATTTAATCGATCAAATAATTTAAATCAATATGACACTAACAATATAAATAATTTTTTTTAAGAACAAATTATAAAGATAAATTAATTTAAATGAAATTAAAAATAATAAGTGTTAAAAGGGAAGAGAGTTTGGGTAAATTTATAAGTTGATGAGACGAAAAAAAATTAAAGTTGAAAATTTTAAGAAAGAGTGACGATAAATATATATGTAACTTATAATTATTGATATTTAAATTAATACAAATAAAATGTAACAAATGAAAAAAAAAAAGATGATGACAAAACAACTAAAAGCTTCAATAATCAAAACAATAAACTTATGATTCGAGTTATCGATACTTCACTATATTCACTCTTCAAGAAACAATTATCTCAATATAAAAGTTTAATAGTTTTCGTATTTTTGAGATTATTTTTAAGAATTTTGTTCAATTGTTGAAAGGTAGATTGAAATCTCTTTTTCACCATCACTTTCGAATTTGTAATTGAGGGATTACGACTCCAAAGAAAATGTCGGTGAAAATAAGGTAAGTTTCGCCATTGGAGTGGGATTGAACCAATGGTTGAAATACGGATAATTCCCAGAAAACGTTTCAGCAAATTTGAGACATGTAGCATTATTTTTTAATTATTAAAGATTTATTTTAAATATTAAATAAATAAAAATAAAATAATTCTAACGAAATTTGGATACTATTATTTTAATAAAAAAATTTCTAAATTAAGATAGTCGGGATAATTTTTTTATTTTCCGAAAATCACAGACTCTCGCCCAAAATAGACTCTTTACTCTCTTTTTTAGCGCCCGCCACGTTCCTGGAGCCTTCTGCAAATTTTTCCTAAAACGTCAACAGTCAAAGTGGCTGCTTCTGCCATAACCGCAACGCAACGCATTTGTCAACCTCGGGGTGCCTGAAAGTCAAATTCATTCATCCAAATAATAACCCCATGATTAACTACACCTTTGTAACTGCCTCCTCGTCATTTTTTCTCCACCATTTTCTTGACCAACAAATCCTTACTCCTAACTCTAAGATGTCAAATTTCCAGTTCCTTTCCATCTTCTTTATCATTCTGTTAGCAGACTTGCCAACCGATGTAGCGCCGCAGCAGACTACTAATGGCACCGTTTCATGCCCGCTGGATTTTAACGTTTTGCGTCCGCTTATTACTGGGTCGGTCCCTCCCAACATGGACCTTTTATCCCAATGTCAGTATATCCGACAAGGCCTCCGACTGGTTCAGTCTAATTATCTTCGACTCAGTGGAAATTTTATGCCTCCACTCAACTCGTCCGACTCATGCTGGCAAGCTTACCAAAATCTTACGAAAGATTTTCTGCCAAATTTCGATATCCGATCACGTTGCGGGTATCAAACGAGTTGGATATCTCAAGGGTGTATGAACATCACTACGAAATCGCAGTTCGAGGAGCTGATTCCGAAGGCTGCGTTAAATGACGTCGTTTCCGGCTGTAACCAGTCGCTGAAAAACAGTGCTCCTTGTGCGTCTTGTACGACGAGCTTGTCCAGCTTGCCCGCTTTGTATTTGACGGGAAAATCAATTGGGAACCTATCCGATTGCGGGGCGTATCCGTCGATATATGCGGCAGCGGTTGCAAATCAGTTTGGACCCACCAACGAAGGTACTAGTAGCTGTCTGTTTGGGCTTGGTCCTAGTGGATCCAAAAAGGATAGTAAAAGTAAAAAAGTTGTGATTATTGTTGTTCTGGTTGTGTGTGGTATTGGGCTGCTGTTGATTATTACCGGGTTTTGGTTTTTCTGGCTTAAGCATGTGATGGTAAAAAGAAAAATGGAGCATAAAGACGCCGGCAATAATGTTGAAATGGGATTGGAGTCTATCAGTGAGAGTACTCATTTGATTAGGTTCACATTTGATGACGTTAAGAAAGCAACTACGAATTTCTCCAGGGACAATATAATTGGAAGAGGAGGGTATGGTAATGTTTATAAGGGGGTTTTGCCTGATGGGTCTGAGGTTGCTTTCAAGAGGTTCAAGAATTGTTCTGCGTCGGGTGACGCCAACTTTACTCATGAGGTAGAGGTTATTGCCAGCGTTAGGCATGTCAACCTTGTGGCTTTGAGAGGTTATTGTATTGCCACAACTCCATTAGAAGGTCACCAGAGAATTATCGTGTGTGATTTGATGAGGAATGGGAGTGTATATGATCATTTGTTTGGCTCGGTGCAGGGTAAGCTCAGTTGGCCTATTAGGCAGAAGATAGCTCTAGGAACGGCGAGAGGATTGGCTTATTTGCATTATGGTGCTCAACCAGCGATCTTTCACAGGGATATTAAAGCTAGTAATATACTCTTGGATGAGAAATTTGAGCCCAAGGTAGCAGATTTTGGGCTTGCAAAATTTACGCCTGAGGGGATGATGACTCATTGGAGTACTAGGGTGGCCGGGACAATGGGATATGTTTCTCCTGAGTATGCCTTGTATGGGCAGTTGACGGAAAGGAGTGATGTGTACAGCTTTGGCGTTGTGCTTCTTGAGCTCTTGAGTGGTAAGAAGGCGTTCATCTTGAACGAAGATAATCATCCATCTCTTGTGACAGACTGGGCGTGGTCACTGGTGAGGACAGGGAATGCTCTAGATGTTATAGATAATAGTATGCCAGAGCTGGGAACACCAGAAATTCTGGAGAAGTATGTATTGATTGCTGTTCTTTGTTCTCATCCACAGTTATATGCTAGGCCGACAATGGATCAGGTTGTGAAAATGTTGGAAACAGAGTTGCCTATCCCATCGATCCCAGAACGACCAATTTCTATTATGGCTGACATGGATGTGAGATTGACAGATCTGTGAGCAGTAGTGGCTCAGGTGTGCTCTCTAGTTCTGCTGGCTTCCAACCATTGATGGAAACTGATCGCTCTGCTGGTGACAAGGAAGAAGCGGAAAATTATGATTCCAAAAACGTAGAATTGTTGTAAATTACATGGTATGACCAGAGTTCATTGGAACTCAACAATGTTGTTTTCACTGACTGATATGCTCACATAGAAGCACTTGTTGGTTTCTTTGTCATGGTTCGTGGATTTTGAATAATGTTCCACATTGTAAAAATGATATGCATGTATAATTTATTGATTCTTTTGATTCTAGGTGAAATAGACTGTCTTAACAAATTTTGCAATGCAAAATCATCTGCTCTTTATTATTGTTTTCTTATTTCGTAAGGGTCGGGCCATCTAGCACTTTATGATGCCCCTGCAGACTAGTATTATACATTGCCTGTCTGTCACCTTTCTCCGGTGCATTGACTAGCGTACTAAAAGACCATGATTCAAGTGCTGGCCAAGGGGGTAAAGTTGCAGTTCTGTTGCTCAGTAATATAAATAGTTATTGTGAAAAATTTGGCCACCAATGGTAGTTCTTGTGAGTGTTTGACATTCAACTCCTGCTGCTTCTGGAGGGTCTTGCATGGCGGCTACTTGTGGACGCCAATAGAAGATAGATTCGTGTTGTGAGACATTTGGTAGACTTGAAGCCCTGCGACACTCGGATCAATGGAGGAAACTGATTAGTTGCCTTGTTTTTTTCGGAAATAACCCTTAGGCGGGATTGGTGCAAAATTGACTTATTGGCAAGTATGAGACCAAAATGGCTACTCATATGCATACCAATAAAGTTGGTGACGTACTATTAGATAAGACTAGAATAAACGATAACCTAACAAAAATCTCGACCGTTTACATGACTCTGAAGATCATGGTTGAAGTAATATAGCCTATGTTGAGGTTAGGCACATGTCACGTAATGTTCCAGTTTCTTGTTTCTCCAAAAATGGATCGGGCTGTGAAATTTTGTATAAGGCCTAAAGGCATTGCAAATTCTCCTGGACCCTTCAGGGAACTTTTTCTATATTCAAGGTGTTTCGACGTTGAGAAATCTCTCTGGGCTCAATGAGCTAGCATTTGCCTTGCTTGTAAGTGCTTGCAGGGAAAGGCAATATCCTTTGACTGACTGCTGCACCTGCAACTTTCTCCAGGAGGAGAATTTCAGAGGCTCAATTCGAATTGACGTAACTTACAAGACGTGTGTCGTCTGAGATATAAAGTCCTATGACTTTTTTGTGCTTAACTGTGATTTTTGTTCTTCTTGTGACAACTCTGTCATATCGTGCATATAGATTGGAAATATCGTCCAATTTCTCCATAAGCATGTGCTAAGTTGATTCTATCTATCCCTCTCTCGAGAAATTTTCAGCCCACTTGATTTCGAAAACAAAGATTTAGCTTGAAATTCCAACAAACCCTTTTTTTCGGATCCTTGTCTATCAGGGAATATACCATTTTCGAATACTGAATTCAACCTTAAATATATTAAATTTCACTACATGCCCCAAGACAACTGACCTGGCCCTGTTTAAACATACCAATTGATGGATCCCTGTAGTTGTTGTTTTCGGCAAGATACGTACGTTGAATCATCTCTCACATGGCTGCTGCCGATCATCTGACGAGGCAACACAACACCAACAAAGAAATACGTCTCCCAGTGGAGGAGGCAACCTCCACCTACCTTCATCTTTGTTTTATTGGCTGCCCAATTAGCTTTATCTTCAATTTAAATTTGTATTTATCTTGATATGGACAAAAAACATTGCCAACACATAATAATAAAAAAAAGATTTTACGTGAGCTGGAAGCTTTTCACGTTTCTCTGTTCTGTTAACCACCTAATAAAGTTCAATACCAAAGAACTCGACAAAGGAGCTTTCGTATACTGAATTATGAAAACGGGTTGGTCCTAAACACAGATGGAAAAGTGATAGCTAAGTATTATGTGGTAACAAAAATCAACTTGGAGTTTAAAGTAAAGCTGCAACCTCAAAGGTGAAAGGACCTGAAGCTACCAATCAAAGCTGAATTATGGTCAAATGAAAAATGTTAGTTGAAGGCTTGATTTTCTGGTAAAATAGCAATAATAATGTGGTTTAGATTGAGAATATTCGGCTTTCCAAAGTCAGTCTTTTTAAAACTTCTTGTCTGTGATTATCACTGATCACTTCAGTCATTCAAGAGAAAGTTGTTTATTATTTTATCACAACTAATTTTCCGATTAATTCATGATCACATATCTTCAAAATCAGATTTATTTCCGAAAAGCTAGACAAGAGAGTCAAAGTGATGGGAATTTTTAGACAAAGTGAGAGCCCTGAGGTGCCATGCCAGAAGGGGCCCAAAGACCAGCTAATCAGGTTCCACACTTGCTTATAATTTAAAAACAATAATAAGTATACTTCAAAGACAAGTGGAAGCATTCAAACAAACTATGAAAACGACTTCCTTCTACAAGTTTATCTTCCTTTGCGGTGAAACTCTTGGGTCTGAGTATTAAAACCAGCTGATGCTGTACAGTTGCATTTATTTGTACGTTAATAACATCTATCCAGTGAGGACAAGACAAGAACTATTTTTTTTAAGAACAATATTTTCTGTCATATGATTTTGATGGCGTTTCAGTCTTAGCCTTCCTCCTCCATACATTTCTTCTGTTAGTTTTCATGCAAACGACAAACAACATAACTGGTTCTACTTATCAAAGGTTTTTTTTTTCTGAAGTTAGTGTTCAAATCACATGTTGCCAGTGAAGATGAAGATCCAGATGAATAAATAAAAAAACTCTATGCATGCTTGATGTGAGCGGAGCTACTATGTTAGTAGTGTACGTTGCTATGAAATCATGAAGGAATTTTACGGTGAGAATTTAATTACTGCGTACCTAACCTAGAAGTTCAAAAAGGGAATTGTTTAGGTAAACCTTTCCGCCGTCTATATATGTAGGACTACAAATAGTTTCCATCCAAAAAAATTAGATAGAGAGAAGAGATTTCCCAGCTTTCATTTTTGGCTAAATCTTTTTTATCTTGAAAACATTTCTTCCAAGCTCTTCTCTTTGCCAACTTTATAAACAGCTTGGAAGTTAAATAGGCAGTATGGCCATCAAAGAGGAATATGGTAACCACGGTTTGAATGAAAATATAGGAGAACCGCTTATGCAGGAAGATAAGAATATAGCTGACGAGGGAGGTGTATCCGATGCTGTGACAAGCAGCAAAGGAAACTTATGTATGGTTTACTTTAGCACATTCGTCGCGGTGTATGGTTCTTATGCATTTGGATCCTGTGTAAGTACTATCTTTCTGCTACTGAGAAGGTTATTTTCAAACTGTCACAAGGGCTGAAAAACTTTTACTCTACTGATAGACATATATAATACAAGTAGTAAATGTTTGTTACTGGAGTTGTTTTGTGTAACTGTTCATTGATTTTCAGGCAGGCTATTCATCTCCAACTCAGGATGCTATCAGGGAAGATCTTTCTCTCTCTCTATCTGAGGTATAATACCAAGTTCTCTTCCTACTTTGAAAGCCCTTATTCATGATATGGAGTAAGAATTTTGAGTCTCCGTCTAGTCGTGTAGAAGAATTAACTTAACAAATGCTTGCAAAGTGTCCTGGAAACTGATATTGCGTTGTCTCATGCAATTTCTATAGGATAAACTTTGTAGTGTTAATCTCCTTCAGTTTCATTTTCATGGAACCAAAGACAGAGATCTGAATTATCATTAAGCTCCAGAAGGTGGACTGTTATCAGGTCTTCCCAAGTTTGGTATTTTAACGCTTCAATGAGGTATTTCCAGACAGATATAGTGATAAAAACATGACTTGACAATCATTGAAGTCCCCAAGGAGTTAAAATTTAATTGGCAGGAAATCGTTGCTCATCAGCTGCTTTTCCAATCTTCAGAAAATTGTTGAAGAGTAATTAAATTTTCTGTAGTCTGTTACTTTTTAGCCTAAAGATAGCATATGACACAAGCATAGGCAGAAATGTAGCACAATTCTTTGCATGGCCGATTAGATCCACCCTAAGTAAACTAATTCTATTCGCTCAAGAACTCAAATTTGGATCTGGGTTGACTGGAATCTTTTAAATTTCAAATTGTTTAATTTTGGTTCTCGTTAACATGGATGCAGTATTCGGTGTTTGGTTCCATTCTGACATTTGGTGCCATGATCGGTGCAGTCACTAGTGGCCCTATTGCTGACTTTATAGGTCGGAAAGGGGTAAGCATAAATAACTACCTGTTTAAGACTTCATTTAGATCCATTTTCTTTCGGTGGAATATTTATCAGGAATGCAAATGAGGATGCCATTTAATATGTGGAATGCATGCAGGCAATGAGGGTTGCAAGTGGGTTTTGTGTTGCAGGGTGGCTTGCTATTTATTTTGCTGAGGTTTGTACAACTTTTATCTCTCAATTCATCCTCTTTTCAGCTGCAGAATACAGTTTTTTTCCAGAAGTGTGATCGTTGACTTTCTTTCTGTCTTGATTAAAACAAAAGGGGGCAATAGCCTTGGATATAGGAAGACTAGCTACAGGATATGGAATGGGAGTCTTTTCTTATGTGGTGCCAGTCTTTATAGCTGAAATTGCACCCAAGAATCTTCGAGGAGCACTAACAGCGGTCAATCAGGTAAAGAAATATGTACATAACGTAACTGGAGAGAAACCTACTTAAATTTTAAAAAATTCATGAATTATGAAATCCCAGAAGAATTATGCAGATCAACTATAGGAGCAAGAGTAAATAAAATGTACCTGATTATTCCTCTATTGTTATACAGCTTATGATCTGTACTGGAGTGTCTGTTGCCTTCATAATTGGGACAGTAATAACGTGGAGGGCTTTAGCTCTAACAGGTAAAACTAAGACCATTCATGTATTCAACAGTCAGAGAAACACTGAATGATACTGCAATGGAAGACTCACCAAGAAAGTGCTTGCAGGACTAATCCCATGTGCTATTTTGCTTTTGGGTCTCTTTTTCATTCCAGAGTCTCCTAGATGGCTGGTAAGAAACAAAAAACACCCCACTAAAATAAAAAGATGTGTATACATTACTCAGGAATGACTCAATACTGAATACAGGCAAAGACAGGAAAAGGTAAAGAGTTTGAAGTTGCACTACAGAAACTCCGTGGCAAGGATGCTGATATATCTCACGAGGCATCTGAAATCCAGGTATTTCACAGAGTATGTGTTTTTAGAGCACTGCACATTGAAAATTGAGAGATATATAAAAAGAATTTATTCTGCCATTGCTTGACAGGACTACATAGAAACTCTTGAACAACTCCCTAAAGCCAAAGTGCTGGATTTATTTCAAAGAAGATACTTGCGCTCGGTCACTGTAATATTTTCTCTACCAATCTTTAATACAATCGTTTTTCTCCGTTTGCTTCACAATCCAAGCAACTCAAACTTCTCTTTACTACGATTCAAATTAACAAGATCGGAGTGGGATTGATGTTCTTTCAACAATTCGGGGGAATCAACGGAATCTGCTTTTACACCAGCTATATATTCGAGTCAGCAGGTACAGAATTTTACCAGGATTGTTTTCCCTAGAATTAAATGAAAATGTTGGAGGAGAGGAAGTTTAGCTTCAATTTTCTAAAGTTAAAAATAACTTTAAGTCGCAGTTAACGGTTGGTTGTACTACATGTAATGTCTCAGGATTTTCTTCCAGCGTTGGAACCATAACCTATGCAGTTCTACAGGTTTCCATCTTTCAACGGCTCCAACAGTTTCTTGAAGAAGTAAATATTTCAGACTGATATAATATCCTGACAAAATAATATCCTGCAGGTCATTGTTACTGCCGTCAACGCAGCTGTGATCGATAGAGCTGGAAGAAAACCCTTATTATTGGTATATAAAATTGCAAACGGGAGTAACATCTATGATTTTGCCCTTATAATTCCCTCTTCATGTACCGAATTTCAACTTTATTTTTCTTTGCCAATTTCATTTTAGGTCTCTGCAACAGGATTAGTTACGGGCTGTTTACTCACTGGGGTTTCATTCTATCTAAAGGTAACTACACAGATTTTAGCCCAGTCAAATTGCTGTAGGTTTCTTTGAAGGTAACATGCTGAGGTTGAATCTTTTTGAAAACCAGGTTCACGAATTGGCTCTAACGTGCGTTCCTGCTCTCGCTGTGACTGGCATTTTGGTAATATCAACAGCTTTGTCAAACATATATAGCCACTCTCAACACCAGAAAACTTTAAATTTCATTATTTCCTAATGAACTCTGACAATTTTCTCTGTGCTTAGGTCTACATATGTTCTTTTTCGGCTGGAATGGGTGCGGTTCCTTGGGTTGTAATGTCTGAGGTAATTAAGATTTGGAAGACTTACCACTCATAATGTGTTCTTTTTTCTATTGCACCCTTCTGAAAAAAGGAATTATTGCAGATTTTCCCAATAAATATTAAAGGAGTTGCTGGAAGCCTAGCAACATTAGTAAACTGGTTTGGTGCATGGGCAGTGTCCTACACTTTTAATTACCTCATGACCTGGAGCTCTTATGGTAAATACTACATAAAAAATATAACTTCTTTGACATTGTGAATGATAAAAGAGACATTTACCAAGTCAGACTGAAAGTTGTTACCAAGAATATCAATATGGTTTTCACCGGCGGTTTTCAGGTACTTTTATTCTTTATGCTGCAATCAACGCTTTGAGTATTTTGTTCGTGGCTACAGTCGTACCTGAAACAAAAGGGAGAACCCTGGAGCAAATTCAAGCGGCCATTAATGCATAGCGAAGCAGAAATAGCATAAAGCCCCTTGTTTCTTGGAATTTCTCCTTTAAACTTTGGCCTGCGCCATCATAAATAGTGAGAGAGAGAGAATGTTTGATGTTTCAGAGGAAGAATAACCTTTCATGTCATCACGCTGGATGGATACTGAAATCCATGTCATTTGCAGAAAAAACAAATATTTATTAAGGAGAACGAAAATTTATAATCTTTGAACTAGAATTACTAGCAAGCCCAGACAGAGGAGCAGAAAACATTATTCCAGGTGTGTTTGTTTTATATTACATTTACTATTGGAAACTTCATATGATATTTCCAATTGCACAACTGACTAACAATTGATGCTGGCTGCGTACAGATTATGTAGAAAATCGAGTCAAGTTCTAAGAATTGGCAAGATTATGCTCTTCAAAGCATATAGAAGACTTTTGCGCATTAACCAAATTTCCGTTAAGCACCCAGTATTGCACTACAATCAGAGACCATTTGGTATGTCAATAGCATTAATATAGCTAGAAAATGTCTCAATTTCTTTGATCAGCTAGGGATAATACTTTTATCAACAGAAGCAAAACATGCATCATCATGCCACCCAATCCATTAATCATCTAAAGCAGCCAGACATACAGTTGCAAGGGAACATCTTTCCATATATTCGTAGGCGGAATTACCAATTAAAAGGCCAAAGGACATTTTCCCACCCATGGTTTGAGGCTGGCACAAATTCCCACCCCTTAAGTTTAAAAGCCTGTTTTCCCACCCTCACCTATTTTTTTATTAAAAATAATATATAATCAGGGATATTTTTGTTTTTAATATTAAAAATTTTTTATAATTTAATAAAATAAATTTTATAAATTAATAAAATAAATTTTATATAAATAGTAATATTAAAAATTAAAATTTTTTTAAAATTAAAAAATTTTTAAAAATTTTGAAGCCTGTGCGCACGGGCGGGCGCAATTAAGGCTGCCGGCCGCTGCATGCTAAATCGCCGCCGCCGACCCCGCCGCCCACCAAATAAAGGTCCTGTTTCCCGCCGGGCGAGGCGGCCGTGACCGCCGCCTCTTCCGAACCTGAGGCGGCCGACGGTCGGCCTATCGAACGGGAGGCCGACCGCCTTCGGAAATCCGCCGTGTGGCCTAAATGGCCACACCGGGGTTCTATTATGTCGCCACCGCCATCCCAAGTAAGCCTACGGGCTGTGGCGCTCGGTTTTAAATTTCAAAAAATTTTAAAAAAAATTTTTTAATTTTTTAAAAAATTTTTAATTTTTTAAAAATTTTTAATTTTTTAATTTTTTTATTATTTAAAAATTTTTTTATTATAAATTTTTAATTTTTAAAAGGGTAATTTAATAATTTTAATAAAAAATAATAAAAAAATAGATTGTGGGTGAGACTTCGGGCTTTTAAACTTAAGCGGGTGGGAATTTGTCCCAGCCTCAAACTATGGGTGGGACAATGTCCTTTGGCCCAATTAAAACGGTAAGGAGTGGTTCATCAGATTTTAATTGGCTAAAGACCATTCCCTCCCAAGGTTTTTTTTAAAATACAAGGCCCCCCAAGAAGTTTTAAAATACCAAATACCCACCAATATACTTTGAAAAGGTCAACACATCCTCGATAAAAATAAATAATATTAATATTAAAATAATAATAATAATAATAATAATAATTTTTAAAAATATAAAAATAAAATAAGATTTTTTAAAAAAGATAAAAAAAACCGTCTAGTTTTATTGATGATCGGATCTGACCACTTTGATAACAAAGATGATTAGATTTGACTATCAAAAATCTGATAGAAGCAATAAAATCTGGTCACTTTCAGCTTTGAGAAGATTAAAAATGACCGAAATACTTAAAACAGATCATTTCTAACAATTATAGATGACAGAGACAACTTGATTTGACTAAATTTTTGACAGTTAAATTTGATCATCTCTGCTATCAAAGCGGTCAGATCAGATTACCAAGATAATTAAATGGTTATTACTGACCATCTAATTAAGTTAATGACAATTATTGTTATCGGTGACATTATTAATAGCAGTGATTATTTTTGTTTTAATATTGTATTTTATTTTTTAAAATTTTTAATAATTATTAAATATTTATATTATTACAGTAATATTATTTTTATAAAAATAAATTTATTATTTTTTTAATTTTTATTCAAAAAAAATTAAAAATATTTACTTTGATCAATAATGGATTCTTGATTTTTTAGAGATTATTGGGAATTTAAGGAAACTTTGGGTGGGAAAATCAGTTGGCAATTTTAATTTCAACCATTGATTTGAATGGTCACAGGCAGATATCTGAGAATCTCATGGGCACATTTTGCTGTCAGCTGCTCTAACCCATCAACAAAAGGTTGGGCTCTCAATTTTGGACTTGCCCTGACTCAGCGAAGAACATAAAGTAAGACGGTATTTATTGTAAGCATATTAAATACTTCTGTTTAAGAATTAAACAGACTGTCTTTCTCATTGACGCAACATTTACAACAAACAAACAAAGACATCTTCTTTGCACTGATTATACATAAACATAGTGCAAATTAGCATATTAAATTACAGTTAAATATTTATGAATAAGACCTAATTTGATGGTGACGGGCGAAAACACAACTCAAACACTGTACTAATGATCAAATAATCAGCACACCCAGGTTCAGATTTCTTTAATTTCTATCTAAGCGAACACAAAGTTGATGATTTACAGAGCATAAAAAGAAGGAAGCTGGTTCTAAATAATCTGCTCCCACCATTGTCACAGGAAAGAAACCATATATATATATATATATATATATATGTATATAATATCATCTTAAATGATTAATGGAAATCGTCAACTTGTTATCTCTCTTGTGTATTTGTTTTCCATAAGCCTCTTGATGGGGAGTAACCTGTTATCTTTACAACTTTCTGTTTCGGTCGACGTTGCTTTCTGCTAACTTTTCTTTGATCAATGCCTTCTATTTTTAGTATATCAACTTTCACTATGTGATGATCTGAAGTTCCTTTGGAAGAAAATACTGAGTATGATCCTGGAACAAATTTGTATGGAGAATTCGGTGACCCTAATATGTAATCTACCCTTGTTCCATACTTGCATGTACCCTGCACACCTGCATTCAGATTACAGAATTCAGCACATGTTTTAGGGAAGAATTTGATTAGAATATTCTGGTGAAAACATAGAGTGACAGTGTTTTATACTTTGGCCTTTGGCAATCATGACCACTGACTCGCATTCCCCAGCAAAGTCCTTAGCATCAGTGTATTGTTTACTCTTTAGAAATTTCATTACTTCAACCTTTGGTGTCGGCTTCCCCATCTCCTCATAGAACTATAACATTTAGAACCATTTAAAGGAATAGGTTAGGTGGGTGGTTAAGTTGTTTCTAAGATCAATAAATTTTAGAATCAAAACTACTGATTTATATATATATTTACCTTGACAATATCTGTCCACCTCTCCAATGAGTAATCTGTTTCATCAAGGGAATTAAGACCTCCGGCTAAGATGTGAGGAGCCTCGTTTGATTGAATTATGGCATTAATCTGTTTCATCCGCCAATTTTCATCGAGATGATCAAGGTGGGTGCAGTGGAAGTTCACTTCTCCTGTCTGGGGAACATCGATAGTGGCCTTTAGAACATTTCTGTGCATGTCCAGAAGAGCAAATCAGAGCCAAATCTTAAACTATGCCCATCGCAAGTTGTTTTCTTTTGTTAAGAGAAATTTGTTGTTTATAGGAAGGATAACGGAAACTTAGGATTAAAAGAGACGTCCTTGTTCATACTCTAAGAGGAAGAATTGGTAACCTAATTATGAAATTTGAGCATCTCAATCATACTGATAAGTTAAGAGCATAGCTCTCCTGAAACAAACAACAATTTTCTGCAACAAAAAAGCTTTAGGCTTCTAAACTTCTCTTAACAGCAGCTGTCATTATCCACAGACCAAGAACTCACATATTTGCCAACCAAGTCAACTTTCTGGACTCTGGAAGATGGAATTTAGAAGATTTAGGTTTTCTTAAACATAATAATCTAATTCATCAGAATTAAGCATTGTACTAACACTGGGAAGTCAGAAGTCACCTGGGCCTGAAATTTGGGACTTCATTTGCCGTAACATTTAGGGACAATAATGATGAAAAATTCAGCAATAAATCCCTTCACCAAAAAAGTACTCAGATGAGACGAATCACATGATAATACCATTTATTCAGAGACAGACACAATACAGCTGTAACTGAGATTTTGACTGGTCTGGTCCGCATATTCGTCACAGCTGTTTGTTACTAAACAGAACACAGAAAACCCAGCATCCTCTGAGTTTCAGAAATCCTTAAGTGCACGAAATAAGAAGTAACAATTTCTGCAAATTCCTACATAAATGTTCACCAATTCATATCTCGTGAAAAGTTCCTTCCTTGAACTTTACAAATAGCTATATTTATAATTGCTCACTTTTTCAAAAGTAAAAATATTGTAATTATGTTTTCCTTTCTCACGTTTAACAAATAATTATGATGGTGAAAACAAGGACCAACATCAAACCAGTGATTAATCAAGAACTCGATAGTTAATCACTCACCTGAAATCAGTATCATCAAAGATCTTCTGCACTTTCCAACGCTTGATCGGCCATTTTGACAACACGGCGTTACCATACTCAGGTGCCCAACTCTCAGCAAAGACGTAGTTCATCCCCAAAGCAGCAGCCAAATCGGACAAAGGCTTCATGGCGTTCTCTTCCTCAGCCTTCACATCTTGCAAAGCCAGTATATCGGCATCAAGTTCTCTCAACACCTCCACAACAGTCCTGCTACTTCTGTAGCTCTCGGCATCATTTTTTGCCACATTTGTTGAAAAACTCACAGCTGATCTTGATCTCAATGGACCCTTCCCCTTCAAGATTCTACTAACGCTAGTGCTGGAAGAACTTGAATCAGCATTCTCGCCTTCTCTAAAACTCAGTTGCCGGCTACGCAGCAAAGAAATCTCATTATCAGGTAAATTTATCGATACCCTTAACTTTGATTTCGAAAACTTTTGTTGCTTCGAGAGATTTTCATGCAAGGGAGATTGCTTCAATATACTCTTCGGACGATCATTCATAGACTTTCCAAGTAAATTAACTTCAACAGACTTTCTACCTTTCGTAAAGTCTTCATTTTCACCGTCAAAATTTGAAGACTTGTCCGATTTAGGCACGGCAGGCGCCATAGAGAACAAAGCAGCGTTGAAAGTAGCTACACGTATCGCCCTTCCTGATTTGAAACCACCTATTTGACCATTTGGATGAACTACAGCTGACCCGTTTGTAGCAGGTTCATTTTTTATGTCAATTTGTGATTTTGAGGTTGCTTTTTTCAACTTTTTTATAACAACTTTGGAATCAGAGCGGCGGCGTATCGGCCACCGGAGACGATAGTACAGGCGCTTGATTCTTTTGCTGAGGATTTTGAGCATTCTGGAAAAGCTAGTGCTGAAAACAATGGGTTTTGGGTTTGCTAATGATGGCATGAGAAGCGGGGGACAGGTTCCGGGGTAGCTCTCATTCAAGTCTCGCACAATACAGTGAGTTAAATTTAAGTAACACTAGCATTACGATTATTATGATATGATTTATGATGTTAAAAAGATTAATTAAGAAAGTTTAGTGGATTAATCTTGGTTTACTTAGATATTAAATTGATGGGGGAGTCTTCTTGGAAATGGGTTTGTTGACACATGGCAGACAAATAAAGGGTCAAGAAAAAGAGATTTCTTCAGAGAAGATCTGGAAAGAGATGCAGATGCTAGTCCCCAACTGCTCCAGAGTGAGAAATGGGATTTACTGTACTAATTTGGTTTATTTTTTTAATTAACATAATAAAAAGTCCAACAACTCCAGTCCATGCAAACGCGAAGTAAGATTCTTGTTTGGAACGCCACGTCACCTGAAAGCCGGCGTATACAACTCCCATGCAACCTTGGTGGAGCAGTGAACACGTGGCAGCATCATGAAGGCAGAGAATTGTCATGAAAAATCCCAGATGAGCTGTGGTGGGTTCCCCCATATCAACCTCTGATAAAGTCTCCATGGTCCACACAGGAGGCCCAACAAAGCACACTTTCTCTAATTTTTGTTCCTTATTTAATAACATTAATAAATTCATATTCTATTGTATTATTAATATTAATTCATCTAAGTCTGACCTCGCATTCCCATGATGATCGATATAAAAATGGAGAGCCAGACGTCAGAAAGTTGACATAATTGTATCCTCTTGTTGTTTAGTTTCAATATTAAATTAGGGATTTTAATTTAATAGTTAGGGTAGGTACATTACCTGTTTTTTTTTTTTAATTAGGAATAAATAGATAAGAAATTATGTAGGTCTAGCTGGATGAAGAAAGATGCCAAATGCAGCAAACTGAGGCTTTGCCTAAATTGAGACAGCTTTTCATTCAATAAAGGGAACCCATAAAGCTAATGTTTTGATAAATGGGATAATTGATATCATGAAAGAATTGATTAAGAAAGTTTGTAAAGGTATTAAAAAACTAAAAAAGGAAGGGGATGTGCTCTTGGGAGAGGGCAACTAACTGGAAGATTATAAGTTATGGGTGGATGTGATGTTACAGCTATCTAAGCCATATGAGAAGATGGGCAGCCATACTTGCACGTGAATACTTCAATCCAAAGGGTTAAATCTACAGCAATTTGACTTAAAGAAAGCCCAAAGCATAAACTTCAACAAGAGGAGAGGAGAGGAGAGGACATGGCAATTTGAGGGTTAATGAATTGGAATTAGTGTGCGTGTGTTTGTGAGCTATGAAATAAAATAGTAAGGAAGGAAGGGAAGCTGAAAATGATAGAAAATACAAGAATGAGTCTGTTATTGGTCATTATGAGAAGTTGCCTTCAGTTGATGGGGACCGAAAACTATGAATTCAGGATATCAAATTATTCATAGGAATGAACCAGGTCCACTGCTACTACGACATGGCTTTGCTGCAAGTGTGTGTGTTTTGTCGAATTGTCCCACGTCAATTAAGAACCACTCCATATTAAAATTAGTGTAAGTAACCAAGAAAGCCACACCACTTCATTTCATATTTGTCCACACAAAACCATATAAAATGGCAGTCACAAATCATTGTGTATTTGAATACTTAAAAAAAGATTTATCGGTAATAATAGGATTCAAACCCATATGGACAAAGCCCGACATACATTTTTTTAACCATTTGGACATATCAACATTGATAATTTGATTATTTATTTATTATTATTCTTATTAATTTTTGTAAATGAGAACAAATGAATTGATTAACCATTTTTAGGTTCTTTTCTACCTTTGAAAGATCAGTGATCTTTAAACTTTCTCAATGTTTTGAGAATGTATTAAAAAACCTACATTCAATTAATCTCTCATAAAGATGGATGGTAAAAACTCTAATCAAGATTTCTTTTTGTGCAACTGGGCATCAGCTTGTTCGGAATCCTGAGTTCGGAACTTTCCGTAATCAACATAGTTGATGGCTAGATTAATTTTTGCAATAACAATGGTGCCATATGAAATAGCTTTCCTCAAGAAGGATACACGAAGGATTATAGATTATGGAAACCACCACTAAATCTCCTAAGCTCGCTAACCAAAACATGTCGGAGTTGTGGTCGTGCTTGCCTTGAGATTTGTCATGAACACATATGTGGTTATGGGGAATACTACATGACATCATTGAGAGCTTACGATCCAAACTGGTATTGATACAGTAATTCTGCCAATCTAATCAAGAAGACTAAACTATAATGACACTGAATGAAGGAATATCAAATACTCAGACCAAAGGAATGAACCATTTTCCAGGTGTAGAAACAGGTGTAAAGTGACAGCAAAAATGAACTTTATATTATATATAAAGCCTTAACTTTGATTACTAGAAAAAAGAAAAAAGAAAACTGTGACTACTTTGCTTCTTTCTTTTCTCGAGTTTTGTCTTTTCTAGACTAACTTTTCTATTCTTTAACTACTAAAAACCCAGAACAAACAGACAACAACTTGATGAAGTTCAACAGAAATCCATTTAGAACATTCTAAGTTGTTGCTGTTACAAGCCAGCCCCCCATTCCGTAAAAAGGTATCTGAGCTATGACCTGGCAAAACGCACACTGATGCGCCTCTGGATTAGGGTCCTGCAAGAGGGACAGTCTTTCATGCATTCTTTCTCATGGAGTTCGTTGCATTTTGGGCACAGAACCTGATGAGCACAAGGTAGGAAAAACACGGACTTCTCCTCTGCTAGACACATGACACACTCCCGTTCCTGTTTTAAATGTCCGGATGCAACATTTTCTGGAAAATTTTTCCCTCCCCTAGAGAAAGTAGGAATTTGATTTCCCATCATAGTTGGGTTTGCACTCTTGCTACCAGGCAGGAAACAACCAAATCCTCCATCAACACTTCCTCGAAGGGCTGCTATTTTAGAGGAGTCTGACTTGTATTTCAAAAGCGATATCTGGCCCTCAAGCTTTTTTATGTCAACCATATATTTCTTCACCTCCTCTTCTGCTTTCTGCTTCATCATTTCCTCTTCTGCTTTTGCAGCAGCTTCAAGCTGTTCTTGCTCCTTCCTTATGGAAGCAGCCTGTGCATGAAGTTTTTCCTTTGCCACCCTCTCTTCTTTCAATCTAGCCTGCAAATTTATGTTGTTTCTAAGCAGCAAGTAGCAGAACACAGACATAGGGAACACATAATATAACGATGTTGTATTCAAACAAGGTTGGATTAGCATTTCTCATGCAATGGTTGAACAGAGGCCTATTATATAGGCCCAAACAAGCTTTGCTGGGGGCCAAATAGGAATGAAATCCCTTGCTCAAATCCCTTTGTACATGTTTTGAGAAGTAATTACATCTCTAGTTTGTTGACTGGCACACTGAGTGACTCTGTAAAGATTAAAACTTAGTTTCCGATTAAAGCCAGTGATGTTCTCATAAAAATGTCAAATTCACTTCCCACCTAGACTCATCAGTACAACATGTTTTAGTATTTGATTAGCTAGCTAGTATATATGTTTTTCCTTTTCAAAGAAGTGTACCTCAACTTGTTTCTGGCGATTTCTTGTCTTGCTTAATTCCTGTTGCAGCTCAGCTGACTTCGATTTCTCACTCTCAAGTTCCTCCCGTAATAAAGCCTTCTGTCCCTCACGTGATTGTGCATCCTTGAGTGCCTTCTGTTCCCTCTCCAATGCTTCCAGACAATTGGTAGCTGATTCTACTGCCCGTGCTTTGGCCGCTTCCATCTCCCTCTTCAGTAGAACATGCTCTAATTCGAGCCTGCGAACAGTGGTGTTAGACCTTTCAACCTGGCCAGTGGCATTATTAAGGGCAAACTCCATCTCCGATAGCCTCTTCATGGTGTTCTCCTCCAACATTTGCTTTTCTTTTTTGCATTGATCTGCTTCTTGCTTCTCCAGCCTCAATGCTTTAAGCTCAGGCTGGTCCTTGCTAAGCCTACGAGCAGCTTGCATTACCTTCTGATTGGCCCACTCAGTCCAACTGTTCAGTTCATTCTCCAGCTCCTGTACACGAGGAACTAGCTTCAAGAGAAGTTCATCCTTGTCATCCTGTGGGACATACTTCCCCAGAGATTTATCAAAAGGAATTCCAGTATAGAAGTCAGGCATCACAGGAGACATGGCACAGGATTCAGATCTTGTAGAAGGATAATTTTCTGAAGAGGATGATGCTACATGCTCAATATTTGGTGCAGGTAATGCAGATATAGTGCACTTTGAGGGAATTGTTGAAGAGTTATCGGGGGCAGGAAAAGCAAGAGAAGTATTGGTAGAAACACAATGGTTTCCATCAGCTGAAAAAGCTAAAACTCCTGTTTCTGCACTATTCTTTGAGGCACCACTTTTTGATTGTACAGGAGGTAAATCAGTTGGAGGTTTCATTCTCTTCTCCACAACAAAACCTCCAATAGTAGCAACCTTGCCTGATTTGAAGGATCCTTTCCCATAAACCTTGTAGGCTTTCTCGTTGTGTCCATGTAATGACTTCTGCCGAAGGGTTACCAATTCCTTCTTGGGCCTACCCTTTCGACCAGTTCCTGATCTTTCTTCAGAGGAAAGTGTTAGGGACATATTCTGAACACGCTCTCCAAATGAACTCAAAGATTTTCCCACACTTTGTGCCACCATAACCAGATGGTCTCTCCCTTTGTTTCTGGGGTTAGGTAAATTTGAGAAACTTCCAAAATTGAGTGTTTCAGTGGGACAACTTTGAGCATTGGGATTGGAAGGCTTTGGAATATTTGAATCTTTGGTGTTTGGAGGAGCAATCACAGAACTTTGTGCTTCTGATCTTGGTTGGGAAGGTGTAGAGCAAGATGAATTTTCTCCTGAGACTTCTTTACCATCAAGAAAATTCAACAGATCTCCTTCCGCTGTACAGGCTTGTGAAATGTTCAGGTCGCACATTAACAACCACCACATTGCTTCTGCAATGGATAAGGATGGCTTCACTTCCCTGAGCACATTGATCATCTCCAGCATAGTGTAGTCCACCAATTGCTTCAAGTCTTCAAACACTTCATCCCTTGAAGCACAAACTCCCTTCCCTTTCTTCAAAAAGGCCAAAGCATCATCAACGACATTTGACACAAGGTCGTTACCCCCACAGTAGAGCCCATGCCTTGAAACAGATTTCTCAGCATCCTCCTCGGTATAGCCACGCTCAACAATCTGCATTATTGCATCCCTAAAAAGCACGAGCAAACCAGCAGACAGCAGTTCCTCGAGTGCACACACAATGGGATCATCCCAATCAGCAGATTCAAACTCTTCTCCCCTGGCAACTTCCTTAGACCAACTGAACCTAATTCCTGATGACATTGGATCACTCGATGGGCTCTGGAATTTTTTCAAGGATTGTTCATACCAAGGGAATTCAGTCAAGGACGAGGGAAGGTTAATCAGGTTCTTTATAGAAGGGTCGAATAATTTTCTCTTGTTCTTACTTCCAATATCTTGGGATGACACAATAGATGACTCTACTTTGCTTCCGCCATCAGCCATTTTATCGATTTTACAAAACAAAAAGGAATCCCCCAGTTCTACAGTATTGTTCCTCTACCAACAAACCCTATATAATTAAGAAGATCATCAAAAACAAACAGTGACCCTCAAAGAAGAAACTAATAGCAAAAATATTGAGATTAACAAAAAAAAAAAAAAAAAAAGGCATCTTGTGCGAGGGAAAAGACGAACAAATTAACGAGATAACTCCCAGCAAAACAATGCAAGTTAAAACCATGCGTTCTCCAGTAAACAATCTCGATTATCGGCCAACATTATAACAAAGCAGCACTAGAAAAAATAATGAAAAATCCTAACTTTATTAATTGAAGAGAAGACATGAGTTCAGAACCTTGTATCATGTATCAATAATATCAGTATGATTAAAACCAAACCTACTCAGATATCAAATACCCCACTCAGATATTTAAACAAATCCTTCATAAAACAACAAACAACACAAAACCCCTATATATACCCAAACCAACATTTAAAAGAAAAAAATAGCGCACAGACTCGCTAAAACCCCAAAACCACCTCAAATGAACCAACAATACCCAAAAACCAGAAATCCCAATTTTACAGGAAAAGAAGCAAACCCAGATTCCACTTACCAAATAAATGTCGATACACGCGAGAGGAATACTACTTAGTACGTTACAAATAAGCAGAACGTTGTTGTAACTTGTCTCCATTGTGGTTGGTATGGCTGCATTTTGCGTTTCCAAGAGCTGCTGCTGCTTTACTGCCTAAAGTAATTTGGTCCTGTGCTTTGTTTTGTGTGTCGCTGGAGTGTTCGGGGATTCGCTTTGTTAGCCAAACACGGGCCAATGACATTTTTTCTGTATTCGGCCCATTCTGCCTCATCTCCCTGACCCTCCTCACCTTTACCCCCCACAGTCTGCCCTGAGACTCACTTGCCAAATTAATCATCCCATAAATATGTACTTATTTCATTATTATAAGAATATATAATTTAAAACTTAATTAGAATAACTTAAATGCTATATTTTAAAATTATCAAAATCCATTATTAATACATTTCTTTATTATTTTATTTTTATTGTTATTTATTTAATTTATCTTAGTAATTTATATTTAACACTAAAATTTATAATAAATTTTGTACTTTTTTTTAATCATACTATTATTCTTTTTCCAATTTAATGTTAATAATTATTACATTTTTTTTCTTATAACTTTTAACATAACATTACAACATAGAAAGTCATCGTTATTACTAATTCTTTCATTTATTTATTTGAATTTCTTGTTGATATGATTAAGATTATTTTTTGTTTACAGTATAGGGTTTTTTTTTTTTTTTTTTTTTGATAAAATTATAACTAGAAAATTCATTGAAAGCATCATAATAAATTATGTTTGAAACTTAAAAAAAAAAAAATTCAAAATATATCTACTATACCTACTTTTAATATTTGGACAAGTAAATCAAAAATAAATTTTTTTAGTATTATAATACATTTCATGAATAATAATTGATATTTTACAACAAACATTAATAGGATTTAAATTTAATATAAATAAAGTGTTAAAACGAGCGAGAGAATTATTGTAATAATGCTAAAAATTGTTACTGTAACGATAATTTCTTATATTAAAAAAATTGGATTTGGTTCGTAAAGAAAAACTTTTGTATAAGATATATGTAAAACGTATTGTAGGTTTGATTGTTAAAATTAATTTAAAATTATTAAAAAATAAATAAAAGAAACATTTAATCGTTAAATATATTGTTGATATCAATATAAGATAAAACGAATATATCACATATTATCAAATCATTATATTTGTATTATGATATCCTCATGTAGTGGAATTCAATCTACTTTATATTGGGAAATACTTCTCATCTATTCGCTAAATTACGAATTTTGTCAATTAAAAAATTTTTTCAGTTCGATCGGAGGGTTTGATAAATATTTTATTATTTATTTATTTTATTATTCTAATAATATATTAATAGGTGTTCACTAATAAACTCGAGTCACTGGGACGTCAACACCCTAACGAAGTCCGTGTTCTTCCACGTGTCGTATTTATTGGAAATAAAGCTCGTTAGCGAAGAAAGTAAGGGGAACGGAGAAAAATAAGAGAAAATTGGTGCTGAGAGGAGGGTGGAATGGAAGACAAACTGAAAACGCCTGAAACGGCGTCTAAGGTACGAGGCAAACACAAACTCAGTACTTCTATTCGATCCATTTTTTTCATTTAACGGTTATAAGTCGAGTTCGTATTCGCTTTGTTGTGTTTTATAATTATTAGTTAACCAATTCGATTAATTATATGCAATTTGGATTAAAATGTGTTTGTTTACTGAGAAAGTAAAACGAGGAGAAGTAGGAAAAAGAGGGTAGTGTGAATGTTTTATTGTTATATTTTGTTTGCTTTATTATGACTTGGGAAACGAGAGAAACGAATCCTTGGCAGAGTCTAAGAACAAACCAGGTTTGGCTCATTTCGGGTTTTGGCGTCTTTTTGTTGCTGTTAAGCTGAACAACAATGGGCATGAAGATTCCTCAACGTTTTGTTTGTTTTTGTATGTGAAGAAATAGTCAGAAAGCTATGGTTTTTATGTAACGAAGAATGCCGGTTTTGGTAGCCATAGATGTTCAAATTACTTGATGGAAGGTGTTTTCAACTCAATTGCTTAAAAAATTTCATATGGTTTAGAAGAACTTGGTTAGAATAGATGCTTATGGTAGTGGGTTTTAGCATTAAAATTCAATGATGTTAATGTGGACAGCCAACATTCAGGGTGGCCTTTTTGTTACACGGATGCATATGTTTATGTGGTTTGTTTCTGTGGATTATCTTGTTTATAATACCAAACTTCTATAAATGAGCTTATAATCTACTCATTGCTATGTTTTGAATTACATGTAAGTGTAGGCACTTGTGCTGTTTGGACTGTTCAATAAGAAAACTTTTGTAAATGGCATACTCTCTTAACGTAAATGGATAAGATGTGACTATTTTCTTAAGTGAATATTATGGGTGTGAAGAACTGATTGGATTATCTTATTTTGAGCTCCATTTCTGTCATTAATTCATTGCCTCTGTTTCTGCATATTGAAAACCAAACTCTGGTGTGGAAAATAGGATACCATATAGACATAGGGTATGCAAATGCTACTTTAGCCTGTAAAGTTGGATATATTCCTTTTTACCGGGTCATTTTTTTAGCATTTTGTCAACCATAGCCAAAACTCATTTCTTTTGGAGTCATTTCCTTCCAAATTCAAAATAACTCTCTAATATACATGAAGTAGGAGTTTTACTTGCTTGATTATGCCTTCGCCATGACTTCAATTACTTGTTTCTTTCACACTCTGTTTATGAGGATCTATTATGTATATAACTGTCTGTTCATAGCTATTGTGAAATATTTGCTGAGTTTGGATTACTTTGCTCCAGTGAGTGCACTGTTGATTTCCTGCCTTGTTATTATCTTTTTGATGTTGTTTCCAATTTAAGAGAGAGAGGAATAAGGGCTTGCTGGAACTACATTCAGAATTTCCTATCTTTTATTGATATGCAGTATAAATAGTTTCCTATTGTTCATCAAGAATTCGTTGAAAAACAGATAAACATAGTTTCCTTTCCCAATGGGCTGGTTTACTGATAGGATTTGTCTGCAATTTCTCAGGAAATTTTACTGACTATCATTGGATTATCTTTGACAGAAATCACGTGTAGGAGTGGGAGCAGGAGCAGCTGTGAGGTCTATTGATACATATGCAGCTCAGTGTGAAAAATGCTTGAAATGGAGGGTGATTGATAAAACAGAAGAGTACGAGGAGATTAGAAGTAAAATTACAGCAAAATCTTTTGTTTGTGAGCAAAGACCTGGTGTTTCCTGCAATGATCCTGCTGATATCCAGTGTGATGCCACTCGAATCTGGGTCATTGACAGGCCTGGCATCCCAAAGACCCCTGAAGGTTTTCAGAGAGCTTGGTGCTTAGGGGAGATTTCTCGAAAATGGATGCTTACTATATAACCCCAACAGGGAAGAAACTGAGAAGTAGTGCTGAGGTAGCATCATTTCTTTCAGCAAATCCTGAATACAGTGACGTACCCCTTTCTGAATTCACTTTCAAACTCCCCAAGGTAATGGATGATACTATTCCTGAAGATGTTGTGAGAAAGGGCTCTGCTACTGCTGATGGTAAGAAAAGAGGTAAAACATCAAAGGCTGTTGTTTCAGCTAGAACTGCCAGGGATTAACAATTAGCTTCCCTGCCTTTAATTTTTTCTCAGGCCATGAATTTATGGAGTTACATTATTGAGAATTGATTATTTGCAATCGAGTTGCTTATGTGTTTATTGTGATTAGTACAAATCAAGACTTAGTGGACTAGTGTGGTACAACCACACCTTGCACACCGCCTTTTGTTTTTGTTTCTGATATGTCAACACTGGTTGATAATCAGAAAAGACAAGAAGGAAACATTTGACTAAATATTCTTGGTAGAACCGTGGCCGGAGGAATGGTTTGTTATAGTGTTGATACTTCCCTGCATGTGTTTTTGGCTTTTGCTTGGTGGAATTACGTTCCTATGGAGTGGCTAATGCTATTGCGGTAAACATGGTGTTAATAAACTTTGCTTTAAGATTGTCTTTTTTGTGTGGTTATAGTTGCATGCATTCACTGTTTTTCATCCCATTTCATTTATAAATGGTTCACTTTGATACTGCATATATCAGTTAGTGAAAATTCTGTGCATTGGAGATAAACACAATTTTATTCTCAAATCATACTTTAAGAAAAAGAAAAAAAAACACTTTTCACCTGGGCAAGGAAAATGAAAATGCCGTTGGTTCGAAAGTTCTATGTGAATTTATCTGCTGAAATTTATGTACGACTGAACCCTTTTCAATATCTGTTGAAATGGACCTCAGATGCATAGGAATTTTCCCAAAGATTTTCCCATACCCGTTACCGATTCTGTACAAAAAACCTGTGAAGTACGTAGATTAAATCATGGAAACTTCATCTATTCAGCTTCAGAAATCCTCCGTTAAAGTTTCTGGTCAATACATTTGTTAGGGTCACAAATGGAAGAATCAGTATTCAGCTTCCACGTGCTAGTCTGGCTTGGTGTATTATGTATACAAGCAGCGTGTGTAATTTGTCATCAATATTTACCAGTTTGGGATTTTATTATTAAATTTGAAAGGCAAGAAGTTGATGAATTTGAGACCAAGGATACCCCATTGAAGTTAGTCTAAACCTGGGGTGACGGCCTGTGTTCTGGCCTTCTTTAAATAAGATAAAACGACGTCGTTTGTTAACAAAGGCGCTGTTGTCTCAGAAAACCACCATTCGTTCCTTATCCTTCTCTCTTACTCACCCGGCTTGGCTTAGCTATTGTGTGTCTTACTGTCTTGGAGCTTGACCTTTAATGAACCAGCGTAATTTAATTTAAAACATGAACACTTTAATCTCAACATCTCTTTACAACTGCCGCATCTCAAAACTCCCCACGCATCTGCAAAACGGCTTCTCATTATGCATTCATAGTAAGTTTCGCAGCACAAGATTGAAGATTGTAAATGCCAACGGAAAAGAAGTAGATACACAGACAGTGGAGCAGGAGCCACCCCAGAACGAACAGCAGCAACAGCCTCGATCCAAGGAAACAATCAGCGCCTCTACTCCACTTGATAAAGACCTCAAAAAGGTTGGTTTGGGACTACGTTTTAAATTTAGCTTTTTAAACTGATTTTGTATACATCCATTTAGTATTACGTCTGGTTTTCTTCATTTTTTTTAAACTAAAATTTGAAAGTTGGTTTTCTTCATTTTAGTACCTTCGTATCTTCCTTTTTACATTACTGTGAGCGCTTGGAAGTATTTTACACTAGAAGATCTAACATCGCCGGACGGGGCATATTCACCCTTTACAATTTCAACTCTAATGTGGGTGACTGCAAAACAGTTAATTCATAATTATTGCATAGCTGATGAGTGGTACTGAATTTTTTTTTTTTTTAATGATAGAATGCTCTTAATCTGTTGTTACTTGTTGTTTTGATAACAGGTTGTTCAAAAGACTGCTGCAACCTTTGCGCCAAGGGCTTCCACAGCTACCAAAAACCCAGCTGTTCCCGGAACTGCTTTGTACACTGTTTTTGAGGTTCAAGGCTATATTTCAATGTTGCTGGGTGGAGCTCTATCATTCAATCTCATATTCCCTTCTAATGAACCTGACATATGGAGACTAATGGGGATGTGGTCTATTTGGATGTTCAGTAAGTTATGCAACCTTCTCTCAATTCCTAATTTTATCAGATAGTCATGCACCAAACTTAACCCATTAAGCTCTTACTGCAGCTATCCATTTCTGCCACACATCTTCGAATATCCTAACTGAAGCAATTTTTTTCTTTTGTGCACTTCATAAATGTTGTTTTTCACAAGGGCAGTGAATTTTAAGGCACGGTAATTTTTGTACTTAAAATGTACAATCTGTTGTCTGCAGCAATTCCATCCCTTCGTGCCCGAGACTGCTCAAAGAATGAGAAGGAAGCGCTTAATTATCTCTTTCTCATCATCCCATTGCTCAACGTTATTATTCCTTTCTTTTGGAAGTCGTTTGCTGTTGTATGGTCTGCAGACATCGTAGCATTCTTTGCCATGTATGCATGGAAGGTATGCTTCTTTATTTCAAAAGCAATGAATTTGATTATCCATCTGATTGTAGACATGTCTGTAGACTGCAGTAATATTTTTTGTTTGCATAGTTTGGGTGGCTACAGAAGGAAGAGTAGGAGCTTTTAGCAGCATCGTTTCTCATCAACTGGTTGATGATTTCATAAAATCAATATATTTACACTGGCCGAGATGAAGATTAGTGAAACAGAGCACCTGAGTTTGCCTAATACTGGCAAGAGTCTTATTTCTTCAAGTTTTAGATATATGATGGCAATTTTAATATTTAGCTAATCTACGCTTTGGGGTACGGGTAGTTATTCATGTTTGTTCTGCTTCGGGGAAAAATGTATAGAATTCAAAGTTCTTTAAATAATCTAAAAGGTTACAATTCTTGAAATATCTACAAGATTACGCTATGTAACTGAATTATCAGCAGCAGGAAATACTTTTTTTTTTTTTTTTTTCGATACAAAGCAGCGTAGTGCTTTCCTGCTTTTGGAAATATACAAAATGCTTATAAACGGCACTTAATATTTAAACCAGCAAGTTTCAGATCCCTTGTGTGAAGAAAATGCATTAAGGAAGATCCTAAACTACAATAAATATTGTTTAGTCCTGAGATAACACACATAGACATACATGTCTACATACAAGAATGCACAAGTAGCCTCAAATGCAATACAATGCACCCTTTAACAGGGGTTCCCTTTTAAAAATAAAATGCATCTGTACTCGAGGATCCAATTTCAAAGAAGCCAAGATTCAGGATCCAATTTCGAAGAAGCCAAGATTCTCAAATGCAGAATCATTATACATATTCATCATCACTATCTTCCTCATATTCAGAACCGGAATCATCACTCCTTGGTACCATGAGGGTATTCATATCAAATGATGGCATCATTTCCATCTCCTCCATGTCAATGGTGTCATAGTTCATCCGTTCCTCAAACTTCTCATCAGAGCAATTAAGAAGCCAGGAAAGAGAGCACTGCAAACCCTTCTTCGCAATCATCTTATGTCTCGGTTTAATAGTAGACTGCAGACCATATGTAAAGAATGCTGGGAAAGAAACCAAATCATCAAGAGGCCTTTTCATCTCCCTTTGAAAGTAATCAAAGCTAAGTTTCATGATGTCAATATTCAAAGCAAGCACCTGGGGACACCCCACAACCATCTTCTTCACTTGCTGCAAAGAGAATCCACAATCCTTAAGGAAATCCACATGCTTCAAAATAGCAGAATCAGTTACACTAACAACCTGGGGCATCTTTTCAATAATAGTTCCATAATCCTCGAGACTTAGCTCAATAAGTGAATTAAGTAAACTCTGTTGACCAAGAAGCTTTGGTTTCAGGTCAATTCCTATAATTTCAGGATATTGTGCCACGACTAAAGGAAGTGCTTCGTTTCTGACTTTGAATTCTACAAGGGTATCAACATTAGGTTTCACCCTTTCCTCCAATCTGAAACCCAGGATGTGAGGCCGCTGCTCTATCAATTTACTTATAGCTAATCTTGGAAGACCCAAACCTTCAAGATATTCCACGAAAGGTTTGATCACTCGGCCCACTCGCATGCCTAAAATCTCTGGATATCTGGTTAAAACTCCTCCAACTTCTCTTCTTGCCACACCAATTCCAACCAAATAAGCCACTGATGTGCTCATTGTCCCCTCAAGTTTGAATCCTAATACTTCTGGGTATCTCTCAAGAACCCGGGGAATATCATTTGGCTTGATATCCAACCCCTGCAGATGCTTGACAACAGGAGCAAGGTCTACAACAACACTAGCATGAAGGACTTGCGGGTATCTTCTCAAGAACCCTGTGAAAGTCGATTTCCTAACACCCAATTTGCCAAGGTAGTCAAGCACCGGTATCATGTTCTTTTTAACACTGCAGCCAAGAACCAGTGGATAATTATTGATGTCTTCAATCGTTAACCCTAAATTGTGAAGAAAATCCACACGTTCCTTCATAACTTCAATTGTAACAGGAAGCTCTAATCCATCAAGTTCATCAGGAACTATACCAATGCCCCGCAGGAAATCATAAACCTTGGCACGATTTGCTATTCTCTCATTCTTCATCTCTAATAAACTAGGACGGCTATACAGGGATGATGAGGCTCCTTGTTTCCCACTTAAACGAACAGTATTTTGCTTTGATACAGATGCATCCACAGAATATACAGATGTTCTGTCAGTAACTGAGTACTGAGACCTTGTAATCAATCTAGACCTCTTGTCATAGTCACTTGTGACCCTAAGCCTTGATGAAGAGGATAAATGAGGTCTACAAAAAGTTAAAGCAGGCAAATTTGGATGTAGAAGCAAAAAATTAGATTTTGTAATGCCAGTATAGCTTTTGATCATCATTTTCCAGTTCGCAAAGCTTGGATATCAAAGAATCTGCATACAAACAGTGCCTTATAAGTGATTATGAATTCTGCAGACTACACAGACCTTAGTAATACAACAACATAAAAGGATCACTTGAACTTGGCAGATTTAAGTTTGAAAACAAGTAAAACCCATGGAAATGTATATAATGGCATTAATGAACCCTAGGATATTTGTTGCCCTAAACGAAGAGTCACCCACCAATTAATAGGAAAAAAATAAAACGAAGAACAAAATAACAAGCATCAAAAGTAGAAATGAGTATCTCAAATAACCCAACAGAAGTAGATAAAATAACATTTAGAATTAGATAAACTAAAGTAAGAAAAACAACACAAATAACTAAATAAATAAATAAAAATAGTTAAAAATATAAGCATTCACAAATTAGAGCTTGATAAGAACATTGATTCGTGAATCTTTGAGTTGTCAGCAACAGACAGAGTCTTCAAATATTAACTTGGTTTTAGATAGTTCAACGAAGAAAACTGACCTGCTTCGTTTTAGATATAAGAAGAGAGAAGGAGCCTCGGAGCTGCAAACAGAGGCAGGGCCTAAGCCTGATTCAGAAGTGGGTAAGGTTTTAGCTTGATTAGAACAAACCTTTAGTTTGGAGTGACAATTCTTCTGTTTCCATTTGATTTTTCAGTGTCAAAGTTAGTTACAAAATGCTATCGTGAAAAGCTCGTGAAAAAAAGTGATTCAAGGTAAGAATGAAGGAGAAGAAAGTGATTGAAGGTAAGAATGAAAATGCCTAATTCCGACAATTCAGTACAAGTGCACAACACATGGCTTGTGTTGCTTCAAATTACTAGAAGAACTGCTATCATCAAATTAAAAATACAGAAACAAGCTAAAATTCCTACAACAGAAAATCCTAAACACTACATTCAATCAATGTGAGGGTTTCAACATTGCATCAACTTTAATCAAATATTCAACTTCACACACATGTAACAAACTGAAAGTCCTGACAGAAAACATAAAATCGAAAAAATTTCACTGGAACAAAATCGAATCAAGAAGTTAAGACACAGAGATTTACCGGTTCGATTCAAAGTCGGGTTTCGTCTCTCGTCGTCGTCGGCTGGTCGTCCTCTAAGTTCGTCGCTCGTTTCCTCCTTTCGGTATTTGTCACTTGCTCTCGGTTGTCAGCACTTACTCGGCCAGTCGTTGCCGGTCTCTATTTCCTCGGTCAGTCTTCGGCGCTCCTGGTTTGGCTGGTTGGAATGATATGGATGGAGTCGATTGCACGATGGATGGAGTGGGAGATATCGAATTTTCTTGGCCAAAGGACATTTTCCCACCCATAGTTTGAGGCGGCTACAAGTCCCACCCGCTGAGTTTAGAAAACCCGAAATGCCACCCATTGACTGTTAAATCTAACAGTCAACAATAAGTCAAGGGGTAAATTTGTCATTTTAGAGTTAAAATTTATAAAAATATAAAATAATATTTAAATATATATAAAAATATATTAAAAATTATAAAAAAATTTAAAAAATTTTATAAAATTATAAAAAATAATTTAAATTTAAAAAATTAAAGCCAACCACCGCCGCCGTGCCGACTGCGGTGGCCGCATCAAATGGCACCAGGTGGCCGTTCCGACCACCTGGTTCCAAGGGAGGCTAGATCTGGCCTCCTCCGGCCAAGAAAAAGGCCGAAAACGGCTATAGATGGCCGACTTTGGCCTCAACGGCCGTTTCCGGCCAAGGTTTCTGGCGGAGGTGGCCAGATCTGGCCACCTCCTCCAAAAGAGGAGGCGACCAAATCTGGCCTCCTCCGTCGATTCGGGAGGCCAGATCTGGCCTCCCTTGGAACCAGGTGGCCGGAACGGCCACCTGGTGCCATTTGATGCGACCACCGCCGCCGGCGCGGCGGCGGTGGTTGGCTTTTAATTTTTTAAATTTAAATTATTTTTTATAATTTTATAAAATTTTTTAAATTTTTTTATAATTTTTAATATATTTAAATATTATTTTTATTTTTATTATAAATTTTTATTAATAATGGTAGTTTTGTCATTTCATAAAATAGGTTAATGAAATTGGATAGAAATTGGATGAAGGATGAGACTCTGAGCTTTTAAAACTCAGCGGGTGGGACTTTGTCCCCGCCTCAAACTATGGGTGGGAAAATGTCCTTTGGCCAATTTTCTTCTAGTGGTTGCTGTGCCAGAAGTAACGGGGTTTAAATGAATTATATCCATAAATCATTAGAAATGAAATAATTATATTTAAACGGTTGAATATAGATGATTACAAACTAAATGATTTTATTTGAAAAGTTGACTTGGTGATAAGAATTAGGCTATATATATATATATATTCAACTGTAAATTTAAATATCAAAGTTCCGCATTGTTCAATTTTTTAAATTTTATCAAACTGCCCTGCTAATCTTTATGAATAAATTTATAAATAAATCAAATTAACATTCAATTTTCTTACATTAATACTTAATTATGAGCAATTAAACAATTAATTATCAAGATCCAAGCCCGCGTACAGCAAGTACTAGAAACTACCAAAACCGGGTTAGAAGACAATGAGGTATTGGTTCATTCTATCATGCTTAAGTTTGATTTATTCTCTGCAACTGCCGAAGCATCTCAATGTTCAATCAAGGGTGAGTTATCCGTTCTCATCCTCTGCTTTTTTTTTTTTTTCCCCTACTTTTTGAATTTTGGTCATCAAGGTTATGCACAAAATCTACTTGAACTATTTTGCGATTCATGGGTATGCTCAAGAAATTTCTGTTTGAAGTTATCTACTTGTTTAGGTTTTGATTTTTATGGTGGTTATAGAACTAATTGGTTTCATTTAGGAGAACCGAATGGCGCTGGAATCGAGCAATTGTATCACCTTGGCGATGCAAAATGATGCATTGCTAGGTGCTTTAGTTGGGTTTGAAAAGTTAAATATATATCATTTTGCTGCAATTCTTTTATGAAGACTGGAATTTGGGTAATGTGAATGATATCTTGTTCTTTTTCTTCATTTGATTTCTCAACGTTTTTTTGGCTAGATGTTGTGAGTTTAACTTAGAAAAATCATTGTGAGACCATGAAAAGGAACTATCTTGCGTTTTATTAGGGAGAAAGGTTGTTGATTTGGTGCTATTTCATGTGTGAACGTCCACTATTATGTGCTCCGTGCCGTTGAGTAACAGTTTATTTTATGTTTTATTGCAATTTATTTGTGTTGCAGGATTACCACTTGTAAGAAATAGTAGTGAGTTATCACAGTCTATGGAAGGGGAGGATTGTCTCATATTACTTTGGCAGGCACGGTCTCCAGGACTGAAGGAGTTAGCAAACACACTTAACTCGAAATTCACTTATCCATGATCTCTTGAGTTCATGGTTCATTGATTTATTTACAGAAAAGCAAAGATCTTGTTAGAAGCTAAATCTAGGCGACATATAGTTAATCACATGGTAATTTACTGGAGGTTTTATGGTTGAAAGAAAGATTAATTTTTCACCAAGTCTCGAGGAATTGGCATGCTGCAAGAGTGGATCCAAGCTCCTATCACATAGCAGGAAACAATGCTGATTGCGGCTCTTTATGGCAGACAAGTGAAAAGTGTGAAGTATGGCATTCACGTTTTAAGACATTTCTGTGTTTTCACAGGATGAGTTTTGGCTTCAACGTTTGCTCCAGTATCACAAACACCAATAAACAGGCACTCCTGTGAAGAAGTTTTCATTGTCCTGAAGGGGACCGCCACTCTCTGTCTTGCCTCAAATTCGCACGGGAAGTACCCTGGAAAGCCAGAAGAACATTTTATCTTTTCAGATAGTATCCTTCTTAATGATGCTCACCAGGTAAAGACTACCATTATTATTATTGGATCATTAGAGAAGATATTTTGTGAATTTGCATATTAGGTTTACTAGTGCAAAGAAACAATTAGTACTGGATCTTACCCTCCAGTATGAGTCGGTTTGCTATGGACTTTGGCAAACCTAATGCAACACCAAAATTTATTTGCATTCAATGATAAAAACCCGATCCAACCTGTTTTTTATACAAACCCAAACAATACCAAACTAAATTTAATCTGATTGGTACAGTTTAGGTTAATCAGGTTTTGTTTATATGAATTTTTTTTCTTTGTCAAGTTTATACTGCATCTCGTTGAAGAAATTATTTTTCCATAAAATTAACATTTCTATTTAAAAAATTCAAATTGGTTAAGAATATTGATAATATAGTTTATCGGCTTCAACAATTGCAAAATAAGCACATTTAATAGGCTAATTAATGTTATTCAAATGCTGTTATTATATTATTTAATAAATGTATTATACAGTTTAGTTCTAGTTTTTTGGTTTGAAGAGTAAACCAAACCAACCCGTTTAATTTATATTTAGCCTTGTTTGGTTTGGTTTTGCATCTTAGCATTTTAAAACCTCACCCAAACTGCTCAGTTTGGGTTTGCACACCCCTAATTAGAACCATACATCTTGCTATTTGTATTATTGGTTATGGATGATAATCATACATCCTACATCCAGCTTGTTACGGTTGATTTGAAAAGATTATTGATGTTGTTAGTATGATGCAAAATGTCACAGCTATCACCTGTTAATGGTTATTGCATTCTGATAAGAACCTGATTCGTACTTTGCTGAATGCAAACGAATTTCTGGCCTAGCTATCAGTTCTGGTTCCTTTGATGCTGGGAGAAGATGGTTTTTCTGGTTTGGCTGCCGCAGAATGCTTTTACTCTTGGAATCTGCCAGCCTAATGTAGCCACTTCTTTGGGAAAATTTGACAGAATTTCCCCTGTTTTATGGTTATTCCCTTAGCCAACACAAACAAAAATACAATGAATTCTCTATGCCACACTGCTTAATTTCAGCCAGGCAACACAGTAAAGAGCAATCGATGCCTTAGAAAATTACATGTATGAAATTCGACAATTTTTGGCTAAGAAGGATAAGAGCAAAGAGAGTGAGCAGTCGAATCCGACTCCCACAATGAATCATCATCCACCAGTCCATCAAGGGGAAGCCGAATCATCGCACAATCGACATTTGTAAAGGTACCATCAGGTGGAGACTGTGATACGTCGAGGACCAACTAGCCGTCGGCTGGAGCTTCCCATATTCACTGGAGAGGGCCCGCACGGATGGTTAGCGAAAGTGGAATGTTACTTTGCCATTAATGGATTGGAGGAAGCCGAGAGAGTGCTAGTTTCATGGGTCATGGGTTTAGTGGACTGGGTAGTTTGCTTGTGGGGGTTGAGGTTATTATTGGGTTGGGATGAGTTTGGGTAACTAAAAGGTGGGTTGGATCCTTGGGGGATATGTGTTTGTGGGCTGAAATTATGAGAGTAGTTGGTGTGGCCCATGCTATGAGGCTTGGGTTGGTTTACTGGGTTAGAATGGGTATAAATAGTACAGGTGTGTGGATGCTTCTGATTTGGATTTGAATTGTGGGTGTTTGTAGTTTCATTTTGGAGTGGGCTATAACTATCAATTATATACTCAGACGGGCTGTACCCATGCTCCAACTTGTTGAGTGCCCAGTTCCTGGCTTCTACACTATTTGCCAATCTCATTACTTCATCCAAATCTGTCGCACCAAACAGCTTCACCTCTGCCTGTATGTTCTCCTGGAGTCTAGCTAAGAAGACACTAGTCATCCACTCATCAGACAACATTGGCGATGCTGCTACTAACTTCTCGAATTTTTCTCAATATTGTGCCACTGTTCCTCTCTGTCGTAAGTGAATGAGTTCTTCCTTAGGTGTCCGAAGTTGTGGCGAACCGAGCCGGATGAGGAGCTCATCTCTCAACTCGCCCCACCGTTGAAATGGTCACCGTAGTTCTTGAAACTGTAACCAACTTAGGGAAGCGCCTTCAAAGCAAAACATTATAGCCGACACTCTCTCGGCTTCCTCCAATCCATTAATGGCAAAGTAACGTTCCACTTTCGCTAACCATTTGTGCGGGTCCTCTCCAGTGAATATGGGAAGCTCCGGCCGACGGTTAGTTGGTTCTCGACGTATCACAGTCTCCACCTGATGGTACCTCTGCGAATGTCGGCCGTGCGATGATTCGGTTTCCCCTTGATTGACTGGTCGATGGTGATTCATTGTGGGAGTCAGATTCGACTGTTCACTCTCTTTGCTCTTATCCTTCTTAGCCAAAAATTGTCGAATTTCATACATGTAATTTTCTAAGGCATCAAATCGACTATCTCTATTGTGGAGTTTCGCCATCATTTCTTCGATTCAACCTTCCACTGTAACCAATCTTTGAGACAACCCTCGATGCCCTTGCTCTACTTCCTCCATTCTACCTTCCATTCTCGTTAAGACCATTCCCTAGTTCGTCGGCTCTGATACCACCTTGATAAGAACCTGATTCGTACTTTGCTGAATGCAAACGAATTTCTGGCTTAGCTATCAGTTCTGGTTCCTTTGATGCTGGGAGCAGATGGGTTTTCTGGTTTGGCTGCCGCAGAATGCTTTTACTCCTGGAAACTGCCAGCCTAATGTAGCCACTTCTTTGGGAAAATTTGACAGAATCTCTCCTGTTTTATGGTTATTCCCTTAGCCAACACAAACAAAAATACAATGAATTCTCTACGCCATACTGCTTAATTTCAGTCAAGCAACACAGTAAAGAACAATCAACAATGAACAGAAGAGAAAGAAAGAAGAAAACAATCACTCATTGTATTAATTCAACCATGACTAATACATTGTTTAGATCAAAACTTTTCAGTCAAAAGCACAGGAAACCCAATAATACAATGTTGAAATATGGGTTGGCTTAAACCTAGCTTAAACCTTTACAAAAAGTATTTAATAAAAATAACAGAAAGTTGATAACAAGGGAAAACTGTCCAGCTCTCTCTTTCTCACCCTTTTTATGTTGTATTGTCTAACAGAATTTCCTCTTCTCTCCTATCCCTAGCTGCCACTTGTCCTTCCTTTGATGCACTCCTTTTGTTTGCGAAGGACCACTCTCTATTCTCTTCATGAGCTGGGTTTGCACTTCTTGAAGCTTCTGTTTGGATTGCCAATAGCCTGTTTTTCCTCTCCAATTCTTTGGGCCTGCGATAATATACTTTAGTAATTAGGCTTCTATCACATTCAGCAAGAGTTCCTGAGAAATCTGAAAATTGTTTACATCTTAATTTCGTTATAGTTAAGTTTTTCATTTGCTGTAATATCAGTATCTGGTAATTTTTTGTCTGGCTCTAAAACCTGAGACTGTCTCTGTTACACATATAAAGAGTAGTGAGATAATATGTGCTTGGTATACTTGACAAATGGTCTAGGAAAAATCCTTCAACTGTCATTTTTTGAGCATTACTCTAGCAACCACATAGTTCACAAGGTTCTTTCAGATGAATCAAATGATCATGAACTTCTATTCTCAATTGCTCTTATAAACACAATTACTATATTTTTTGTCCTTGAATCATTTCCAAATCTAGTCATTGTCCATATTTAAGAATCGTGTGGTGCATCATTGCAAGTGTGGAGTACAAATGAACATGAGGATTTGCAAGTGCTTGTTACAATATCTCAGCCGCCTGTAAAAATGTAAGTAACACCTCTTTTTTCATTCCCTTGAACTTTCTATAATTGCCATTACTTTGCTATTCAGGATATATGCTTTGTTGCCCTTGCTTGATTTGAATTATTTGCATTTTCAACTGTCAAATATGCTGTCAAGATGCCAGTATTCCCTCTATAAGTTTGTGGTTACTAAATGATTATTTCCTCATAAATTTTGATTGAATTGGATTGTTATGTTTATATTTATTAGTTTGGCCTTTACTTGAGGTTTATATACAATAACTGGTACATGCCTCCCACTGCCGCAAAACTCAAGTATCCCTACTATTGGGATGAACAATGCTTCCGAGCACCTGTGAAAGATGAGCTTTGAAATTGAAATTGAAATTGAAATCGAAATCGAGGACCATGGACTTGTAGTGGTCACCGTTTCTCTACTTCTCATGAAAAGAGAGTCAAGATACCATACTGAAAGGGGTTTGTAAGTTGAAATAGTTTTACATGAATGCTGGATTTGTATATATTTGAAAATTAACAAATTTCATGTTTACCTTACCATTCTAGAATGAGGTTTTCTGATGTATACACACACACACAAAATACTGATTGCAAGTTTTTGATATCATTGTAACTGATATTAAGACCCATGAATCAGATTCAAGTGTATAACTGAAGCTCAGACTGATGTTGTGAGAGGCATCAAAGTCTGTCATGATATGGTATTAGCATGGTTAAATTCCCACTATGAAGTGAAAGTGGTGCAGCCTCAGCCTGATAATTGCAGACAGAAAAATTCGTTCTCAATGTTTCAAGGATTAATATAGTAATAAATAGCGCCCTTTGTGTCCCGGTAAATCATATTAAATTAAAATCATTAAACCCTAATTAACTCTAAATAATATTTTATGAACAGCACTTGGTCTAAAATGAGAAAAGAACAATCAGCACCGTTGAAGCAGAGCCATGAACCAGTTAGCCCGCGTAAGGAAATTATATGAGATTGAAGAAATTATTTTTTATTCTAGCAAACTAAGATTGAATGAAATTTGCTTGGTTTGGGTAGGTTTGTTTTTTTATCCCCCCTTAAATAATGTGAAATTTTATTTTCATATGCAGGCTTAGGATAACGTGGGAAGAAGATAAGGCCGATATTGAATAAAGTTTGAACCAGATGCTCCCTCTTTCTTTCGAAGTAGACCCAATTGGCAGGGCATAGAGACTATCCAACCGATCGAAAACTCGATAGCTAAGTCAAGATGGACCGGCGTCAAACCCAACTCAAATTTTGTTCAACTATTAAGTCCTTCTGAGTCATAATAATAGCCCAGCCCAGTTCAACCAATATCGGTCCAAGAATCTGCTCACTCATTGGGCCCTTCTCCTTCTCCAACCATTTAATTCCAGTTGTGGTCATAAATCATCCAAAGATTTTCGGTGCATTGGCTGCGAACGCATAAATGATGAGGCAAGGGGTGAAAATAATACTAGGCTGAAGGCTTGTAGTGAGAGAGGTAGATGTGGAATGACATAAACCCTAAATAAGCCTTGCATTTTTTTGAAAGCTGACACAGACGGAGCAAAGGATATATATCAAGTGCTTACCAATTGGCCCGCGACCAGAGCTCACATTCGATTAAATTTTCCAACGTACGGATCACGCTAGTTTCTTCTTCTCTCCTTCGTTCGTTTTCTTCTCTTTTAAACAGCGCCCCGTTTGATAATTGTGAATAAGATTTGGAAAATTGAAATTTTCATTTCTGGGTATTTTTTTTTCCTTAATATTTGGTGACTGAAGATGAAAACCTCATATGAGTGGAGCTGCCTATTTGGCTTTGCTGACTGGAGACTGAAATGTCTAGTTAGTTAAAACGAGAATTCTCCGTTCTTTCTGATTTTCTCGGCAATCGCATGAAATTTACACATTTCTTGAACATAAAAAATAAATAAAGAAAGAAAAAAAATTAAGTGCTTTTTGTCACTGGGTTCCATATAGAAATCTCCAGATGGAATTTGTAAAAAGCTCTTCTTTATTTTGTATTTATAGGCTTGGAGTTAATATTTTCGCCGTTGCCTTAATTTGGAATTTGAAGTAGATTTGACTACTGGATTTTTAGCTTGATGTCCAACCGGAGTGTTCATAATTCCTTTGTTCTGTTCTTTTGGTGTAGCAACTGTTCGACAAAATGCGCGAGCAAAAGCTACCAAAATTTTGAAAGAGTTTTATCTCATATTTCTACCTGTGTGCTGCATAATTTAATTAACTTTTTTGTTTGGCTTCTTTGATAGCTGCTTTGGATTTGAGGTGATATACTCTGACAATGGCAAGTGAAGATGATGAGTTTAAAAAGAGACAAATAGTGGAAGCTAGGGCCAGAAACATTAGTCGTAATGTCCGGTGCACCGAGTGTGGTAGCCAATCCATTGAAGATTCACAAGCAGATATCGCAGTTCTCCTGAGGAAGGTAATGTTTTTGCTTGGAAGTGAATATGGATACGAGCAGTTTTTTAATTTTTTTTTTCCCTTTGCTGGTTATTGTATCTGTCTACTTAACAAAGTTATACCAGCTTGATTTGATCTGGCTTGTTGGGTTTAAAAGGCAATTAATCTTGACTTTATACTCACTGTTTTTTATTTTACATTATCTAACAGAGTCACCAATATTTTCATCCTTTGCTTCACCATTTTGGTAGGTAAAGCTATGCACTAATTGCATTTACAACTATGCTGCAGTTAATTCGTGATGAGATCCGCGCTGGGAAAACTGATAAAGAGGTCTTCAAAAAGCTTGAGGATGATTATGGGGAGACTGTGCTTTATACCCCAAAGTTTGATATGCAGACAGCAGCCTTGTGGCTATCACCGGTCAGTTTAGGGTTAAAAGAACCATCTAAACGTAATTTTGAACTTTTTCTGTGAAATTGTATTTATTTAGAAGTTTTGGGTTGGGACAGCTTTTAGTTGCAGGTGCTGCTGCAGGAATTTGGGCTTACAACAGGCACAGGCAAAAAACTAACGTGCACAAAATGGCTTTGAACCTTCTTAAGGGTGTTGCGTTGACCCCAAAAGAAAAGGATACCATGCTAGACATCCTTACACCTCCTCCTCCGGAAAGAGCCTCTCCTTCCTCCTGGTGGAATAGGTTGCGTGGTCAATGATGTGTAATCCAACCACTTGCTATACCTGTCTTAGCATAAACGTCCTCCCCCCAGACCCAAATGAAAAAAGGCTGTGCTATAATTGGGAAAGGTTAGAAGTCAATTTCTTGAAGATTATCATTTCAATTTGGTAGACTTCGTCGTGACAGTGAAGTTTGGTGGTTGTACAATTGTGCACAGTACTGACATGGAGCAATGTCTATGCCCATCGTTTCTTTAGTGATATAATTATGATTTGACACTTCTGCATCGCTTTTCAAGTATTTCTCCCTTAATATAAGCTTATTGCTTGTTAAATTCGACATTATCTGATTTCAACTTCCTTTGGCATGAAGCTGAATCTTTGGTTTTGTATTTTTCCTTTGATGTTGTGGTTGGTTAAATCTACTACATGTCTTCTTTGCATGTTAGTAGTTTTTGGATATGCTATTGCTAAACCTCCCATCCAGAATGTATCCCTTTTAGAATCATCTGATCAGATCTCCTTCATCCTCTTTAGTTCTAGACTAATGAAGAGGTCGATTTCTCCACATTTTAATATAACCAGAACCTTTGCTAAAATGACTTGTCTGAGTTGATAATAAATCTACTTTGAATCTCTTTGGTAAAGAACTTACGGGGCAGAAAGACATTGAATGCTTTCGGATTACAAAGCATATGAAGTAACCAACACAGGCTATTCACACACAAGTGACGAACACATTGTGTACGCCTGAATTAGTATTACTGAAGGTAGGGTCCAAGCTACTCAGGTTGAAGAAATTCCAGTGCAGCCGGGTGACCTCATTGCTTATCCTCCTAAGCCTATTAGAAATGCCTGGACAACCGGATTGTTCGATTGCCATGAAAACCAGACAAATGGTAATGAGACTATATTTATTTAAATTTCATTGCTAATGATTGTACGAATTTTCTCATCCCTAATTCTAGTTGGTTATCGGAGGCTGGGAGATTTTTTTTTTCTTTTTTATTTTCTAAAACTAGCAAGAAAACTGAAGCTATTAACAACAGAAAAACATGTAGGACAAGCATGCTCTGGAGACGACACTCAAATGGATAAAAGGACTATCCAAGGGTGTAATGGGTTGAGAAGTGGAAGCTGCTAATGTTGGGTGTTATTGTAAATTTTTGAAACATGAGGGGAGATTTTGGTAAAGCTCTTGCAACCAAAGGGACATGAATAAATAAAATAACTTAAACGTAAAACTGTTAAAAACCATTTTCCAAAAAACAAAAAGAAAATGGAAGCAACGGAGTAAGTTGGAAGAAGCACTACATTTCCATCCACAATAGATCACAAATTTCTTCTTGCTTCTCCAAATCCAAACCCTAACCCTATTCAACCATGTACCTCTTCAAATCAGTTTTTTCGGATGATACTGATTCCCAACCTAAACCTGAGGCCGAATCCTCCAACACCAAGCTACAACCAGAAGAACTAAACCCTGATCCCAACTCTCCTCCTAAGCCCCAACATAGCAATGGTGGTAGCGCTGGTGATGTCTGGAGTTTTGGTGGTTTAATCAAAACCTTAACCGTCAAATCTGAATCGGTCATTGAAACATACCGTCGCGATCTGCAAGAGTTCGGGACGGGTCTAAGAAAAGAACTTGAGGTGGCCCAGGGATCCATAGGGACAGTCGGTACCGTCATAGACGAGTTTGGAAACACCGTTTTGAAAGGGACGGCCCAGATCATCTCTCATGGTAAGGATGCGATCCTTGCTATCGATCACGAATTTGATACATCTGATTATAATACTAATCAGAATAATAATAGTGGGCAACGCAAACCCTATAGTCGTTTCGATGCTCAGGTTCGTGCGATTCAAGGAGATGTAAATACGTATTGTGAGGAAGTTGATGATATAGATGATTATAATAAGTGGAAATCTGGGCTTGTTTTATATACAATGAATGGGGAAATTGAGAGCTTGTTTGAGCAAAATGGTGCTATGGAGAGTATATACAAAAGGTTTGTGCCTACAACCGTTGATCATGAGACCTTTTGGTATAGGTATTTTTATAGGGTGTTTAAGCTTAAACGGACTGAGGATTTAAGGACTAGTCTTGTGCAGAAAGCCATTTCAGGCCTTTCAGCTGAAGGGGAGGAGGTCTTGAGTTGGGATGTTGATGATGAAGATGGAGAGGGTGAGAGTCAGAGTAATGTGGTCGCTAAATTGAATTCAAAGGAAATCGAAGATGTGCATAGCAAAAATTCTGGAAAGGATGTTTGTATAGAGGCTGAAGTTGCCGTGAAAAGTGATTTATCTGAAAACAGGGAGTTGGGTGATAAGAAAATTGTGAAGGAAGATAGTTTGGAAGTTGATGAGGGAGAGAAGAGTTCTAAGTTGGCTGTGGATGAAGTTGGTAAGGTAAGTTCGTTGGAAGAAGTTACCAAGAAAGTGAGTGAGGAGAAGAATAGTGGAATGGATAAGGAAGATTCAGGATTGAAATTAGATGGGAAGGTGAGTTTGGCGGATAAGGGAGAGTCGGAGTCTTGTAAAAGTAGTGACTTTTTGGTTGTGTCAAACCAGCCATCTATGCCTGAGGAAGAAGACCTTGGATGGGATGAGATTGAAGATCTTAGCAGCATTGATGAGAAGAAAGTGACTCTTGCTGGGAGCCCAACCAGAGCTGACTTGAGGAAGCGACTGAGTGTTGCAGAAGAAGAGGATGACTTGAGTTGGGATATTGAAGATGAAGATGAACCAGTTAAGGCTTGACACATCCTGAATCTTAAGTGATTAAATTCTTAGAATTGATTGCACTATGCTCCATTTTACCTCCATATTAACTTTTGTAAGGGTTATGTGGGGGAGGATTTATTTAAATTCTAAATGTTTGGCCTGATTGCAAATATCTTCAATGGTTATGTTGTGTATCTTTATATAATGTGCTATCATAAAGCCCCTTTCCATGTATATGTTAAAACTACTTTGCAGATAACTCATGCACATTCATCATTTACCTGTACTATAGCAAGTCTGTTAGCATTGATCTTTTCACAATTCTCAGCTTCCATTGATTAGTAAAGTTAAGGAGCCATTGTATGTTGAAGCTTTCTGTGAATCTGTCGATCTGTGTAGCATATACCCACAAAGCAAATGTTGTAGTTGGATTATTGTTTAACTAAATTCACTGTAACACCCTCGTAGGACTGCCATTACATGGCTATGAATGTATTTAAGGATGTTGTGGTAGATGGTATGTCAAAGTTTTGTAACTATTGTGGAGTATTGTGTTTGAACTTGCTATGCAAACTTTTTTACAGTTAAGCCATTACCTTTTGTATGGCTTATGGTTATCGCACAAGGCTAATCCTTTGTCCATTTGCCCTACCCAGTTTCTCAAAGATCATTAGAATGTGAACAATGGGATGACAAACTCTTGGTATGTTTTATAGTTTGTGTTGGTTTTTATTGTCAAATATTAATGTTAAAGAAACGAATCTGAAAGATAAACTTTGGATAAACCTTATAATACTTGGCAATTGGTCGAAGGATAAGAATTAACAAATGGAACTGAAGCTGGCCATGAGTTTAGAGACGAATTTGTGCCTGCTGGGAGTTAGTGCGCAACTTTCAATAGGGACTTCGCTTAGAAGGCTTTTGATCTCGCTGATTTCAGGAATGAAGATATATGACCATCGCTTACATTTATTCGGATCTAAAAATTTCTGGCAAAATGGACAACATTATTATTATTATTATTATTTTGTTAATGCACTTTCCTGGACCATTACAAACTTGTTGCAGCCATCTTCATCAATGCACATAGGTTACAGTAAATACAGGGGGAAGAAAAATTCTCTGTGGCTGCATGTAGATACCAACTTATGAATAGCAGGCCACCCAGACTCGGAAACATTAGTTCTTCAACAAAGAATATCGATTTGCCAATCATAAAACTCAACTCAATTAGGCACTTCTCCTTGTTTGTGTCTGGAAATCGAAAGTATATGCAATTAGAAGGTAGTACTCTGTCCATAAAAAAAGATTGATATAAATAACTTAATACAAAATTCCGCCTTCTATTTAGAGCTAATTCACACTTCCTGAACTTGAAACTCAACAACCTCTAAATACTACCATATTCGCATTCAAAAAGGAAGTACTTCAGGATCCAACCTTAATGAGGGAAACAGGCAGCAAAGAAAAATAAAAGAACAAACTCTTCTAGCAGCACTTGAGAGCCATGTTTGTACAATTTTAAGAGCATATAGTGAACAAGAGAAACACATAATTTGATCCAAAGTTGCTCCAGCCTCAGGGCTAGCTTCATACTGATTTTCTTTCAAAACTAGTTGCCTGTTTCAGAAGTAGAATCTGCTACAACAGTGTCAACTGCAGGAGGTAACGCCAGAAATCTTCCTTTTTGAGCACGGGGTGGAAGATGCTTTGAAGGTTTTCTTGATCCCCCAGTCCAGGGCAAGAAAACCCCAGTACCCCCTCGAGGCATCCTTCTAGGACTCATCACCATAGGGCGCACTGGAGCCAACATGACCACAGGGGCACGAAGTACCCCCCATTTGGGCATCACATCCATGGCCTCATAGCCAGTGGAAGCTCCATTTGCTACAGGATATGGGCTTGCAATGCCTGGTTGCCATACAGTCATGGCACCATTCAGCGGACTGGTTGGAGTAGTTGGCGGTGACTGGCCTTGATTGGAGTCAGGTCGGACTCTGAAGAATGTAATGCTGACTCTTCTGTTAGGAGATGGACACATGACATGCCTTGCTGTGTCAGCACTGTTTCCTCTCATTACTAGAAGCGACCTGCAAGATTTTTGGGCTTAAAAATGTCATGACTTTTCTGTCTGTGGACAGCCTTTAGGAACCACAAGGGACCTATATTTTAAAAATCCTCTTTAACCAATAGGCTATGATTTATAATTTCAATAATGAATGATGTTGTATTATTTGTTTCCACAGAAGTTTGTATCACGCCTCACATATTGTTCGCACCGGGCAGCAGATTCTGAGGAAGTTGCAACCTCCCTTTCCCGCAGAGCTTCCATTTTATTAGTATTATTGTTCTTATTTTTTCTTCATTATTATCTTTGAAGTTCCTATCTTTTCTGTGACTTTTAATATTGTACTACATTTGGGAAATACTTGTAACACATACCCTTCTGTCAGTGAAAGCATGAGTGGCCCTTTATAGTTCCCGTCGTTATCACTCACAAGACTACGACCAAAAGTCATTGCTGATTCAGACAGAAGAAGCGTAGAGATAGGTTGATCCAAATGAGGTGGTTTCAGGAAAGGTTGTGAATATTCACCCTGAAAAGGAAAATTTACATAACTAAGTAACTTCATGTCATACTCTTTCTGAACAACTGAAGGCTCAAATCAACTTTCATTATATATCTGTGAAAGCTGAGTTTCTATCTGCTTAACAATAACAGAAAAATCATAAAAATGCAGCCAACAGAACTTGCCTCATCGAAGAAGTTTATGATGCAACCATTTGGTTTTTTGTACTCTGGTATTAGTTGCCATTGGACCAGGTGATCAATGACTGATCGAAGAAGAGCTGGAATTGGCTCAATATTACCTGAGAACAGAGAAGCTCAATTACAAGGTAAGCTTGAAAATTACTCTGAATTATGTATAATTAACTTCCAATAGCAATCAGAAAGTTGAAGAGGCAAAAGTATATTGAACTTGGAGGTATGTCTTACCCAATTCACTGTTATTTGTGGCTTCCTCTTTTATGTGTGAAAAAATTGGAACACCAAACTGAATTAACTCTCTCCGGTTTCCCTTCATCTGCTTGTTGAATAAAATAAAGGTCTCACCTATATACAATATAAATGTTCAACAAGTTTCAATAATATTTTCTTACAGGTTTTTACTATAGGAACAAATTACAGAGTTAGTATAATGGAAATGAATATCGCTTTAAACATTGTTATCTGTTTTAGACAAATACATGAGGCTTAAATTTGAAACAATATCCTGAAAAGCAGGGCTTCTCATGCACCTCCTTATTCACAGGTCCATTCCTTTAGCTGTAAATCTATTAGACTGTCTCTCGGTGCTGTTGAAATTATGCTGGATGAGTTACTTTTGAGATTCAAGACATGGCTTCCACGACACCAGACGCTATTTAGAATTATGAAGATAAAAGAAAATCGAACGGCTGGCAATTCAAATAAAGCTAGAGGAAACGTGTTTTTCATCTTAATAGTCCAAATACGCCTACACAATTAGTATATATTAGTCAAAGGATTACAGGACAAAGGTTTAGTGGTTACCTGAAAGCTCTCCATTTTGGCCAGCAAGCCGCAGTTCATTCACATAATCGGTTAACAGAGAAAGCTCTGCATCTGTGAACACGCTTTCATATAACTTCAGTCCTTTCACAACATTCACCTGCCAGTTGCAATATCTGTCAAAAATAACAGACTAGATATTTTCTTTTTCCAAATCAGAAACGACAGATAACTCTTTGACATCCATGTTCTCTATGGAAGAACTTAATATTAAACTGTGAAAGAAAGAACTCGCCATATGTCCTTTCACTTGCTCCTTAGCAGTGAATCCTTTCGTCAACTTAATTTGGGTACGCCTATCATCACAGTCCTCATGGTTTGAGCAAATCTCTATATTTTCAGGAGTGGGCTGCATTTCTTGAGATCCTGCGTTCAGACAAAGATATAAAACTGAGATACTACTGCCACAATACAGGGTAAAAATATAGCTATAACATTAATTACTTTTCCCATTTCAGCGAGTCAAATGGGAAAAAAAAAAAAAAACTAAGAATAAACTTAAGAAGGAACAGGATTTCGAGGCAAAGGAGACTGATTAATCAATTTGACTGATAATTATAATCAACAGCAAGAAACCTGATCCATAAAAAGATCCTCTGCGTTATACCAATCATATGCTATGTATTTTGCACAGAACTGAGAACTTTCTGATTTAAGTGAACCTCACCATATAACCTTGAGGAACTACCCATGTAAGTACCGAATCTCTTTCCATCTCATAAGAATAAAATTCCTAGAAATTACTTACATATATTCAATCAAGTTTTATACTTCGCACATAAAAGACACTTCTTACATTTCGCACATAATTGACACTCAAAACACTTGGATAACTATCAGAACCTACTTGTCGCTTGACAGTTGGAAAACGACAAAGGATTTTGCCATCAATGCTACCAAAGAAAAGGACAAAACATGACCGAGAACAGCATTGTTTATCTCCATTTTGAACCAACCAATCCGATTGACCAAACATCACTTTTGTCTTAAAATTCCAAACTTTTTTATTGGATCGCCCACCGGGGTTTACCCACCAACTCGGCCCAATAAATGAAGTCGACCCACCCAATAGAATTTGTAACGGCATCGGCACCCGAAATGTCAAAAACGTTAAAACTCAACCACCCATCCAAAATCAGCTTACCCAAACATGATGTCAACTAGATCAGACGGTTCCTGGCCACCAATAATCAAATCATGCACAGAAAACGAGGCACCCTTTCACCAACGTAATGGTATTCGCTACTCCCCAAACTAACTGTAATACTGGATGCAGCCAAACCATTCGACAACCTCGAAATCTCCAACTCCACTCGACCTCGGGAAAAAACCAGCCATTTTGGTTTATTTTATATTAAAATAAATTTTTATATATTATTTTCTTTCAGTATTTGTAAAAAAAAAAAAAAGGTAAAATCGGAAAGTGAAATCGGGGCGAGCCTAACTAACGGTTTGCAACGCCAAAACGTCTATCACCATCTAACCTCACGTTGAATTCTCAGTCAGGTAAATTTTGTTAACAGTGGTTTGAATCAGGAAGTGGTTGGAGAAAAATATGATTCCGTTTGGTTCCGGAGAAAATGGAGAGAAGATTAGAACTGCACTTATTTTCCAAGTAAATTTTCAAAGTCTAATCATGAAAAGCATCCTTTGATTACCTTCAGATTTCATATTTGAAAACTTTTCCTATCTTTTCTCGCACAAATATAATTAATATTACAATAACTTTATTCCTTATTCAAGTAAATCATTAAAAATTAATTTAAAAAGGAACTTTGAAAAAATCTTAATGTTAAATTGGTACCCTACCATCATAGTTGCCTTCTTCACGTTATGAAGAATCAAATAACAAAAAGGGCAAATAACTTATTTAAGTATGCTTTAAATGCAGAACCTCGCAGTTCAGACGACTCTCCAATTCTTTACTAATAAAATTCAGAGAAATGAAAAAAAAATCTAAAAATTAATTATTAGAAGAACTTTGAAAAATAAACTTACCTGAATCCGTGATATCGCTGTTCGGTGAATCGTCCTCTTCAACTACGGATACCTGTTCAGCTACGAACTTTTTCTCGCCCTCTGCAACGTTCTGGTCATTCTCTAGGACTTTCTCATTAATTAAACATTCCTTAATTTCATCAACCTTCTGCTTCTCATCACCGCCTTCCTTCTCGTCTAATTTCTTCTCTGTGACTTTACGTAACTCGACAGCCACCTCAGCAATCGAGTGGTACTTCTGCATCTGTAACACCGAGATCCAGTTAAACCTCCTCCGGTGAATCGCCGCAAAAACCTGGTCGTAGTCAGATCCTTCTCCTCCACTGCCATTCACTTGCGCCAAATGTCCACATAGAGCATCAATTATGGCATTTGCCGCCGCAAATTCGCCCCGAAACCAGGCTATGATTGCGTCTTTAGCGAAAGCATCGGACATCATCACTACCGGTGGTGATGGTATCACTCCCGCAGGCCCCATAGCTGGAGTTCGATCAGTTGACGATGCTAAACCTGCCGCCATCGGCATCACTGGTAAATCGGAGGGCTCTCTATATAATTTTATAGTGTAGTTCTATTTTTTCTCCAAAATATCGGGAAAATATCGAGTTTTGTTATACAAAGGGCGGAAAACCAGTTAATGAAAATATAAAAAGAGTCGGGTAATGCTTAGATAGAGAGGATATTGAATAGCAGGGTTTGGGTCATGAATGAATGACGGGGTTTTTTCAAGTTGAGAAATATATACACAGAGATACGGTGGCATGTCCGTACATTTGGAGAATTTGTGATGACATGGCCAAATAAAATGAAGGTCGGTTAAGAAGGATGTTAGGAGTAGGAGAAGGGGCAGGGCAAGGGCAAAGGCGAGGGCAGGGGTGGCTCGTGCTGGTAGAACTTTGATTCTGAGGAAGGTGGCTATAAGGGTTGGTATATTACAAAATTGGGCTGGGTGTCACCAAATTGGCTAGGTTTTAATTTATTTAATTAAACGTTCCTATATTTGACACTTGTTGGAAAATTCGGATGTAAAACGTCCATCTAATAAATTTGAAAAATGGCACAGTTTTTTAGGCATCAATATACTTTATTATTAATTAATGCGAGAAATAATCCCAAAACCAAGGTGCCAAGTTCATAGGTTGTCTTTGATTTGATTTAATAAGATATTATACATTTTGTATTGTTAATATTATTTTGAAATTTTTAATTTTATTATAATTTTATTTATATTCAATAAATTTAATTTAATATTTTCATAGAAACCATCATCAATACGTGTTGTTATTGGGTTATTATTCATACAATTTATTAATTAATAATTTTTTTTTTAGTTTCAATATTAGGCATGTTTTTTTTTAATTTATTCTAATTATTACTAAAATTATTTTTTAATATTACAAGGAAAGTCCCATCTCGCCCCTCTTGACAGCATAATGCGTCACGTTTTTCTCATTTGTTTAGGGAAAGGTAAAATTGTCAATGACACAGAAAAGAGGAGGACCGGTGAATTGATGACGTGGAGAGGATGTGTGCGTGGGGTTAAGTGCAGATGAAGAGTGATGCTGAGTTGTTGGAATGGGCCGGTGAAGGAAAGAGAGGTGAGGGGAGGAAGGGAAGGTGAGGATGTGGTTTTGAGGGACCCATGTAGCGTAAGGCACTGCGGTTGGCTGTGTCCATCCAAAGCGCACATGCATACGATGCCCTGACCGCTATCACAAAATACACAACCGGCTTAATTTTCTTATTTTCCCCCCCAACTCGGCTCGGCTTTTCATTAAAAAAGATATTTGGTGTCTTATTCCTTAATTTTAATAATATAATTAGAAAAATAAAAATATTATTTTCATGAGTTATTCTCTTTCAGAGAGGAAAATTTTTGATTGGATTGGCTTTATGACTTTTAACTTTATATGATTCTAAAAAACAGAAAAAAAAAATATGGTCAAGTAAACATATGAAAGAGATGAGAGGTCTATCTATCCTTATTGGAACTCCTTCAAAAGCGTGCCGCTTGGATAAAGACCCTCTCATCCACCACGCCCACACACATCTATACAATTCAAACCAAAACTCTATTATCATTTACTACTTGCCAATAAGAACTTTCCATCCTTATTTGAGAATCGGAACCCCGAGGCGAATTCCTTGTCAATCAAAAACTGAAACACCTTTTTTTTTCTCTGCGCAGAACCATCCAGACAACTAGAGAATCAATTCATGGACCATCGCAATATTATCGGAAAGGATTTGTGGTGGCAGGGAAAAAGCACTGTGGGAGGACACGTTCTGATGTTAAAGTAGAAAGGAACAGGATTCTTTCTCAGATTTGTAAATGAATGTAATTTTTTAACAGAGACAAATAATCCAAGATTCTTTGAAATAGAACCTTTAGAAAAGAGAAGATAGGGTGGTGTAAACAGTTAACTGGGATTGTAAATTTGATAAGAGGGGATAGCGTGAATGTCAGGTTTGGATGGATAGAAAAGGCAAGGTGACATGGGTGTTCACTTTTTCAACACTTTTGCCTTTGAAAATGGTGTGTGGTAGACTTTATGAGGGTAAACTTATACAATTTTTACTGTTTAGAGGATGACAACTTGTGAACGAATCTAGCAATATTAATATATTCACGAGAGGTGATTAATTAAAAAGACGTGCATGTGAAGCATGATCAAAGTGAAAAGGGAAGAAGCCATCTCCCTCATGTCAACATGGGAGTCTTGAGAATTGGGGCAAGGCAAATGAGGACCGCCATCAAAAATTTTAATGAGATTGGTTGGCATAGAAGAAGTCAAAAATGTTGAACACATAAAATATATTAACTGAGATTGACTTCAATTCCAAATTTGGCTGCGCACTGAGACGGGTGCAAGCATTTAGCTCCCGAAGCCCACGCCATTCGCCATTCTTAACTTAATTTCAACTCTCGGTCTCGTTTCTTGGCTGGATCCAAACAACACCCCTTATCAGCCATCCCCGAAGGGCCAAAGGTCATTCACGAATTGCCTTCCTGTCTCTACTTTAAAATACAAAGCTGGCGACCTATGATTTGATCAGAGCAAGAGTTGATTAGACATTTGGTAAGACATTTACATTCAACCGTTGACCATAACATATTCAATATATATATATATATATATATATATCAGCCACCAAATACAATTCTCGTGCAATTAGAAGCCTCAATTTGACTTAAGCCCTCACGATAACTGTTGACGTAATTCTTCCAATTTTCCGTCTAAATTTAAGGGTGATAAGCCTCTTTCAAATCTTTCTTTCTTGTTTTTTGTTTTTTATTACATTATGTATATATACAAATTATCATAATCGAATCACATATCATATTGTATATTAAAATTTTAATTTTTCGTATTATTTATTATAACATGTACTTTATTAAATAAAATAATAATAAATTTATAAAAATTAAATTAAAATTATTTTATTCAATTTCAATTTATAAAATGATAATAAAATTACTTAAATTTATATTTGATTGGATTTGTATCATTAATTTTACCAATAACTATCGATGCGCATTGCATTATATGGTATACATACTGTATTATATCAATTTTTTAAACATTATAAAATCCGTATCATTTTTTATTTATATCATAGCATACGATATGTGATAGCATGACAAAAATATAAGTGTATTCAAATTAAGTTGATTTGAATTTGATTATTAATTTACTCTTGAAACTCGAAACGAATGACCATGAGTTAAGCTTAAGTGATAGCTATGTGATATAGTCAAACTCAAACATAAGCTTGAGTCATTTGGGTGGTAAGACTTTGCAAGAGGCTTTTGTGTGTGGGTAGAACAATGTTTTATTTACCGTTTTTAAACAATGTCATTTATGCTAGTATTATATTTTGTAAATAATGTAAAATGATATTGTTTTGTTATACAGCTTAGAATCAAAATGATGTTGTTTTATTATAAGTTTACTGAATTCAGGCTCAATTCATGGGATTTGGGCTCATATTTATAATACTAAACCAAACTCAAAACATTTATCACTATATTAATTTTAACTTAAATATTTCAAAACTTAACAAGGTTGAGCTATCAACATATTATTCAAATTTTAGTCTGATCATATATGTATGTGATTATATTTTTAAAGTGAGTTTATAGTATTATATAGGCCAAAAGACATATTACCATCAAGGTCTTACTCAAAGATAAATTTTTATCTTTTGATTTTTAAAAACTCAAGTATTTATCGATTGATTAAAGTTAATAGTTAAATTTAATAGTCAATAATTAAATTTTGCTAGTTATAAAGATATTTTTATCATTTTAATAAAAATAATAAAATAATGTTTATAAAAATAATAAAAATAAAAATATTACTTAAATATTTAAAATATTTAAAATGTATTAAAACATTTTTAAAAATAAAAAAAATAAAAAATAGCCACTGATGGCAATGGTTGTTGATAATAAAATAAGGTTATCGGATCGTCTCTTATTTTGAAAGAAACGATCAAATATAATAGTCTTTGCTAGTAAATGCAGTCGAAAATGGTTGACTTTAGCTTCATTGATGATTTTCGGCCATGGTTGTTGATAGAGATGACTAGATCTGATCGCTTCTGCCAAAATAAAAGACAGTCAAAACTAGTTGTTTCTGAAACCAAGCGGCCGTTTTTGACCATTTGATTATAATATCAGTGATCACTATTACTGACAGTGGTGATTGTTTTTTTAATTTTTTAAAATTTATATTTTTTAATTTTTATAATATTGTTATACTTAAATATTATTCCATATTTTTATTAGAAATTTTTATTTTTTTTAATAAGAGTATTTTAATTATTTTACGAAAAAAATTAATAAAATTAGATAAAAAAAGATAAAAAAATAAATTTTAAAATTTTAAAAAATAAAAAATAAAAAATTGTTTTTAAGACACCTTAGACGAGAATAAGTTGTTCGGCCTATTACATGTAGGAACAGTAAACATAGCCCGATGGAGCCAATTTTGTTTCGGTGTGCAGTAGACTCCCCGTGAGATATTTTTGTAGTTTGTAACACGTTTTTCCCCCTTTTTTCTTTTTTTTTTTTCCAAAATAAAAAGGAAACTCAAATTCAAACGAGAATCGTGATTGGTGCCTAAGACATGATAGTTAAAGTTGTACAGTTGTGCTTTTGTCATTCAACATCAAGGTCATTTCACCCAGACAAGGACAGTAAGAAGACATAACACATATAAATAATCCAGAGACAAAACTTGGAGAAACATCATCAACGAGATAAAAACAATACAGACTTGGAAATCAATACCATTTAAGACCAAAACTACGTACGCAAACAAAACCATTCAACCAATAATGAAAATGACAAAATTATGGACATCCATACAAACCAACAACACAGCCTCTAATTTCTTACAAGTCTTGGAGAAGTAAATGCTACACTTACTTTTATGATGATCTTTTGTATAAAGACCTTGTAAACAAGTCTCGGCTGAGAAGAGAGTGGATTGGGCGGAGCAAGACAGTCCCATCAATGGCTCCGGCAGAGAGGCCTAACTTTTTTGCAGGTCCACAATCTATGGTCTGGGCTTTAAAAGATACCCGAGGTTTTTGCATTGCAGAAATTAGTAGATGCACTCACTCCCACAAAGACCATCTAGTTGATTCAAGGTTTTCTTCAAACAAATTTTAAAATTAAATATCTATTCTTATCTTTTAAAAAGATCAAAATATCTTTTGCGAAAATAAATAATATTAATATTAAAATAAAATTTAATATTAAAATATAATATAATTTAAAATAATAATAAAAATTTTAAAAAATTAATTAAAATTTTTTTAAAGTATAAAAATCAAATAAAATTTTTAAAAAGTGGTTACCATTGTCGACAACATTATTGATAGCGTGATCGTCGTTAACTTAATTAGATGACTGAAAATAACTGTTTGGTTATATTAATGGTTAAATCTAGTCATCTCAATAGTAGAGGCGATCATTTGACAGAGGTATCCAAATTTAACAGTCTTTGTTATTAAAAAATGATTAAAACAGTTATCTGATTATCTCTACCATTAAGTCAACTAGATCTAATCATTTCTGTCACTAAGACTGTTAAATTCGACAATCAATGAAATTAGGTAATTATTTTCAGCTATCTAATTATGTTAACAATAGCTACAACAATCGGTACCAATGGTGGTGATTGGTTTTTTTTTAATTTTGATTTTATTTTTAAAAATTTTATTAATTTTTAAATTTATTATTATTATTATTATTTTAAAATTATTTTGTATTTTATTTATTTTTATAAAATTAATTTTATAATTTTTATTAAAAAATAAAAATACTTTTTTGATTTTGGACAATTGAATATTTGTCTTTCAAAAAATTTTTTGGATGGGCATGTCGTTTGGCGTTTTATTTACTGCGTCACCTTTTGCTTGGAAAAGTTATTGTACTAATTTTCTAACGGATGTTGGGCAGAGAAATTCCGAATGGAAAACAAAGCAATTCCAATTAGAGCTATATTTGAGCTGAATCAAATACGAATAGGCACATGTTCGTATTTGGATTCGTTTTATACTGTTTAGATTCGAGTTCTTGTTCATCGAATATTTTATAGTAAAGTTTGTATTCGTATTCGGTTTGTATAACTAAATTTGTATTTGGTTCGTATTAATATTCGGTTTGTATAATTCATTTTTGTATTTATTAAAAATTATAATTAATATAAATAGTTAATAAAATATAATTAAAAATTTTTTATTTTAAGTTCGAATTTGTATTCGTATTCGGTTTACATAGTTCGTGTTCGAACTCGTGTTCGCTAAATTTTAAAATTGTAGTTTGAATTCATATTTGTATTCGGATCATTTGATTTGTTTCAAACTTATTCAAATAGAACTTAAAAACGAATCTGAATATATTTGATTTGAATTCAACCCTAATTCCAATACTTTGCATTGGAAAGAAATTCAAAACTTGGACTTTCTCGGGCACGCAAGCAAAATTTTATTTCGTTTATATGATACGATCACTCCAGACAATCAATTACGATGATAAAACCTCACAAGATCAAAGTGATAAAATGATGAATAACACACTAAAGAATATTAAAAATTATTAATGAATTCAAAGACTCCACAAACAGGCTTCTCTTTTATTTCTTCACCATGGAAGATGGATTGCTTGCAATAAACCTTATTCAGCAAACCCTTTGTAGCCTCCGACTCTTCACTTAATGGAGTCACTCCTTCCATTTCCGCCAACGAAGCTTGACATGGTTCTGATCTTGTGTTTAACACGATTGATATAATCGGAGAAATGGTCGTCATTCTTTCCTTCACCAACATTTGAAGCATTCTTTCCTTTTCCAACATTTGAAGCAGAAGCGGTAATCTTAGCCTTGGCACGATTAATGTAACCACTGAAATCATCTTCACCATTTTCTCCCCATTTGCTGCTTTTTTCCCTGTCAACTTTGGCACCAGTCTTGCGTCCTCGACCAGGCTGAGATGATGACCCCGCAAGTGCATTAGGCTTCTTTTCAACCGGAATCGTTCGAGATGCAGCTTCTTTCCTTCGTGCAGACGGTGCTGTTGACTTCAATTTCTCATTTGAATGAGTAGGCAGACTAGAATGATCAAACTTGACGGGAACAACTTCAGGACCATCCTTATTTATAGGTGATTTGAGGGGTTTTGCTGGCTTGGAAGGATTGAGTGAAGGCATTGGATGTTGATGGTTGTGTGAGATGCGACGAATTGTTCGGAAGGAAGGGCTGGTAGTAATGAATTTAAAGATCTTCTCACAGGCGCTGTTGCTTTTCCTTTCCATTGCTATAAGTGAAAATCGAAAAGATATATATGTTTCTGAAGGAAACAAAACCAAATGGCGAATTCTGAAGAATGAAGAAATTCGGATTTATACTCGCAGGTGCATTAACTGTAAAGAGAACTTAATATTAAAACAACCTATTGGTGTAGTTCCATCTGGGGCAATCTAAAAATTAAATTTCCTTTGGTGGCAGAAGAATTCAATGTGGAGAAACTTGGGATAAGATATAGTTTTTAAAGACAAAAGCAGACTACTTTCCCAGTTTTTCAAAAAGATGGGATGGCTTGGGATCATATTCCTTGGTGATGTTTTTTTCTATTTTTCTATGAACTATCACCTTGAAAATCAAAGTAGTACAGCTTATAGAGCACAACTGATTAGGAGATTTAACAGTCTATAGCTGTCGACAGAGAGTAAAGATATTATTATTAGCCGCATTGAGACGACTTCGCTGAACGTTCAAAAGGTATCAGATGCTTGGAACTGTATGTAACTACTACTACTACCATTACTTCACGAAATGCAATCAACCTGAGCTGCAAAGAGAAATTGAGTTTTCTTCTGGTCTGGGATTTGGTAGTGGCAGATTCTCCATCTGTGAAACTTTCTTTGCACATGATGACCTAAATCGAGTATAGAAAGAATTTATCAGTGAATATTCTTCCAAATCACGAAGCAACTCCAACCTCAATACCTTTGAATTCAAAATTTAGACTGGAATATGATCGACTTTATTATGTGTTTGAGTTTCGCATTTCCTGTCGTTTTCGTTTTTAATTTTTATTTTTCAGGGCTATTGCGGATGTCTTTTAAATTCAATACAGCTCGTCGTCGCTAGGTCCTCCTGCTGTATGCAATAACACCATTGCGCACTTTCTTAAATACAAACATGTCGTCAATATGAGAATTTTGCACATAGAAAACTGCAAAACTTGCGCTCATCTCACCGAAACAGTAATTCTTTCTATGCTAAACATGGGTTCCCTTCTTTATTATCTATTGAATTAGTAATATAAGTAAAATTTGAGCTGGTTACGCTAGAAGAAGGAAAATTTGTAACAGAAAATTGAAAGATAACACTGCAAGCAAATAGAAATGAAGTCTAGGCCAGACATGTCAACCGGGGGAAGTAAAAATCTCTAAATATATACGTAGGAATGATTAAGGAGGAATATGCAGACAGAAAGGAAGCCAACCTTATGAAGCGAATTTTACAGCTCCAGAATCTTAAAATAGAAGATTCTGATCATTCAAGTACTTTCATCTGTTACAGTTGCTATAGATGATAGAGCCGCAACTTCAATGGCGAAATGTCTTCACCACCTGTTCAAGGCATATCTGGCATTACACACTCTCTCTTAGGACTATCTGACCCATTCTCAGATGCTCCATTTGAAACTGAAAAAACAATCGGAACATCAAGTTTGTTGGGTCATATCCCAACAAACTTTGAAAAAGCAGCAATCATGCAGAAAACCAGCAAATTACCTTCACTGTCTTGCCCTGGTCTCTTAGTTGCAGCGGCAAGAACCCTGCCAAGGGCAAGGTTTTACAACTTAGTTGAAGGAACAGCATAATTTACAGCCTGAGAATTATAAAAATCATAGAGATAAAATCTTGCACATTGATCAGGGGTGATACAAAAGCGATTATTTGCCAAGCCAAACTAGCAGGAATACTCCCATCCAATACCACCTGACAAGCCGTTTATAACCGTGTACTAAATCAAGCAATGCACTTTAATTACAATAACTCAATAATTTTAAGCCTTCATGTTAGGCTTTTTAGTCGGCCAATTCATCATATGTATCCAGAAGAGCAATAATGTTTTCTGGGAAGCAAGGAAACGAGGGAGAAAGAGATTCTCACTAGGTACTACAGAACGTTTGCACTCATTGAGTGCATCAATGCAGAATCTTGCATCCCAGACCCAGCATCATTGTGTTTCAGAAAGTGTTGTTCCCCCTAAAAAACAAATCAACAAGAATATTTACACAATGATACATTAAGGAGCACCAATCAACGATCTCACTTATGCTATTTCTAAGAAAATAAACACTCAACCGTTTCCTCCACTATGACACCTCGCAGCTAAAGGTGTCTTTTAGCCAACTCTTCGCAAACAGTAACAATGAGTGGCAAAACTTCACTTTCAATATCAAGTAATTGTGCTAAAAGATCGAATGTTTACTTTAATTTTTTATATGTGGATGTTTGATTGGTTGGTCCTCAGAATCCAGGATGAAGAACCGAGATTTGAATCTTGGTGTTCACTTTTGACACTGTTGCCTCTTTGAGTTGCTTTTGAAATTGATGGTGTTATTTGTTGAGAGTTGAGAAAAAGAAGGAAACATTACAAGATTAAGGTTAATTTACTCTGGTTTCTGATTCTAAACCATAATTACAAGCCCACGCTGATTATAATTCAACCTTTTTTGTTTTCGTTTCATATTATAACAACTCCAAAGAATATACATATGCCAATCCAACTCCACAGCTTGCTTTGGTTCTAATTTGAAATGCTACATTCACTGAGATGGAAGGGTGACAGGAATTTCCAATGACTCATTCATTGACATGCGAGGGTAAGAGTAATTTCCTTTTACTATTTGTTCAAACACATGCCGGTTCGCAGCTTCTGTATAATGAGTGCCATCCCAATTTATATATTCACCAGTGTTGCTGCATGGTTCTGCTGTCACTGTGCTCCCATCCAGATCCTTAGTTTGGCCACAATTTATTCGAGAATCAAAATTCAATGGCGGCCCACCATACCCGCAGCAAGCAGCCAAAGGCTCCTTGAACCCTGGAAATACATTTACCAAAAATACGCCAATGGAAAAAGCTCTTTTTGAACACTCGTATGAAAAAACATATATATTTTGCAGAAGACAAAATGACAGCTTACCGTACTGAGAATAATTTGAAATAAGGTCTAACTTTATCGAGAAAATGTCAACAAAGGTAACATTAACTTCAGGAAATTGTTCCTGAAACTTGGTACAGAAATCACGGAGCTGAGAATTGTAAAGAATAGCAGCATTATTGAGGGATTTAACGCACCCAAGCTGGTCAAGCTCTGATGGATTTTTACCGAATGTTGTGATAAGTCTGGGTAAACATCCAAGGGGACCAGTGTTATGAACCCAGAAGTTCCTTGCACCCTCATTGTACAATTTCTGAAAGGTTAGGAGGAAACTTTTAGTTTAATATTAAGCTCTACAAAAACTAGTTTAAACATGTTGTACAAGAAATCAAATTAACCTGAATTCCATTCTCAACTTGGGACAATAAGCTAGGAATGAATGCAAGCACTTGGTCCGATTGTTCCTCAGATCTAAAATAGAATTCACCTTCTAGATCATTCTGACCCATATCAAACATATAAAGGCTGTCCTTGAAATAATCTTCCGGAGGAAGATAGTCTTGTAGATTCTTATCTAAAATAAATCCCGTATCAGGAGTCAGAAATTTCACTAACAGAAACGTTTTCTACAACAGAAACCTGGAATTTTGTTAGAAAAATGCTAATACCTTCTGCTAACAATTCAAGAGCTCGAGTCTTGAATCTGATAAACTGAGCTATCTGCAAACTAAAGGAGAAAGGGCATATTGAATATGGAGTGGGTGGGAGAATAGTTGCCCCTCCAGCTGCAAAATTACACCCAGTTCGGAAGTCAGGGGCGCCAATAGAGTCCAAGTATGGACTGAGAAATGGTTGGCCCATCACGTTCACTGCAGGTAATTGAATTCGTCCAAATAATCATCAACCTCTTATATATGAAACACATGCACATTAAATAAGCAATAAGTAAATGTAAGGATAAAATACTTAGAAAATCAATGATCAGACGGCCATCGCAGAATCGCCCAGACGATTCATGGAAGTAGGATTGTCCCATAGGTAATCCCAGTGGAAATGCGATTCCTGCAACAAGACCACCAGTGTCTGAATTTGAATCACCAAAGTTAAAAACTGCCGGATAACTGAAATTCAACGGGCTAACAAAAACCAAAGAGGGAAAAAATAGAGCTAGTATTTGAAAAAGAGAGATCTTTAGAGCCATGGAAGTTGAACCAAGATACAACCAAATTAGCATAAAGTGGCTGGAAAGACAAGATTTATGTCAATCTTTGAGTTAGACACAGATATGGGGTTTCTTCCAAAGCTGAAACAACGTAGTACAAAATTATTAAGAGAATTGTGAGTGCCGTTTATGCCTCCTGTTTCAAGACAAACAAGTTTTCATCTGCAATACGCTGCTTAAAATGAAAGAACAGAAAACAAAACGAAAGGTGGAAGAATGAGAAAGGCTATAAAACAGTGACACAGTCACAGTGTCCCAATCTCCTGGAATTTTAAAGAGGAGAAAGAAGTTGGAAAGTGACTTACCTACCCACCTCATCTGCTCTGATGTTTACCCCTCATTTTGTATGGCCATGCAGCAACCTCACAGGGAAAATAAAAAAGATATTTAGGAATGGAGGGTCTTTCCATATACCACAATAAGGTCCATTTTGATTTTACACGTTAACGTTTCTTCAACACCAATCTCTGCTAATTACTTTCAACTGCCAATTAACAGAAGTTGATTATCTTCTTGTTAGGAGAAAGAATGTTTTAGTGTTTGTTGTATCTTCCAACCTTCAAGAATAAAAGAATTCAAGTCCTCAAGGAAGTGCAATTTATGGAGTGACATTTTCCAAAAATCTCAATTCTAAGTTAAAAAAAAAGGAAACCTTGAAGTAGAATTTTTATGGGTTCCTTTTTCTAATTATGTATATTAATTAGTTAACATTATTATATATTTTTAACTTAAAGTGAGATTTTATTGTATAACTAAAATTAAAAAAATATCTTTGTATTAAAAATATGTAATGTAGTAATGAAATTATAAAAATAATTAAAATATGAAAAGAAAGAGAATATTTATTGAACGAGCTTTCTGGATTGGGTTGGGCCTAATGGGCCTAAAGAGCAGATTCACCTTTGCGTCTCTCTTCTCTAAAACCCTCCAGCGACACCTAGATGCTAAACCCCAGAGTCACACAGATTCCGCCTCTTCTCACTGACTTGAGAGCGAGGTTTTAGTTTTGTATTTCGAAATCGATGGCTTCGGTGGCTCTGAGAAACCCTCACTCCAAGAGATTCGTACGGTTCACTTCTCAAATCTTCTCTTGTTGTCGCAGCTCTATCTCAATATCGGAAATTCTCTCTCGCAATGACATACCTTCGGTCCCCATCGCTGTTATGCCATGGTGGAGATCCATGGGTACTTTCACCCGCACGTACGTTCCTTCACTGATCTATTCATTGCATGCATTTGTATATTACACTTAAAATTTTGATGTTAAGTAGAGCATTTTTTTGCTTCATTTGACGATGCGTTAACTAGAAATCATCTTCTGCCAAAGGAACCAAAACTTAACAAATGGATATTTAAAATTTTCGTATGAATTGGATGTATGACTAACTTCAGTTATGTTTAATATTGATAGTAAGCCTCACGTGAATGTTGGAACAATCGGACATGTTGATCACGGGAAGACTACGCTGACTGCAGCTATTACAAAGGTTCGTTGTTGTTCGGCTGATTGATTTTAGGCTGTAAAATGCACCTTTGTTTATGTTTTTTTCTTTTTGGTATGACTAAGATGATTAAATATTTATACATGAATCCATCTTTTCTAAATTTATGATATGTTTGTTTTTTGTGTAGGTGCTAGCAGACGAAGGGAAAGCAAAAGCTGTTGCCTTCGATGAGATTGACAAGGCCCCTGAAGAGAAAAAGAGAGGAATCACAATTGCAACGGTTGGGATCTTTTCCCCGATATTTTTTGTGCTAATCGTTTGATATGCCACTGGAAAGATAAATGTGGCTCCCTTCTGTTTTTTCTTTTTTGCTCCCCAAAAATCAGTGTTCATTTCAATTTTGCAGGCTCATGTAGAGTATGAGACTGCTAAACGTCACTATGCACATGTTGACTGCCCAGGACATGCAGATTATGTTAAAGTAAGTTGCAATTAAATTTCTTTTTTGAACATATTATTAGACTTTGTGCATTATGTTTTGTAACCATGCATGGATAAATACAAATAGATGGAATGTAGATGTTTAGTATATTTGCTGTACCTTTTATTGACTGTAACATTCTTACATTCAACATAGTCATTGAAAATCCAGTTTCGATTTTTGTTTTGATAAACTTCCATGTTCTTATTTGGGTGTAGATTTCTCACTGCTTATATGGCTTTTATTTTTTGGGCTAACTTATGGGTTAATTTGGGCATGTTAATATCAATAGAATCTTCAATTTTTTTTTTTTATCTTGCATGGATGATATCTTTCCCTCTTTTTCCTGTTTTGAAGGTCTTGTTACCACCACAATTCTATTATCTAATGCTCTAAATTCATATTCATGTAATAAATGTCAACTAGTTCTAGCAAAAGTTGGTCGCAATTTTTTTAGTTAACTACACGTATATACATGTAATTAACCATTTAATTTATTTATTTACAGAACATGATTACTGGAGCTGCACAAATGGATGGTGGTATTTTGGTTGTTTCTGCTCCTGATGGACCAATGCCTCAGACTAAGGAACATATTCTGCTTGCACGTCAGGTGGGTATGCAATCAATATTTTGTTAAGCATAGTGAATTTACATTTTTTTCCTTGGTCTGTGCATTCAGAGTTGAATATGTTCATTGATATTGGGAACATACTGCACAGGTTGGTGTGCCCTCACTTGTGTGTTTTCTGAACAAAGTTGATGCTGTTGATGATCCTGAGTTGTTAGAGCTAGTGGAAATGGAGCTTCGAGGTAGGTTAGGTTTTTCAGGTTATTTAGTTTTCAAACTGCTGTTATTTGCTTAGGCGTTGACCTAATTTTCCTGGAAGGGTGTCACGCGAGCTTACTGTGCTACTGCAGAACTTCTTAGTTTCTACAAGTTTCCTGGGGATGAGATACCTATCATCAGGGGATCAGCTTTGTCAGCGTTACAGGGTACAAATGATGAAATAGGCAGAAAGGCTATATTGAAATTAATGGATGCTGTGGATGAATACATTCCTGACCCTGTGCGTCAACTTGACAAGCCTTTCTTGATGCCAATTGAAGATGTCTTCTCAATTCAGGTAAAGGACAATGTTTTCTTGGTGCCCTTTGAAAATTAATGAATACTATTATCAAAAAAAATTTGTTTAATACATTATCTCTGAGTACTAAATACTGACTCTAAATTTTGGTGGATGGAGTTTGGTTTTTAATGCCCATTCGGATTCTCCTGTTCTGCAATTGGTCATTGAGTTCTTTCACTGTTTCCATAAAAAGGTTTTCTCTTGTGAGTTGAATGCTTACTCTATGTTGACAATTTTCTTATGTGGAAGGGACGTGGAACAGTTGCAACTGGTCGTGTTGAACAAGGAACCATCAAAGTTGGTGAAGAAGTTGAAGTTTTGGGGCTAACACAGGTAAAATTTTAATATATATATATATATATTTTTAAGTAGTATTGGTAAATTTGTAATTCATTTGCTTATAGCAGAGTTTTGTGAAATTATTTTGTGCCATGCAATTTTGGGTCATCTATTGATTATGTGATGCTTTGAGTTACTGGTATTATCTGTATAAATTTTGTATCTGGGTCCTTTATCTCTTTGGTCTATGAATTATTATGAGAAATGACTGGCCCTTACTTTGAGCTTGCAGACTGGTCCTTTGAAAACTACTGTAACTGGTGTTGAGATGTTCAAGAAAATTTTGGATCAAGGGCAAGTAAGTGAATGATTTTTTCACATTCTTTGGACTGAGGATTTTGTTGACATACTCAGTGTACTAATTACTAGGCTGGCGACAATGTTGGTCTTCTTTTGCGTGGTCTAAAACGAGAAGATGTGCAGCGAGGACAAGTAAGTGTCTCCTTTCTAGCTTTATGGATTTTAATTCATCAAAATAAAGAGCTGTGCGAAGTTTTAAGTTCAAGTCTCATCTTTGGAGTGCACATTTGTATCATTCTCTCTGTGGTTTAATCTTTAGTCAAAGTGAATTGCCTTATGTAAGCCTGGTTGATGGCCCCAGTGTATGGTAAAGTGAATAATATGTTGCTTTTGATATGTTCTGTCCAATGTTCTCTATGCATGAACAATATGTAGTAATATTAATTGTGGGATGTGTGTTGAAATTATCATCTGTAACGTGTAATGCACTGAAATTAATTTTGCATTAATTAAATATGTAATTCTGTTAGGTGATTGCCAAGCCAGGATCTGTAAAGACATACAAGAAGTTTGAGGCTGAGATTTATGTCCTCACAAAGGATGAAGGTGGACGACATACTGCCTTTTTCACAAACTATAGGCCACAATTTTATATGAGGACTGCAGATATCACTGGAAAAGTAGAATTGCCTGAAAATGTGAAGATGGTTATGCCTGGGGACAATGTGACTGCAGTTTTTGAGTTGATATCGCCCGTGCCTCTTGAAGCAGGTGTGTCTATTTAACTTGAGCTTCCTTGGAAGAGGGTAACTGTTCTCATTTATATCTTCGGGAACTGCAATCTATGCCCTTCCTTTATTCTCAAGTGTTTTGCCTTTTATATGCATCATTCTTGAATGTCACTCCATCATTGTTTATTATTGACAAACAGGTCAAAGATTCGCCTTGAGAGAGGGTGGCAGAACGGTTGGTGCTGGTGTAGTGTCTAAAGTAATTAGCTGATTTGGCGTGGCTGGTTCCAGATGCTTAACACATTTTCTGTAAGGTTGGCTGCAAAAATGAGTGGCTTAATGCCCCTTGAAACACGTGCTTAATAACGTGAGGATATTTACATTGGATGCTATTTCTAGGAATTGTTGATTAGATTTTAGTGAATTTAAATTGAGAAAATGAAGCTCATGATAATTCTCGATATTGGGCTCTACATTGTATTGAAACAAACATTCCTTGGGTACGGTTACTTGCATCCTTTATGGTGATGGAGTTCTGTTTATTGTGCTGCCATGGAGTCGGCGCAGTTAAAAATAGTGAAACTTTCAGGAGGGTAAACAAATTATTAATTTGGACGTTAGAAATTTATATTAATAGGAAATTACTTATTTGCCATATTCGAATTTATATTTTTATTAAAAATAAAATAATAGAAAATAAGGTACATTAAAAAATACTTTAGAATTGAGAGGTTATGAAAGGAAAGTTAAGGCAATGTTAATCAGGTTCAGCTGACTCCCATTTGAGCTAAAGTCATCTTGAGACGGCCATTGCTTGCTTGCTTGGAGCTTGCTCATGTTTCATGGCTCAGCTACCTCCGCTTCAAAATCACACAAAGCCCAAACAAGATCCACCCTTTTGCCACCAAGTCTAGATGTTCTGCAAACCTTCACCATTTCCTTGTGGGGTTTAATTTAGCTTCTCAATCCTCATGCAAGCCTCAGCACAATCACTGCCATCAAGGTTGCAGCTCTCAAGTATATCTCATTTACACTATTCTCCACTCTCCCCATCATCTCCTCCTCCAATTCCGTTTTGCTGGCGTTCTTACTGATAAAGACAACAGTGTCCCTCAGTCTATTTAGTGCCCAAGAGAGCCAAACCAGTGCGATCGCAAGGCCAGTATTTAACACTTGAGATGCACAGAACGGAGCCCTGCCACAAGCTACTTTACAGATTACAGAGAAAAGAACAGCAAGGCCAGTTCCAGCGATGCCAGCAGAAAACTTAGTCAACATCTCAGGAAGTTCAGGACCAGATTTCTTCAGTGAAAGGATAGCTGTTTTCCCATTTTGTCTTTTGTTTATCATCAAGGATAGGAGGTTCTCACATGCATGGAAGTAGCTCCTTTGATAAAGATCCCTCTCCTCACCCATCTTCCTACTGTTCTTCTTCTTGGGCTTCACTTTGACTTTCTCACGACTGTAAGAAAGATTAAACAAAAACAAAGTCAGATGAGGTTTCTTGAAGGAGGCAAAACTGCATGCCTACAACATGATTCATATGATACAAAATAATTATCATATGTTAATTTGAGTGGCTATCTATGAACTTAATTCATGTTATGATCATTTTTCCCAAAGTCACAACAATTAGCAAATGTTCTCTGGCCCTGTTAAGCATTACTTAGTTACTCAAACTTTATTCCCACAGTAATACATTAGTCAAAGGAAAAAAGTGTGATCATATAAAAGAGGTATAGATAAAATGAATAGAGAGGCAAGGGAAAGGTCTGGGGTGGGATGGGTTGAGGACGCCTAGGTAAGTAGTCAGAAAATAATCTTAAGGCACATTAGATAACAGATAGTAATATCTCCAATAGCCCTTTCATTTCAACAATTTCCCAAAATCAGATGTCATTTTAGGAAACAGGTCACAGATAAGGGTAGGCATTATGATGCATCACTGAAACAGAAGGTGTTTTGATACCTCTTCAAAGGTGCAAGAGTCACAGCTTCAGTCTTCAAAGCAGATCTAGTAACCTGAACTTCACTGCTCTCCAGCCTGTTCAAAAGGATGCTTACAGGGTCAGGTGTTTCAGTTATACACAGAGGGATAAAGAAAATATGTTTAAACAAGTATGAACATTCTGCATAACAATTACTAAAATGCAAGACACCAATTTAGTTTTCCACCTAACTAAGCCAATTATATACTGGAACAGTTACTTTTTTCATGACGTTGAAGATCCTAAAATGTGGTTGCTCATAATTAATTCACAAGCATTGATCAACCAGAACCATATATCCATACCTGTCAAAATGAGGAATCAGCAATGACTGCTTAGTCCATTTAGTTGAGCTTCTTGATAAGTAAAACTTGGCAACAAAGTAAAGGAAGTCATTCATCTCAGCCCCACTACCAGTGAACAAGATCCTACCATAAGGATGAATGGCAATTTTTGAACTACAGGTCATATCTCCCACAAAGTCCATGAGGGGCTTCTGTTCTAATAATTCGCTATTAGGGTAAATGAGAGAAGGAGATGAAGGCTGTTGGTGTGAATCAAATGTCAATGGTTGAAGACCCCTCAAGTAGGAGAGTAAAGACAAATCTAAAACACCTCTTTCAGCCTCACTTGATCTGGACTTAAGAAACTGCATGATTTTTTCATGTCTTGTGCATTGCTCAGCTATTCCGAAGCTGAAGAGTACCAAATCTTGCCTAGGTTCTGCACACAAACGAGGCAAGTAAATGATTCATGCCTTCTGCGACAGCAACAAGTATGCAAGGAATCAGAAATTCCCTAATATGGATCATTTTGAATGGCATATTTAATAAATCATGAATGTAATTAGGCCAAAATATAAACTTCATTTTCAATTTCTATGGGGAGAATAACAAGGACACAGAATTAAATAAGCTCTACACAATTTTCTCACAAGTGATATTTATAGAAATCAAGATGAGGGCTTATGATCTGTGGGAAACCAGTTCTCAACAAGAAGCTCTTGGTCTACGAACCATGCACATTGATGAGCTCAGACCTTCTAACTCTTGATTCCATCTTGACAAGCTGGTTAGACTCACAAAACCCACTCATAGGCTTCAATGTCTCCTCAGCTTGATGCGACCTAAGATTAAGGCAGTCAGGTCTTGTTATCTCTTGTCCAGCCCCTAGATATGACAAACAAGGTTGGCAAGCCTGCATCATCAAAGATTAAAAGTTATCAATTATCAAACAAACACAACTTACAATAAGGATTCTATCACACAGACCTCAACCATATTTTCAAGAGAAACAGGTTCGATAAGCATACTACTAGTCTGACGCAATCCGGTAAATGAATAAAATGGTAGTCACCAATGGTGAAATAAATAATTTACAATTATTGTGCACTATCAAAGAGAAACTACATGATATGGCTAATACATGATATAACTAGAAGATATTTGCGCAAACACTAAGTCAAAAAATGAAGCCAATAGATGGGAATAGCTTTGGGTTGATTATTCAGGCAATCAATCTTAGAATTAATTATGATATCAATAAAAAATACAGCCAAAATTACATAAAATACCAAAAATTTGAGAAACTTAACGGCCTATAGAAGACAACAGACATGAAGGAGAGCCTGTATTGACTGAAAGCTAACATATAATCAATCAGCTTTCATCGTGGTTAACAAAGACGGTTACATTGCACAACCAGTGGACCCATGCACTGAATATAAAGTCCGTATAGCTGAGCTTGACTAACAACATCTAACGCTGAATTTTAGTACCCATGAAATCCATTAGAATAATAAAAAAGAATCAAGTCCAGCAACGAATTACAACAAAAACACAAAACACACCCTCCGTATTGCACTCATCAAAAAACAAAACCCAACAAATCCCAGTTACAATCACAAAATATTTCAAGGACCAACACTTTACCTTGTTGACCCTGCTCATGCCATGATCCTGATGATAAACGAGCCCCGGAGGGTAACCACGAGAAGCCATCAAATAAAGCTCAGCCATATTATCTTTTACTTCGAATGGGAAACAAAGTTCAGAATCCAAGCTTCCGAACTCCAATCGCTTTTCAATATGGTGGCTTCGTTAAAATACCATAGAATTATCCATCTGACGTATGCTCCACCTCAAAATCAAAAAATTCCCACTCGTTTTCCGGATTTCCTTTTTGAGTGGTAACTAAACACGTAAAAAGAAAATGAAAACGAATTTGCTCTCTGTGATCCAATCGTTTGCTCCACAACTTTCTGCCCGTTTCAAATCTGTGCCACAGAACTGCCTTGAGAAGGATCGTTGGGTTAGGACTTCGTATCCGACAAAACATCTATGTGATTCGTCTCCTCCCTATATTCGTGTGTATCCGAGATCACTGTAAATTGGACGTATGGCTACATCTTAGCCTTTAAATATTCAATAAACGGTGAAGATGTATAATTGTACAGGTGAGCATGGATGGAAATGATTACGGAAAAAATCTTGACAGTCCCCATAGGGAAATTGCAGTTGTGATTTGACTCGAATTGCATGAATTGCCACATATTTTTGTAATAAATTGTTGGATTTGACTCGACTGCGTTCAATTGAAAGAAATGTAACTGTCTCGTTGTTTGGATTTGAATCCAATCCAATATATATATATATATATATTTATTATAATTTAATTTATATTTATATTTGTATTTATTGAATTTTTTATAATAAAATTTGGATTTGTATTTGATTCATATAATTCGATTTATATTTAGTTTGTATTTGTATTCATATTTGTAATTGATTTGTATAGTTCGTGTTTATATTTTTTAAAAAATTATAATTAATAAAATATAATTAAAAAATTTTTAATTTAAATTTAAATTAATATTTGTGTTCAGTTCATATTCGGATTCATATTCATCGATTTTCAAAGTCATAATTTAGGCTTATGTTCGTGTTCAAGATCGAATAATTCATTTTGAATTTATTTGAATCAAACTTAATAACGAATCTAAATATATTCGATTCAAATTTAACCTTAAATGTTACAGGGTAGAGATGGATTAAAATCAAACAGAGTTTTTTTTTTATTTTTTTTTGTTTAAATATGATTTAAATAAAAGTAATATGATTAAATTTTATCGAATTAAAATTAAGGGTAATTTGAATTCAAATTAAAAAAAAAATTAGCTTGAATTTAGTTTAATTTAAATTTAAATTATTAGTTCCAATCTATAATTTAAATTTATATTTTAAATTCATAATTTATTAACAAAATAATATCGTTTTTTTTTATCATAAATAAAATATATTGTTTTATTAATTATTTGATATAATTTAAAATGAGAGTGCTAAATTTGATGTAAATCAAGTCATTTATTTAATATGTGAATTAGATTAAATTGAACTCTTTTTAACTTAAATTTTTTTTATTTTAAAAGTGAATCAACATTTTTAAATTTAAATAAAACAAATTCAAATAAAACAACTTCAAATTTAGTTTTCTTTTGAATCTAAACTAGATGACGTGAAATGTGCCCTCAATCAAGGGACATTAAAAATCCACGCCACAAAATATACAATACAGTCAATTACGTTTTCCCTTACTCCAGCACCCTTTTTTTATAATATGATTTTTATAAAATTATTATTTTATTTTTATAACAATTATTTTGTGGTTAAATAGGTTTTTGATTTGTCAAAATAGATAATTATGTGTAATAATTATTTTGTTATCCAATGAACTGTAGCACGTTTAATTAGACACCATTTGTCGTTAAATATCGATAATACCCCTCACTTGAGTGTACAGGCCAGGAGTGAGGCGAATGCATGAAAATTTTCTTTTCCCACAAGCAAGAAAACACTTTCTCTAAATTCTCTTTAATATTCTATGTAGCACATTTTTTAATTTTTTAATTTTTTTAATGACGGGAACCTTGCCCGAATCCTTAAGCTTCTGAAACGTCTCATTTACAAAATCATCGAATATATTCATTTAAGTTTATTAATAACACAGAATCAATTTGGATTTACTTGATCTTTATTACATCCAATTATCACACGTGTTCTTATTGGGAAGCGAGTCGCGAGTTCTACGTACATCACCCACTGCGTCTAACTTCATGGTCTTCAACTTGCAATTTCCCACCGTTGTTATGCAAAAGTGTATGTACATAATATTTATATATAAACTCTTACTTTTGATAAATCAAGTGTTCTTTAAGTCGTCATCGTCTTTTAGATCATTCCCTCCCCTTCCTGTCCTTTTATTCATCTTCGATAAGAACTTTCCCTAATGAAACCCTAGATTTTCTCAACAACCAAACACTTTCTTTCCCGAATAACGCGTAGACCCAAATCCTAATTCACACCCTTTCAACACTCTCCCTACCCAATTTCATCCTGAACCATTCTTTTCCCTGGAAAATCCTCGAATCTTGAATTTGCCCAAGAAAATCCTCCTGATTTCCCTGTCATGGGAAAGATTTTCCGGGCATACTCCAAACCGAGCGCTTCCTCCTCCTCCTCATCTTCTTCCCCGTCTCAAAGCACCACATCAACCTCAATAACCGAAACTGTTAATGGATCTCACCAATTCAAAATCACCGGCTATTCTTTAGCGAAAGGTTTAGGGATCGGCAAATACATAGCGTCCGATATATTTATGGTTGGTGGCTACGCCTGGGCGATCTATTTCTACCCTGATGGGAAGAGCGTAGAGGACAATGCGACTTATGTTTCGCTGTTTATTGCGTTGGCGAGCGTGGGGACCGACGTGAGGGCTCTGTTTGAGTTGACTTTGTTGGATCAGAGCGGCAAGGAGCGCCATAAAGTGCATAGCCATTTTGGGAGGACGCTCGAGAGCGGGCCGTACACGCTCAAGTATCGCGGGAGCATGTGGTGAGATATTCTTTTTCTGTTTCTTTTTTGTTCTTTAATTTTATGTGTTATTTTCTCATATAATGTAACAATGCCTTTGTACTCTTGATTGTGTTTCTTTCTTTTGCGACCTGGTTTATAATTTTGTTGTCTTACATTACTTTGCTTATGATGATTATCAAGATAATTTATTAGATAGCCTTTCGGTTCTAACATTGGTGTCAATGTTGCTAGTAATCTTTGATTTTGTGCGGATGGTAGTTCGTTCTGAATGTTTTACCTTTCATCATATTGAAACCTGCTACATGGATTTACATTTAGTTACGAGCTTAAATTTTTATCTGTTAACTGATATTATTATTTTATGTAGGCATAAAATGGGGGAAAATAAATAATGATTATTCTTAGAACATGTCAAAAGATTGATTGGTTAACTATCATTAATTTTTTTTTTTGATGAAATAGTGGTGCACTTGCAATTTTCCTTATAGGCCGAGTAAATAAACCAGAAGCAAGATTTTATTCCTTGCATACAACCCATTTTGTGTTTTTAAAATGTTTTACCCCATAGGTTTTCAGTTGGTAACAATATGTTACAGGGTCGGCATTGCTGGATTACCCAAACGCTGTGTAACTTGTTCAATTAAGCAACTTAATGACATTGGGGTTGTTGATCCTACTGCATTTGATTGTTCTTGATGTCTGCCCTTTTGTTTTGGGAGTATGTATAATATTTTTTTCGCCCCCTCCATATATAGTCTTTCTATTAATTGGTTAAATTAATTTTCATTTGGTTTTTATCATATCCAGGTTATGATTGAGTTTTGTCTAAGTTTTTGGTTGTTTATATGGCTCACTACATTATAGCAATTAAATTTTACTCATAATTATGTAATTAAGTATCCAGCATAACACAGCTTGTCTGATTAATGAATGCTACAGGGGGTACAAGCGGTTTTTCAAAAGAGTTCTTCTGGAACAATCAGACTACCTCAAAGGAGATTGCCTTTCAATTCACTGTAGTGTTGGTGTTGTGAAGTCACACACAGAGGGGCCCAAAATCTATTCCATTGCTGTACCGCCTTCTAACATTGGTCAGCATTTTGGGAATCTACTGGAAAGTGGAAAGAAAACTGATGTAAGTTTTGAAGTTGATGGTGAAGTATTTGCTGCTCACAAATTGGTGCTCGCAGCTCGTTCTCCTGTATTCAGGGCTCAACTTTTTGGTCCAATGAAGGATCAAAATACTCAGCATATAAAAGTTGAGGATGTGGAGTCCCCAGTTTTTAAGGTTTAATACATCCCCAAGCTTTCTTTTCTTAGCTGCACATTTTTTTTTTTGCTCCAGTCAACTTATGTTATTTTTGCAATAAATATTCTGGCATAGAGGTTTTGCAAACATTTGGGTACATAAATATGCTGTTTTCTTATGACAATTAACATGCAAATAATGTCCTGGTTGTGGTTGCTAGCTGCAAATATTGTGATAAATTGTTTTCATAACTTCTGTTTTTGTTTTTACTTAGCATAAATGTTGAGATTTATTAGCAGCTGAGCAATTTGGGATTTATAAAGCAATCTGAATAGCATTGTTTTATTGGATTCATGAAACGGAGCTTATAAAAGTTTCACCAATCTTTTGCTGGTTATAAATGGTGGGGTTGAAGAAAGATCTATATGAGTATTAATTGTTTTGAAAGTTCTTTTCTATTTCTTAAATTTACCCTAGTGTTTTTTTCATTCTTTATAATTTTATATACCTATTGAATTTTGTCTTGAGATTCAAGGTATAGAATGCGTAATATACAAGTATAAGTTGATTATATCTAGGTTTTGGGGATTCAGTGCTGTCTATTTATTGTATCCTTGTCATCACTTCACTGGACAGATATGGCATTTGGGTTTTTTATTTTATTTTTTAAAGCAAATCAGTTTAAACATCTTAAATGATCATTCATAACTGTTGCTTTTGACTTATTGTTTCTCTAACTTTATTTGTTCCTTCCAGGCTTTGCTGCATTTCATATACTGGGACACTCTACCTGACACAGAAGAAATTACTGGTATGAACTCAAAGTGGGCTTCAACTTTGATGTCTCAGCATCTGCTTGCAGCGGCAGATAGGTATGGTTTAGACAGGCTTAGATTGCTTTGTGAGGCTAATCTCTGTGAGGACGTTGCCATTAACACTGTGGCAACCACATTAGCTTTGGCAGAGCATCACCATTGTTTCCAGCTGAAGGCTGTTTGTCTCAAATTTGTTGCCATGCCTGAAAATTTGAGAGGTACTTTTTGCGAAAGCTATTTATTCTCAGAATTCTATATACACATCGTGGATATCCTTATACAGTTTACACTACAGCTACTTCACAGTGGCATTAACTTGGATCAAATATCTATATGTGTGTGTGTGTGTGTGTGTGTGTGTGTGTTACAAGCGTATAATAATCTTTTATAATTTGTTAAATGTTGTAAGTTTATTGCCATTCATCCCACTTCTGCGTAGCTCAATCAAGTTGCTATACTCTGTTTCATCTCCACTTGGTTCAAAAATTTGCCAGCTGCGCGTTCATAAGAATCATCTTTAAGCTTGAAGGTGTGCGGAGTTGCACAACTGTTAGGAATTCCTCCTACAAAGTGTTGTAACTACTCATGCATTAATAAGTGCCACAATCTCAAGTATTAATTCTACATATTTATTTTTTTGTGTGTTATGCAGCTGTGATGCAAACTGATGGTTTCGAGTACTTGAAGGAAAGTTGCCCGTCTGTATTGACAGAACTGTTGGAGTACGTGGCTAGAGTAAGTGAGCACTCTGTGGTAATGTGCAGTCATGGTAATGAAGCTATCCTTGATGGCAGTGACGTCAATGGGAGGCGGGTTAAGCAAAGGCTATAAGGAAAAGCAGCTTTTCATACATTCTGTTGTAGCCCTCACCAAAAAAAAGAATGAAAATCTTCTTATGTGTAGGATTAGAATAAATTTCCTAAGGTCAGCTTCTGTAATTCTGTATTCGTAATTGTTGTAAATTTAGCTCATTTGATGTCCTATGATTTGCCTGTTTTATGGAATTTGCTTTTCTAGTTTCACCCAATCCTGCATTTCTTGAATCACCAGTCTGCATTCTTTGAATTTCAGCCTGCAAAATGCCAACCGACTGCTGTCCATTTACCTTGTACTCACATTATTTCACAAGTAAAATATTTCATTTATTTTCTCTTAATTTTTTTGGTTATACAGCATTTCTATTGAGTACAGTGGATAATGGGGAATTTTTTTTCTTGTTTATACTGGTTTAAAAATTATTTTGAGTGACATTGTTAGAAAATACTAATTATTTAATATGCGTCGAAGAATAATAAATCCTTTTTAATTTAAAATGAAGAAACTGAGCTAAAACGAAAAAAATAATCAGAATGTTTCCTAAAGACGATCCTCTCCTCGCTGGGGGAAGTACATGTACTGCTACCCAAACAGAGTGCAAATAGCGAAACAAAATCCCTTCCCTTGCTTTCACTCAGCAGCACGAAAACCAAATCAAGGTGCACCCTACCTCTCCGGCAAGCCAAAATGGTAATATTCTTTCTGATTTTTATTATTTCTTTCTGAAATCTTGTCTGTGTTTTTTCCAAAGCTTTAATGGGGTTTTCGTAGATTTCTTTTTTCTCTTATTATATCCTGGGTCTTGCTTTATCGATGGGTTCGTTTTGGTGCAGCTGTTTTTTTCTTATTTCAAGGACTTGGTGGGCAGAGAAGTGACTGTGGAGTTGAAGAACGATTTGGCGATCAGAGGAACCCTGCACTCAGTTGATCAGTACCTCAACATCAAGCTCGAGAACACCAGGGTTGTTGATCAAGAAAAATACCCTCACATGGTATACTTTTTTCCTCTCATAAATTTCGTAGTTTTTTGTTTGCTTGTAATTTTTCATAATGAACATCGATTTTTGGACTGTGCGACTTCGGTTGGTCAGTTAGGGTTCGTTAGGGCATCTTAACTCTTTTCTATTCCCTTTAAATTTTAGGTTTGCCGTATACTGAATATAATTTGTTATTGACCGTTGTTTACTTGTAATGTTAGGGTTTGATATTGTGAGTCTAATCAGCCAATTATGGCTGCGGTTTGTTAGAGATGTAGAAGATTTTAGTGCCTTAAATCTGAGTTGTTGTACTTATCAGCTGCCGTATTTGGAATATTTTCAAGTCTTCTGGAATCTGGAAGCTGTTACCTTTTATAAAGTGTTAGCGGATTATGTATAATGCTTCAATGCATGATCTGTTTTGTAGCTCTCCTTGGTCAAGATTGCTATTACTTTTTGTTTATCTACCTTGAAGGAATTTATTCTGGAAGTTTATTTCTTTGTGTTTATCTACTTTGAAGAAATTTATTCTGGAAGTGAAATGGCTTTTGTAATGTTTTTTATCATAAAGTATTCTAAGAGAATTGGTGGCTCTTTAGAGTTTAATGTCGTTGAGTTTATTGAGGGATTTGGCTTCATTTTCCTCCAGTGATTACTTTGTTCATCTTTTTGATACCTAATCTGATTTTCTGCTTCTGCTGAAGATGGATGAGTTTGATCTGTTCATACTTTTTGTAGCTGTTGTTTTGATGGGATGATATAGGTGCCTATGGATATAATGTGAAATGCTTGAGTGAAATAAATTTCCTGAGTTTGTGGTGTGGTAAGGCTTCTGAAGCTTTTGGGATGTCAAGATACATTCTTAGGTTGAAGTTCAACAAATTTAGAGTCAGAATTTTAAATTTTTTTTTGGGAGACAAACAGCTTAAAAGATAGTGCGCAGCTTTCCCAACTTTTGATTCTATAAATTCTTGAATTGACAGAGAATTCAAAATTTATTGGCTGGTCGTATGGATAAAATTTTGGTGCTCAAAAATAGTGGAATATTTAGGTGTATTCTCAGGTTGTTGTACTCTATAATGTGGCAGAGATTTAGTTTTTCTAATTCATTAATGGTGTGCCAATAAAAAATTGAATCAAAATATCATGTCAAAATGTGGATTTTAAGTACTAATTTTCTCAATATATGCTAGTTCATTTCCCTTCTTTTTTTTTTCATTTTTAATTGAGTTTCAAAATGTTGGGTATACCAGTTGAAGATACTTTTGATGGTATACCACTAAGTTGTGTTAAGCATGTGTTTTATGACATCTTGTTTCTTTGGAAATCATCAATGTACATCTTTAGCCTAATAAGATGTTATTCCCCCTATGTATCCATGTTTCTATTTCTTGGTAATTTGTTGAGTGCATTTGATGACCTTTTGCTAAATTACAGCTTTCAGTGAGGAACTGTTTCATCAGGGGATCGGTGGTGAGATATGTTCAATTGCCTCCAGACGGGGTTGACATTGACCTGCTTCATGATGCCACAAGAAGAGAAGCACGTGGTGGCTGAAGTTCATTGTCTAATCTTTATTGTACTTTCATGGATATCAATTTTAGCTACTTTTAAATCAAATGTAATGGATTTTTAAGTTGATGACAGACACAACAGGCTGTATATTGCCCCTGCAGTAGGCCAATGTGGACAAAATCCAGAGCCCCTCCTATTAATTGGGAAAAATGTTCTTGCATTGTGTTAAAACCTATTTGTCTATGAATTATTTCAGAGGTCAACCCTTTGGAAAAATCTATATTTTCTTTACTTGCATTGCAATCAAAGGGAGATGCAGCAGCGAGTGCAGAAATCTATCCTACTAAAGTTGAATGGTTGTAATCTGAGTGGTGTCCAAATGAATCTCAAGCTTTTGACTTGAAGGGCTCATTTACCCTTGTGTGATAATACAATCACACAATCATGGAGGGAGCTACGGTATGATATGAATTGAATCAAATACAAATATATATATATATATATATATATATATATATATATATATATATATATGTTCATGTTTGATTTGTTTAATAAAGAAAATATGTTCGTATTTGGTTTGTATTCGTCAAACATGATTGTGAGATGTTTGTGTTTTTATTCGTGTTTGTAGAAGTTGTTATTGTTCATGTTCAATTCGGTTTATGCTTGTCATTGTACATATGAACGGGAATATGTTTGATTTTGTCAAATTTAAACATATTTAATCAATATATTGAAATTTGAAAAGAAGAAAAAATGATGTCATTTTTTTCTATAATATGAATCAAACACAAATATACGAACTATTTATATACAATATTTATATTTGTTTGTCAAAAAATCTAGAGTTTATATTTGTATTTTGATTTATAGATTATCAATTCGAATAATGCTTGCTCAAACCAAATAAGACCACAAACATATAGGGAGATATCCAACCTTAGAGGGACCCGTTAATCATGCCAATACGCGAAGCATTAGTTGGATTGTTTAAGAACTTGTTCATGAGATCTCTCGCAATGTACCTTCCCTGGAATTCCCATGGGATTCTCTCATTTTGCCATCTTCATCTTTGACTCGTAAGTAACCAATACTAACTCGGGCCAAACCACTAATTCCCACTCATAAAAAATTTAAAAAGTTAAATACACATTTTTGGTATTTAAAAAGACTAAAATATCTTTTATAAATATTAAAATAAATTTTAATATAAATAATATTAAAATTAAATTTAAAGTCATTTTTTATCACTTAATTATGTTAATAACAATCACAGTCGTCAGCGACACTATCGATAGTGATGATTAATTTTTTAAATTTTTATTTATTTTTTTAAATTTTTATTTATTTTTTTAATAATATAAAGAGCTCACGTCAGTTTTTTTTTCCCTTTTTTCCATCTTAATGTTAGCCATGCTTTTTTAAATCTGATAGGACAAGTTGTTTCTTGTATTCCTTTTGTTTTGATTTCAATTGCTTAATCTTGTTGTGTTACTGAATTCTGGAGCAGATTTCTATTAAAATTAAAGAAAGGTGATTTCAACTAATTCATGAATCTTTCATTCGTTTTAGGCCATTACATTGGGAAGGCTTTGTTGAGTGACTAAAATTGCTTATGATGAAGTCAGCTGCTTTGAAAAATTCAAAACGTATTACACCAGGGGCCCTTTTGCAGTTGATGTCTAGTTCACGTAGAGTTTTGTCCAAGGAATGTAAAAGAACATCAAAAGAGGTTGATGTAATCATGACTTCTTGTTCTTTAATATCTTCTGCTGGTCAATCTAATATGACTACTCAATCTGCACTGTGGCTTCCAATTGATTTGTTTATGGAAGATGCTATCAATGGAAGTCAAGTTGCAGCATATTATAATTTTACCGGTAAACCGCTACTATGTTATTATAATTGTTGCTTTACATGGAAGTGGATGAACCTCAACTTGTATGTATTATTGAAAAGAGTTGATGTTGCAGGTTTAGTAAAGGCTCTGCAGGCGGTTAATGGTACCTCATGGCTTGATACATTCTTCGGTCTATGGATTGCGGCTTTAAGGCTTGTTCAATGAGTAGGACTTAATACCAACTTGATTTTGTTGCCTTTAAAATTTGAAATTGTAATGACAGAATAAATTAGCTTGGCCTAGATTTTCGAATGTTATAGTATCTATGGATGAGGAGTAATACATGGATCATCTATCTATTGTCTACAATACCTTTATACATAGATGAAGAATATGAAATGAAAATGTTGAGGAGCTTAAAGTAAGCAGTTGTTAAAGTAAGGGCATTTACTTGATTGCTTAGGTTTTTCAAATTAAGTGGTTACATAATATATTATCAGAGTTAAAGGCCTCAATTGAATACCACATGTCTCATTTATTCATACTATTATTTTTGTTCATGTATCTAGTGTTTTGGGTCCGATTAAGTAATTTGTTACTTGTTTTAATTTTGGTCTCAGGGCATGGTCCATTGATCTGTTAAATGGCTGGCCAACATTGCACATGAAAAAGCTTATTAGATTTCCCTTACTTATAGCTTAAGCTTTGAAAGTACAATGCATGCTGTTGCTGAGATTATTGAGAAAGATGAAAGTGAACTGATAGAGGAAATTAAACACAGCCCACGCAATCATGGACAAGAGAAGCATGCTCCGGAAGAACTGCGAAAGGATGTAATTGCTAGCCTACAACTGTTGGGTGATTATGAGAACTTGTTGACTCCACCTCATTCTGTTTGTTCAATAGCAAATCAGGCTGTCTGTTTCAAGTGTCACAGTTGGTAATGGTTACTATGAAAGCGTGAGCATGAATGACTTGCCAATAGCCTATTGTAAGTACATTGTTCCTCCAGTATTGCAACTTTTATGTGCAGAGTTTCCAGTTTGGAAACAAATAAGTTATGTTTTAATACAGGCTTTTGTAGAGTCCATTTTTCATCTTGACTGTGTAGAAGAAGCATTTTAAGTGGAAAAAGAATTTTATTGGTGATTAATTCATCATTTCCAAAATTTTATCTAAAGGTTGGTTCCATAAAAGAAAATCTCACTTGATGTAACTGATAAACTTTGAAATACGAATATTTGGTTGGTTTGATTTTGTTGAGAGGTTCACTTTGGTAGAAACAGACTATTAGAATCCTTTTTTATTTTCTTATTTCAAATAGTTATTGAGTTTCCCTTCTATGTACTTAGAATATAGTTTATTTTTAACAAGTTTTGAGTGCCCTGTTTTCTGCTCTACAAGGCTTTCTAATCTTTTGCCACTTTCTTTGCAGCTGGAAACATGTTACATTTAATTGTTGAGTCTTGTATTGCCAGGAATCTGTTAGATACTTCTGCATATTTCTGTTTAGTTAATGTATATGGACGAAGTAACCAAATTCTCTATAATGTTAATACCCAAACACCAGGGCGGTCTTCATTGATGAAGGGGTCCCCTCTAACTCCAGCATTGATTAATGCTCTAACTGCTACTCTCGCTTCTAGGTGTGCTGCCAATTATATCTCCTTTTTAATTGAACATTCCATTTTCTGCTCATTAATGTTAATGTAGATTACTTTATATTTGCTATTTGCATTTAAAACTGAAATAGTAGTGAAGCAAATTCTTGGAGAGTTTAATTAAAATAGGTTTTGTATTCCACAATACTAATAAATGAAATGTGGATGATTCCTTTTCTATGTGAAAATGAAGAAGGACTCCGGCTAAATTTCTCTATAACGTTGGTCTAGAAATTAAAACCTGGAATGATAAAAGGTGAACAAGGAGTGAGAAAGTGCCGCTCTTATATTGGTGAAGCCCATTGTTACATTCAAGTAACAAATATGTTACTTGCTCTAGTTCCTTTTCATTCACTGATTCAAAAAATAATATCAAAGGAAGTGCATGTTAAGCAACAAAAAACATATGGTTTTCATATCGTGCATGAGCTGATGTTGTACAATATTTATTGCCAGGTTCCATCACTTGCAGGTGCATTAATGCCCATTTGTGAGGCTTTTGGAACAAGCGTTCCCAATGTCTCATGGACTCTTCCAACAGGGGAAGAGTTATCTAGTCAAGCAGTTTTCTTCAGTGCATTTACCCTTCTACTGAGGTTATGGAGGTTTGATCATCCTTCTCGTGAACAGGTTGTACGAGACATGGCAGCTCCTGTAAGGTCCCAACTAAGTCCAGAATATTTATTGTTACTTTGGAACTCTATGTTAGCCTCTTTTGGAAAATCACCCTTGAATCATTTTAAAACCAAGAGATTTTCAAAAATCTTAACTATGTCTTTAGGTCCTATATATTTAGATTCTTTTCCCAAATTAAAGTTCTGGTACCGACAACATCAAGAATGTATTGCTTCCACCCTCTCTGGTCTTGAACATGGGACACCTGTTCATCAGCTGGTTGATGCACTCCTCAATATGATGCTTAGAAAGATTAATAGAGGTGGGACTCCTACAACTTCGGGAAGTACTAATTCATCTGGCTCTGAAGTGGAGGATGTGTCTGTTAGGCTCAGAGTACCTGCTTGGGATATCCTGGAAGCAACTCCTTTTGTTCTTGATGCTGCTCTGACTGCCTGTGCCCATGGAAGGCTCTCACCTCGTGAACTAACAACAGGTTTGCCTTAAAAAGATGGGATATTTTTGTTTCTTGTTGAGCCTTTATGAGTGCAAACATGTGTGGAACATGTTTCAATGTAACAAGGTGTCAAACGTGGAACTATGCTAAGGGCTTTGTAAGAAACAAAAATAGTCATATAATTTGTTAGTTTAGATTTGGGGTTCAATATAAATGCTACATTGCCTCTCAACGCAAATACTTAAGTTGATAGGTATAGACACCAACATAATGTTTAAGCTAATGCTGTGCATCCTTGTTTGATGGGATTGTACATTAAATACAACCATAACATCAACCATAATAAGCACAAACACACTATAGTTTAATTATTACATTGGAAGGACTTGAAGAAAAGACCACTTGGTCACAAGTATCTGTATCATTTGTTTCATAACAGCAAATTGATATATTTGATGATGTGAAAATGGATTGTCAATGCAAGTGATTCAGCTCTCGGAAAAGGACATATAAATGCTAATTTCTATGTAATTGTTAGTTAATAATACTCTGCATTATTGGCTAGGTTGAAAAGGTTTAAAAGCTTAGTTGACCTATGAGTTGAACATTTTGGTCTCACTAGTTTTATTAAAGTTTTCAGCATCTAAAGCTTAAGTTTGTTCCCATCTGATGTTGTCCGTTCTGATAGTAAAATCAAAGTGAGGCTCCTGGAAGAGAATTCATTGAATGAGTCACTCATTGTCAAGCCATATCTTTATTAATTGCCTACATCATTTAGGAGTATGAAACTCTCTTGTCAGGTCTTTATTTCTTTGTGTGTTATTTGCTATTGCCTCTGGGTGACCGCCAACTCTGAGATATGAGAAGAGCATATCCTTTTAAAGTTTCTCAGACATCCTTGTTGTGAAGAATGACTTGTGGTTATTGTTTGGTGTGTTAACTGCAGATGGTGAAGTCAAACGGCGTTAGCAAGAGACGTTAGCAGGAGACGTTAAACGCAGTCGTTTTTGAAACAAGTAATAAAAAATTGTAGTGCAGCAGTTGGTGTTGAGCGTCTCAAGGCAGCAAGTCTGAGTTTTTCAATATGTTCTTCTTCTCTGGAAACTTCTTCTCCAGCTAAGGATTTGAGGGTTATTTTGTTTGTATCACAGTAATGTCTGATCTGATTTTCATGTAATTTTTGTTGATATAAATCAAATGGTTGGTATTAGTCGGTTAATCAGTTTGTTAGAGATGAACGGCAGTGATAGTTTACAGCTTTTGTTTTCCAGGTTAAGTGTATAAATTTGTTTTTTTTTATCTTTGTTTTTTTGAGATATTTTTGTGAAATAAAATCTTCTCTCTGCTATTGAGATATTATTCATATATCTTGAGTTTTGTTCTAATTTCTGTTCACTTGTAAACCTGCCTATGCATGTTCAGATGCACATATATTGCATTCATTAAGTGATTTTCAGGTCCAATTAATTCAGCTCCCAAAAAACCCATTCGGCAAAAACTTCCATGATTAAGAATACAGGGCATGTATACCTTTTGTACGAAGATATATTTGTATTTTATTTGCAGGCCTTTTGATTGACCCCTTTTGATGCAGGTGTTAGAGCAGATGCCTCAGGTGATTTCTTCGGTGGGTGCACATATGGAATATGGACTGCAAAGGTTGCTTTAGGCGTAGCTGATTTTTGTAACATGGTCTTTGATTTATACATCTAAAATTAACAGAAAGGCACTACCAATTCTCTCAAGTTCTCTCCAGCTCAAAAGGTGTTACATCATCTCTCTGTCTCTCTGTCTCTGTCTCTGTCTCTCTCTTTCTCATGAGTACCGAGTACAAAATTTATGTAAAAATCCCGATCACTCACTCTATGCTGGACTTGCGATAATCAAAATCCTTCTCATTAATGGTTCATTGATGATGCCTATTTAGTCATTGCTTTAACACTCAGTACTAGGTGACATGTATTTGCTCCATTTTTTTTCAAATAGACCTTGGTTGACAAAGCAACCTTCAGAGGTGAATTGACCGATTAAACTATGGACACAGCCATTTGGCAGTCCTTTTATAAAGCTTAAGGACTCTCCTGTTATTGCAAGGGAAAATCTAGTGCTCTTAACTGACATTTATTTGTTTGAACTCCATTTTATCACAGGAACCTGAGTTCTTTGGAGCCATTCTGCCGAATTCTCTGTTAGCACGCTAAGACTATGACTCAATAACGCCCAAGTCTCCTAATTCAAGATTGAAGCAATTGCTTTCTCATCCAGCCAGATTGATTCATAATCAACCATATGACACTTCGGGGATAACGAGAGAATGGTCCATCATTTGGTCAGAGTGTGTGTCATTTCATTTGTCATACAATGCCCCCTATTTTGTCGTCCTTTGATGCACTGAATGTATCAGAGGATGTAACCATGCTTACTTTCTTTTTCTCCTAGTCCTCAATACACGTCTTACCTAAACAGAAAAGGTTGCATGATTTTGAGTCACATTTTAAAAATGGGCTTCATTTGTCAACGTGATCCAAGTCATGGAAATTGGACGGTGGGAATTCGGTGGGAATGTGTTTTCATCCAACTTGGGTGGAAATATTTATTTGGCCATTATACCAGATATTTAATTTGTTTAGAGACGGAAATTAATGGTCCAAACTCCGAAGAATCAAGTACCTTTAGATGGATAACTCCATCCTGTTTACTTTAGTTGGAATATATTTAAGCGGTGAGGACCGCAAGCCTAACAACACGCCATTTGGATTTGGTCTCCACGTGGCGTGAGTCCATCAAAAGTACGCACGACCGGCACCTTAGTCAGGTCAACACGTCATTACTTTTCAGACCAAACACTTGTCCGCACCCAAGTTTCTCGAAACAGTTTTTTACCAAAAACACTTTAAAGTAAAACAAATGCCCCTTCATTAATTATTAAATTTAATTAATTAAAAAGATATTTTTAACTTTTGAAATAAAAACTAAAAAATAGTAAAATTAATTATATAAAATAATTATAATATAAAATAATATTAATATAATAACAAAAATATTAAAAATATTAAAATAATAAATTTAATTAAAATAATTTTAAAAAGCTATCGTCGTTATCAATTTAATCAGGTGATTAGAAACAATCATCTAGTTTAATTGACAATTAGATCTGATCGTCTTGATGATACCATCAAGAATGATAAAAAATGATTAATTTCAAGTTTGACAACAATTTTCGACTATCTTTAATTGAAAAAGCGGTCATATTTAGTCCCCTTCACCATCGATACGATTAAATAAAGTCATTTTACTATTGAAGTGATTAGATTCAACTGTCAGTTATATTAGATAGTCATTTTTTAATCATCTTATTAGGTTAACAACGACTACTACCACTAGAGACGTTATCAATGGTAGTAGTTGTTTTTTTATTTTTTTTGTTTTTAAAATTTTTATTTTATTTTTAAAATTTTTAAAATTTATTATTATTATTATAATATTAATATTATTTTAATATTAAATTATACTTTAATATTAATATTATTTATTTTTTGTTAAAAGGTATTTTAGTTAAAAATAGTAATATAGTTAGAAATAATTTGGTTAATAGGTAAATGTTTAACTTTTTAAAAATTTTTGGGTGGAATTGATATTTAGAGAAACCTTGGGTGGAAATAAGTTATTTGGCTTTACTTTTAGTTATGATTTCACTTGCTGTTATATTTTAATGGAAATTATTATCAATATAATTATAAAAGTATATTATTCTAATACCATTATATTGAGAAATTTATGGTTTCTCAAAATGTGAAGATAATATCCAAGATACAATTTGTTATTATGGTTTATGACCGAGAATAATCCATTCCAAAATTTGTATATGGTAGTTATATGGCCAAAGGACAATTTCCCACCCATAGTTTGAGGCGGGGACAAAGTGCCACCCGCAAGTTTTCAAAAGCCCGGTCTTCCACCCTTGGACCAAAATTCAAACTTATTTTATAATTTTTCAAATAAAATGACTAAAATGCCCTTTAATAAATAAAAATTTGAAATAAAATTATAAAATAATTTTTAAATAAAAAATTTTTAAAATTTTTAAAAAATCAACTGGCCACAGCCGCCGATGTCGGCGGCGGTGGCCGTTGATAACAGCACCAGGTGGCCGTCTCCGACCACCTGGTTCCAGGGGAGGCCAGATCTGGCCGCCTTCAGTTTTGGAGGAGGAGGCCAGATCTGGCCTCCTCCCCCGACAAACGTGGCCGGGAAAGGCCGCTGGGACCAATATCGGTCCTCTTCAGCCGTTTGCGGTAGCCAGATCTGGCCACCTCCTTCAAAACAGAAGGCGGTCGATCTGGCTGCCTCCATCCAACGGGGAGGCCCGATCTGGCCTCCCCTGGAACCAGGTGGTCGGAGACGGCCACTTGGTGCTGTTATCAACGGCCACCGCCGCCGGCATCGGTGGCTGTGGCTAGTTGATTTTTTTAAAATTTTTAAAATTTTTTTAAATTTATATAAAATTTATTTTATTATTTTATAAAATTTTAATAATAAATAACAAAATTGCCCATAGAATATCACTGTTTACTATTTTATTTAATATTAAATTTGGTCCAAGGGTGGGAGACTGGGCTTTTGAAAACTTGCGGGTGGGACTTTGTCCTCGTCTCAAACTATGGGTGGGAAATTGTCCTTTGGCCTAGTTATATTCATGCTTAACACATGATCTTTGAGACCTCCCAAATAGCAACAAAGGATCAGAGGTTCTAAATAGAAGATTAGACTTTGAATAACGAAATTTCAATTAATGAAAATATATAAAGATGATTCTCATAATAGGTAGAAGGTTATCGAACGAGAAAATTAAAACATTTTAAATAATAGAAAACTCTTTAACAAAAGAGCTCAAGCTTAAACCAAAATTAAATTTCTGATAAGCTAAAACAAAATCGATTTTATAATAACTTATTTTTTTATCAGTTATTAAAAAATTGATCATTTTTTATTAGTTCGGTTTTATCATTTACTATTAAATCTACGCATAAAATTTAAAATCTTATATCATTATTTAGTGTTACCTTAATTATTAATTATATAACCAAATAAAAAAATTTAAACCTATAAATTTAAATGCTAAATCTCATTCCATAAAACAGGTTAATACATAATTATTATTAATTTAAATTACAAATTTAACTGCAAATATCTCCGCGTTGAGAGAATATCATGGTAAATCCAAAACGATGCCGTGTAATATACCACCTTCTTTCTTATAAATGTGAGAGGCATGAAAGAGAGACGAACCAGTGAGCGTCAACCAGCCATCACCGCAAACTGCGAGGTGAAATTGCTGAAAAGCCGCTCTCTCGCCCCTTTAAATTTTTGGGATTTACATATAAACCCTAACACCACTCAAACCATAATCCATTCACTGTTATGGCGTCACTCACTCTTTCTCTACCTTCTCAAGCTTCTTCTTCTTCCCCTTTCTTTTGCGGTTCTTCTCTCGCAAATGCAACTCTCTCTTTTAATGACTATCGCCCCCGAATTCATGTAGCTAATGCCGCTGTAAGTTAGCATGTCCTATCTTTTGATTATGAATATGGGTTATTTTACAGATGGCTTTCTATCCGTTTCTTTGTCAAAATATTTTTTATATGATTATTGTTTTTGTGTCACTATGAGTCAGTTGTGCGTATGTTTCACGCTATAAATCCTTCTTTTTTGTTTTTATTTTACAATTATGAAATCTGGATTTCGTTAGTTTTGGAGGAGAATATTTCTCGCTTGAAAGTAAATTTTTGTGTCAAAATTTGAACTTGGATGGATTTTTCCTCCTTTAAATTAATTTTTTTTTTTGAAAATTTGTGTTAATATGTATTTTTATTTACTGCGGTAGAGATGTGAACTATCGGAGCAATTGAGTTTTCCAAATGGAAAGGCAAATATTCCAGTTCTTAACGAACGGACGCTGCCCAAATTTTTGGAATCGGCACGAATGGAGAAAACAGTCAGCAGAACTAATACCAGATTGAAATTATTCTCCGGCACGGCCAATCCTGCTCTTTCTCAGGTACTTAATTTCATTTCTGCATGCTCTAAGAATGTTGTCTCTGGTGGCTCTTTTTTTGAGGGTATTGGTGTTAAGACAACTGTGAAAAGTGGATTTTCATTTATTACTAACTTGTATTGAGCTTATGCTGGTGGTGAATAATGAATATATTGTGAGCCCATGAATCTATTTGGTTTCATTTTAATGTCTGAGTTCGTTGATAAACGTATTTTGAAGTTCAAGTACTAGCTGTTGTTATTGCAAACAGAGTTTTTACTTTCCACGACTTAATGAATTTGGTTTAAATAATTTGGCAAAAATGTGTTGGGTCATTTCCTCTGATGACTTGCAAAGTTTGAAAGAAAATGAATTTGGCTTTGGTTGACATTGCGTATTATGCATCAGTTAATTTTTAGACCTTATTTTTCCTTTTCACGAGTAAAAACAAGGGGAATTTTACACATCGTACTTTCCACCTTTATTTTTATTGCTTGGAAAGAGATGATATTGATCCTCAAGTTTGTTATGTGAGCCACTTGTTAAATCACTAAATTTTCATCGCTTTTTTGTCTCAGTAGATCCTAAATCGCATGTTATTTTTGTCAAGATGCCACCTGACTTTATTACATCCGTTTTCTGAAAACTCTCTCTTATTTTGCTTTAGGAAATTGCTTGGTACATGGGCTTGGAATTAGGAAAGATCAACATAAAGAGATTTGCTGATGGTGAAATTTATGTTCAGTTGCAAGAAAGTGTTAGAGGTTGTGATGTTTATTTGGTGCAACCCACATGTCCTCCGGCTAACGAGAATCTCATGGAGCTTTTAATAATGATTGATGCTTGTAGGAGAGCGTCAGCCAAAAATATTACAGCTGTGATTCCTTATTTCGGATATGCTAGAGCTGACAGAAAGGTACGAATTACCTGCTCTGCAATTTAGATGAAGATATTAGAATTTGATAGGGTCCTCATTCAGATAATGTCCTAATGAATTTGATGAGTACTTCTTCTCCTATTCTTTGCTCAGTTGTTTAAATTAAAAAAAAGAAAAAGAAAAAGGAAACAATTGGAGTGACTAGTTTCCATCTCGTAATGAGCATTGGAAATGACATTGCAAATAATTGGTGGCAGTAACTTTGAGTTTGCATTTTCTGCATGACTAAAATCTTAGGAAATATTTGAACTCTCATGTTTAAAAATTTATTTCTTATCTTCAACACATGCTGTGTGTACAATTCTTTCCAGACTCAAGGACGTGAATCTATTGCTGCCAAACTTGTTGCAAATCTTATCACAGAGGCAGGTGCAAACCGTGTTCTTGCTTGTGATCTTCATTCAGGGCAATCTATGGGTTACTTTGATATTCCAGTTGACCACATATACTGTCAGGTACTAGTCCACATCTTTCATTTTTGGATCTTACTGATTTAATGTTCACTGAATTGCCAGAAAAAGAAAGGTTTATCATCCACTGACAATTGTATTATTGTAGCATGTGATCCTTGATTACCTTGCAAGCAAGTCAGTTTCCTCTAATGACTTGGTAGTAGTTTCACCTGATGTTGGTGGAGTTGCAAGAGCTCGTGCTTTTGCAAAAAAGTTGTCCGATGCACCTTTAGCCATTGTTGATAAAAGGCGTCAAGGACATAATGTAGCTGAGGTAATTCCCTGCAGGTCAATTCTGCTTGCTGTTCTTGTTTTCCACTGTTATATTTGCTATTTGTGTATATATTAAATGTCAGTTTGAGTTATCTTCATCATAATCCTCTTATTTTGTCCCTCAAAGATTCTTTCACCCCTCAAAGTCACTGTTTGCTCACTATGCTAACAACTGCTTGGTTTGATAGTGTTTCTGAAATGGTGGTGACAAGATTTTTCAGTTTAATGTGAATAACTGTATACTAAATTAATTTGTTAAATGGAACTGACAAGGTTGTACAGTCCATCATAGAATGATGGTCATCGAAAATTTGTGGGGAATTGAAGATATGCCTAAGTTTGAGGGAAACTTGTGTCATTTTATATATCCTCATTACGCCTAATTTTTATTTTTCAGGTGATGAACCTAATTGGGGATGTAAGAGGAAAAGTTGCTGTAATGGTGGATGACATGATTGATACTGCTGGTTAGTGAAGTAAACTTGATATCAAATTAGATCTTAATTTTCTTTGGGTCGTGGGGAGGTGTGATCTGAGCTTGAATTTCTCCAATCACTGTGTCAGTGTTGGGGCTGATGTGGAGCATATTATGATGGTTAAATTTATGAGTCAGTTCATCAGGATTTACATTTTGGTTTAGCCATTAAAGAACTTCTTTCAATTCATTCATTTATTTTTTATTCTAGTAGTTCCTAGGTTATCTATTTATATAGCCAGACAATCAGTTCCCAAGGAAAATAATCTTTATGTCTGATGCTTTAAATGACAATTTTGGTTATATCTGTTTCTGTTAGAAGTTGAAAATTTGTGTTTAACATCATATTTTTGTGGGTCATAGGGACTATTGCAAAAGGGGCAGCTCTTTTACATCAAGAAGGAGCAAGAGAAGTTTATGCTTGCTGTACGCATGCTGTCTTCAGGTACCAATTTAATTTGCACCATTTGACCTTTTCTGATATTTTTATAGAAGCATGGTGACTTATTGAACTGTTGTTTAAATCTCAACTACTTGATTAACGTAACTGACTTTGATTTTAGTGGATCATCACTTCCTGAGCAATTTATCTTACTTGAGGATATGTTTGTTCTGCTTAGAAGTCAAGACTGAATAACTAGTGATTTAGCTGCGTTTAAATCTGTTTTGGTGGCAACTAATAGGCAACATTCCATGATTTTTGCTTGTGGAGGCTCTAGTTTGATTCTGACGGAAGTTGCTGTCTAGCACTGGCTTCTGACTTTGCCCAATTATATGCTTAAGACAATGATGTCGGGTTTTGTTTGTTTGGATGGAAACTAGGGGATATTTCATTAGATAGCTTCTTTCTAGTCCTGGTTTGATTCTGGTGACAAGTATCAGTGAACTCTTAATTATATCGACTTTATATCTTTCATCAGCCAGATATATCTGCAAATTCCATACTAAGACGTACACTTGATTAGAAATTTGAATAAATCTCACCTTGAATAGCAGTATATGTTCACCAGTCTAAACTCTTATTAAAAGAAATATTTTCAGTGCTGATATTATATGATGTAACATTTTCTGCTCCCATGTCACAGCCCTCCAGCAATAGAGAGGTTGTCGGGTGGTTTGTTTCAAGAGGTGATAATTACAAACACACTGCCGGTAGCCGAGAAGAACTACTTCCCAGAATTGACAGTTCTTTCAGTAGCAAACTTATTGGGGGAAACCATATGGCGTGTTCATGATGATTGTTCTGTGAGTAGCATTTTTCAGTGATGAAGATTGAAGGGTATCTCCTACAGGTCATTGGACATATAACCTAATTTTGGGTATCAAATGGGAGAAATGCAATTTCTCATTTTGATTTTCTCCAGATTTTTTTTTGCCATAAATTTTTCTCTTTTTATAAAAGTTTTTTCTTTTTTTATACAATTATAATATCTAGAGTGTTAAAGGTACATTGCTATATATATATATCTATATATATTCTCAGAAATCGAAACTTTTTAACCAATGTTTGTTCTCTCTTGATTGATGGCTACACCGTTGAGCTTTCTAACCAATTGATCAAATATCCATGAAGCATCAATGCATGAATGAATGGTGAGGACTAAGGAGGAGTATACTTTCCAATTATTTTTATTTTTATTTTTTAGAAAGTGAAAGAGAATTAATTTATGCTTGGAATAATCTGTTTTAGTTAATTTTTTATATTTTATATTTTAATCTTTCATATTTCCAAAGGCCAAATGGCCATTTTCAACCTAAGTTTTTTAATGAAATAGTAGAATTTTATCTTTTAAATTGGAAAAAGTCAAATTTTCGTACTCTAAGAATCCCTGCCCTTCTCCTCTATTACCCTATTCCGGGGGCAATAGTTCTGAAGGAAACGCCAACTATTGAATTAGGCTTGGCACATTTGAGGTGAGAAATTGAACTTTGAGAAGTTGACGTGAGATGATCAATCCTTCACCCCCGCCGATGAAACCTTCGTAGATCTCGCCCACCAACCAAATAGTTTACAAACAATGCCTAATTACCCTGTCAATCTTAAGAGAAGTTGGGAGACCATGTTTCCCATTTCTATATATTGATCTGAACCCTACTAATATGCATTCTATGTATATCGTGTTATAATAAATGTTTTCTTTTCTTTTAATTTATTTTTATTTTAATTAAAAATAATAAAAAAATTTATTATTGAAATTTTAATTTAGATTAATATAAATATAAAGTTAATGACGTACAATTATATGGTTAAAACTTACTTATCATTTTTTAAATATGTTGGGATTTAAAAGGGTTTTTGAATTTTGAAATGTTTGAAGAGTTTTTAAAATTTTTAATATGTTCCTAACTAATTCTAAATATGAAAATTACACCCCCAAAAACATAATAATTTAAAAGTGTAATTATTATTTTATAAATTATTAAAATTATAATATATTTTTAACATATATACAATAAATATAAACTTTTTCTAATAAAATAAAAAATATTTATAAATTTTTAAAAATATATATTTACCTTTAAATACATTATTATTGAACAAAATGACATAAATAATAGTTAAAATTGAAAATTGATTTCGAAAGAGGGTAAGATTTTGACTTTTCCAAACTTAGGGGGCGGACGAATATTCATCACACCTAGGGTGCATTTTGAAACAAGAAAGCCGCAAGAATTCCCCGTTCGTTTCAGGCGGCGTTAAGAGATATAACATACATTTTTAATACACATTAGGATTAGGGTTTCTGAACGTTTGAACGTCGGCTCGTTTCTATAAATGCCCTTTTTTTCGCCTCTCTCAATTCGTCTTTCGCCCTCTCTTCACAGTTTCCACTCTCTCCGGAGTCATTGCTTGTAGAACCATGTTTTACTGCCACAAATTTTCTTTTCTGTTTTTGAGAAAGTCATGCTGTGATTATATCTCTACTGTGTACTACCCTAGACGGATCTCTATTGAACCCGTCGGTGTCGGTAACACATCCCTCTAAGAAGTTCTGAGCTGACCCTGTTGTCTATAACTTCATGTTTTATTGTACTTTGGTTTTGATTATGATTTGATATCAAGTGTTTTTTTTTTTTTCTATGTTGATTTTGATATCCTGTTTTCTTGCGTTTGATTGGAGGGGAAAAGGGAGGTGGCGATAGAAATTCATTAGTCTGTCAATCCACTGAACTACTGTGTGATGTTACTGTGAATATCCCGACAGGTTCTGATCTCTCTATTATATCCTTCTCAATCCCACAATAAATGTTGAAAGAATTAGGTCTCTTCTTTCACTGGATTGTGATACAGAAGTCAATGATTCTTTTAGGCTTCGTGATAATATGTTTTCTTTGTGGTTATTATTTGGTGGGCAAGTGATGAATCTCATTCTATTAATGGGTAATTTGCGTCTGAAACTTTCATTGATGCTCATCACCTCGGAGAACTGATGCCCGCATGCTACTTTTATGTTCTGAGCTTGATTAAATTTAATTCATTTGTGTGATGGGATTGAATTAACTACATACTGATTGGAGTTTTTTGTTTGGTTATTCTAGTTGCAACATGAAACATCTATGCTATATATATATTCGTGATAATATGCTTTCTTTGTGGTTATTATTTGGTGGGCAAGTGATGAATCTCATTTTATTAATGGGTAATTTGCGTCTGAAACTTTCATTGATGCTCCATCACCTCGGAGAACTGATGCCCACATGCTACTTTTATGTTTTGAGCTTGATTAAACTTAATTCATTTGTGTGGTGGGATTGAATTAACTACATACTGATTGGATTTGTTTGTTTGGTTATTCTAGTTGCAACATGAAACATCAATGTTATATATATATATATATATAACCAAGTAAGTTTGTCCGTTTAATCTATTTAAATCATAGTCTTCTTCTGGAGCTGTTCTAAGACTAGGGAGTGAAGCACTCAAGCATCCCGAATTCCACAGAAAGACCTAGTACAGACTTCCCTTTTTGAATTATGCCCGATAATGCTTGGTCAGTTTGTCATAATAGATGAACTTGATATCTTGACTTTTGTTCTTAGGTCATAAATCAAGTTCAGTGTATTTATATAAGTCAATAATTGTATTGGTATAATTAAAATTTTACTTGGATTATTTTACTAAGAGAAATTGTGAAATTCTGGGAAGATATAATAGGATAAAAATGTCGACGTATTTAAAATGTTTATTTGTTAACAAGCTGATTGATATTTAAAATTCTATAATAATTCTTTATTGGTAATTGTGTGTGTGTTGATAGTTAGAATTCTGCGATCAAGTCATTGAACCTTGTCTGTTTAATGTGGCTTCTGGAAACCGTGTTGCTTATGGGCAATTTGTTTGGTTTGGTAATAGATTAGGTGTTGGTGATTTACCTGAACGACCGGGAATGGTAGGCCGGAGTTTGGGATCTCTGAGAGTTGTACAATAAGAAAAAACATGTCGCCCCGGTTGAGGCTTTGTCATGGGATGATCCAAAGCTTGGCCATAGCCTTCAATTGTATTTAGTTACTGATCATATACCATCATCTCTAAAAATGCCAAATAAAAGAATTCTTCTATGTCAATCTTTATTTTCTCAATCTCTTCTTTTGATGTTTATCAACTGGACGAAATTATAAAAAAGGTTATTGATATAAGCGAATAATATATATATGAGGCTGATCTTTCAGAACTTAATTGTAACATATAATAACTGGAAGAGGCCGCAGTCTTTTCATGCCAATGAAGCTTGATTAACTCATCCTATTCTATAAGCTGTCATGTCATGTCATGTCTACGATAGGAATTTAAAGAGAGTCGTCAAGAGAATTATTCAGAATGGCGTAGCGGCCGGTTCCCAACGGTTGGGAATCATCAAAGTCGGTTCCCATTTCGCTCATCACTGTCCACAATTCTTTTCTGTGGTAAAATTTCTTTGTTTGGACTTTGGATGATGGCTTGGTTTGGGCGACAGTCGTGCCCATTAAGAATGAATCAGAGGCCTCCCTTCCCTCGTTGAATACCAAAGCCCAATGAGCACATATGCATGCTTGTCTTGGTTGTAAAGGCAGTTGAGGTGATAGCTAATCTACAACTTACCCATTTCGGTCCAGGACTTTTACTTGACATAAGACTTTGATTTTGCAACAAAATAGTTCAGTGATGCAATTAAATCCAGGAATAGATGCAATTACATAGATACTGTCGGGAGCAAATTTATTACACAACCTAGGTGTTTATAAACCTACAATTCTTCCTAATTTCTCCTCCGGCTCCAGTGAGTACATTGATATTGCCCATCTTGATAATGGAATTGACAAATGATGCAAAGAAAAGGTCTTGATCAGCTGCAAAAGCCCAGACCTGCTTTATTATCTCTCCTTCATGGTCTTGAGTGACTAAAGAATTATCAGAAAACAACAATCCTCTCCCTTCCATAAGGTTAATGTAATAATGGTTGTCAAACCTTGCTGGACTAGTATAATCAAGTGGTGTAAGTTGATTATCTCTTCCTGATCCTGGGCATATGGACTTCAGGATTCTTCGAAAAGTTCCATATCTTCTGTATTTATCATAACCTTCTTCCATGGTGATGTCATAGATCCTTTGCCTGAAGCTCACACACCTTGCCCTCCCCATTGTGTGGCTACCTGTTGTTGTATGGCCAAACACACCCCATTGTTAGATAAAGTAAGCTTTGAAAATTGCTGATACTTTCAGTTAAATTTGTGGATAAGTAGTTGTTGACCTGACAAAGCAACCAAATCTCCAATGTCAAGGCCTTGTGTTTTAAAATTGGCAATAAGAGTTTCAAGGGAGGAATTTGGCGAAGGAATGTAAAGATTGGCACCATCGAAGCTTGCTTTCAGTGAATCTCTTCTGCCTAGAAGAACACCCCAATTTGGTCCTCCTCTCTGCATCCAGAACAATTAAGTTTATATATCAATCTTGTGAATTGCCTCAAACAATAATATAATATGATATGAAGTACAGAGATTATGTACCAGAACAACAGAATCTCGTGCAGCCAAAGCTAGAATATCAGCGCATGAGACTGTACATGGACATGCTTCTTCCAAATTATTCTTGATCCTATCAATCACCTCGAACCCGCGCAGGGAGTTTATGTTAGGCCCTGCTAGCTTTTCACTCACTATTCCCCCAAAGCTGTCCAGAAGAACTGATCCATCACAACCCTACACACACAAACTCCAAAAATCAACACAACTTATTGATATTATCATAAGGAGAGTGAGATCGAGATAAATAACCATGACAAAGCAATCATGAAAATGTAAGCGAAGGAGTGAGGCAGCCATTAGAGGATCTTTGAGCACTGCATTCTCAACATCACGTCTCACAATCTCTTCTGCTAAGGGGCACGTCTCTTTGTAGTAATCAAGAAACAGAACTGCATCATCACCCAGAGTTTTCGTTCCATGCATAAGGAACGCAAGAATGATGATGAGAAAGAATGTCCTTATGATCTCCATTGGTATTGATGGGGAGCTAAAGTTAATATCAAGAACAGAAATTAATGCATGAGAAAATATACAAGATATGGTTCATGTTGGAGTAGCGCATGGAAGGTGAAGCACTGAATCACCACTATTATAAGGAACAGACGTTGAAAAAGATACAGGCTTGTTCCCTTTTTAATGTTAATTATTCTCCGTTTTTAATGTTAAATTATTCTCTGTTTTCAAACCAACTTGTCTTCAACAAGTTCCTTCTGATTCTGTGTGTAATCAAAGTTGATGCAACTAACTCAACCGCACCATTAAAAAAAACAAAAAGAACAGAAATATGGAAAAATAAACAAGCTTTAGTATCTCTGGATTGGCATAACTATTCTCACCCGAATTTAGACGACAGTGCATGCTGAATAACGATAACAAATGGTAACATTTTCTCTCTTCAAATCTTAAGTAGGTGGGCAAGTAAATGATATTCGAACCATAAGGAAATCAGAAAAGTTGGGACAAGTAAAGCAAAATTGTGCAGAAATTGTTAATCTACAGCCTCGGAATACATCGACAGAAACTAATAAATTTTGGGTATTATATCATTGTCCTCCTCCCTGGTTTATGATAATTTACTGACACCCCTGAGGTTTCAGAGCGCAAAAAAATTGAAAGAAAGAAGAGATCTGTTGGTATGCTCTATATATCACCGTAAAGAAGTATTATTGCACATTTCTGTATCTATTTCACTCATTGATTGCACACAGCATACAAGAATGACTCAAGACTTACAAACTACTTGTCCAATTAAGCTATTGTACATTTCAAGGCAAAAATTCTTGCTCATTTCTCTTTTGCTGGTGTGATGTTATTTGCAGTTAGGGCGGCGAATTGAAACCCATTTTTCAAATAAGATGAGGCCTCAAATCTCAGTGAATCAACTTCATAATTACCCTGCTTCAAAAGAAATTAGCGCGTCAACATAGTTGGGAAACAGCTAGCAAAGCAAAATAGTAAGGTATATTTTACAAAGAAGTAAAATCTATATAAGACTCAAGAAAAATGCCATTTAGCCTCCCCAACCAGTACTATGCTACGATTATTTTAACACAGGAAAGACAAACATTAATGGCAGTTTCAAATTCCTAATGGAAAAAAAAAATTTTGATATCAAACAAGATTTTCAAATAAGCAACTTGAAATCAATAATTTGCTGGTTCCATTAATAATTGTGATCTGCATTATGGTAGAATGGTTGCTTTTGGCCTACCTAATTAGATGACTACAAATGAACTGTCCTCTAAACTGGATGAAAATAGTTCTAGGCCATGAGTGGTTATGTAGAAAATACTTCTTATGTGCCAAGGGATTATAGCTTTAGAGATGCATGCAATTAGTTGATAATAGGACTTGGAGATTGAAATAAATTCACAGAATTTAGCTGGTGAGAATGTAAAATAATTTTGAAGTTACATATGATTCATTCATACAAATTTTAAGCACCTGAGAAAATGATTTGTGTATACAATATGCCAACTATTTTCTTCGCACTGAGCATGCAAATTCTCTACAGGTCAATATATTGTCAAAAACACAAACATATTCGAGCTTGAATACCTGGAGATTGCTAAAATTCTTCCCCGTTTTCATCAAGGAAACTCTCAGGATGTACTGCTGCAGTACTGACATTGAGTGCCCTCCGCAGCTTCCGATGGTCCAACACTTCAACTTCAACCAAGAACACTGAACTAACTGGCCGATGATCTGACAGCCTTATGTCTGATCGCTTGTAAGAAAGTTGTTTTATGCATTTTCCTAACCAAAGAATGCGGTCACACCTGCATATATATCACGTGCATAAATTACTTTATCACTAAGGTTTAAAGATATACTAAGATTGCTGGTTTGAGCAATAAAAAAGGCAGTTAGCTGTGTTAAGTTTCTGAATAATAGATTCTACAATCCTAGAGGAAAGTTTCAGCTGCTTGTTTACCATGCCGGAGATCTCCTCTTCTCCCCTTCTTTTGGGTTCTCACCCACGTATCTATCACTGTTTATTTCATATTTATAAGTGGGAGGAAAGTTAATTACCCCCTCTTTCCATCCATCAAAAACATGTCCACTGCTTAGTTCTTTGCTTAGCTGCCACAAAAAAGACCAAATAGTTTCAAGCAAAACATTACTTATGCTTGTGAATCATATTTGTTTCTAAATTTAATCCACTATCAAGAAAAAGATTTGTTGAATCCCAAAAAGTCTCACTTGATCACTGTTAATAAGTTCATCCCATCGCTTCTGTGCAACAAGCTTCCGCACCTCTGTGTCCATCATGTAGAGACGATAGTTCAAATCCCCAAACCAAAATATCTGACTGTTCACAATAGGAACAAATTATATATCCATGTTCTACCCAAATTATAGAGATTGAACTAAATAACAAAGCAATTACATAGCTAAATGGGCCAGTTAATTTAATCGAAAAAATATTACTTACTCATGAGAAGGAATAGTCTGTGGCTGATCTGTATCCAAGACAGATGAGAAACGGGTACGTCGAATAATTTCGTATACATCAGAGTTGCGCCTTTGCTCAGCCCCATCCTTCTGACCAGAGGTCAAATGGGAACAGACAAAGCACATCCTTGATTGGAAGAGAGACATACTAACAGAAATAGATCCCTGCATCAGCAACTTCTCGTTAGACATCCAATTCTAGCACACCTAGTTACCTTATGCACAATATTGTAAAGTGTTTTTACATTTTACAGAAACCAATTTCCAGCCTACAACCAATCACATTGTGATACATAATATTAAAGAATCATGTTTCAACTTCTCTAAATTGCCTTCTAGAGTTTACTGAGCTCTTACTTTGTTTCCCATGTAGCCCATAAGGCCAACTCCAACAGGGGAGACCTTTAGATTGTTTATATGTCTCCTCAACCGCTTACGCACCCAAATTGATATGTATATACCAACCATCTGCTTGCTGACAATTCGCACATATTTATGATGCTTTGCAAGACAACTGATGACTCCATTATCATGTTGCTCTTTAGATGCTCCAAAGAAGGTATCAGCTTCGTCATCAGACACCTCATCAGATATTTCAGATAGAACATCAACTTTAGGTTCCTCTGGTTGTTCTAACCACGGAGAGTATAACAGGTTTCCAGAGCTATGGTATGATCTTTTTAATCTACTTCCACTCAATGCAAAACTTTGAGGACTAAACATGGAAGGATTCTCTGTCCAATTAAAGTCAATTCTAGCAGCACTACTCAATACTCTCCGCAATTTCAAATTGGAAGAGACCACCTGAGGATTTGCATCTAATGAATGTTCAGGCCAGTCTAATCTATTGTCACAATCGATCCCATATAGCCTTGTTAGAAGTAAATTTTTTCCAATGCCAATAGCTTTATTCAAATCTTGGCCTTTATAGTCAAAATCTGCAATACTAGAAATTTCCTCGCTAGTAACCCCCACTGGCAGATCATCAATCTCTTCTGCAAGTACATCAACGACAGAAGAAGTTCTTAGTACTGGAGAAGGTGGGGCACTATAGCTTTTGTGTTTGCTTTCAGGTTCTGAAGATTTGTTCAGAGTTCTGCGAATGATGGACTCCCATTTGGGAATTGGCCTACTACTCTCTGCACCCAGCACATTCCCAGCATTCAAAGGAACTACCTCTTGGAAGCTGTAAAACGAAGACATCAACATGATATTACAGTCTGCCGTGTAAATAATTACATCACATCAGCAAATAAAGGTCTTTTTATAACAAAAAATACTGACCATTGTACACAGACCAGCAGGGTGCAACTCTATAGTGATCTTAGTACTACCATATAACAATTATAAGCTACGACAGTCCAGAAAATATGTAGGTGAGCAATTTAAAAATAGGAAGCCAATCACTTACAGTCAATGTCCATTACTCCCTATCGATCACATAGGCATAAACTTGTGCAATCAAAAACCTTTAAAGTCGTTATGTTTGCATTTTATGTGTAATTTAGGAGGAAAAAGAACTGTTTAATCCCCTAGCTGTGTATGTATACATGTATCTACATATATGATATTATATACAAAAAAGAATTTTCACATAAAGGAATACTATTAAAAATACTGAAACTTGGATAAGATGCTGATCAACAGCAAATCAGACACATAACTGGAGGCACAACTACAGAGATAGACACAACACACTCTGCCCAAGAGAAGAAAGGAATGGACAGAGACAGCAAAATATTATTCTCATGCATTAACTCACTAAACACATGACCACATGACTTTTCTAGAGAATACATCAAAAGTGTATATAGAAGTTGGAATAATGTGAGATTAACCAAAGTGAGAAAGATTTACCCAATAATGTAAATATCTGATGGCTCTTGCGTTGAAAGCCAATCATCAATATCAAGATCTTCATAAGGAACTCTTCCAGCAACATTCCAAGTGCCTATTGTCACCCTGTTGATGACCAAATATCAAAAGGGCAGATATTCAGCCTAATATTTGCAGCATAGAAAGTTTAAAGACAAACCTCACATCCTTCTTATTTATGTATTGAACACGCAGTGTTTCTGATTTCCCCCTCCTGTGCCTTAATTGATAGGCCTTAGAAGGTTTATCTGACCAGTAGAACATCAAAACATTAATAATGACTTCAGACTGGCATATAGTTAAGTTCAAATCATTATACTATCTAGAAGATTGTTTTCAAAATTGTCAGGCAGTTTAACCCTAAACTTCGCAAGACTCGATCTAGGACTAGAAAAGTACTTGGAAAATGAAATTGTCGCACAATTCAGTAAAAGTTTCAATAGCAGATGTAAAAAAATTGAAGGTTCAATTTCAGAGATGTTTCCAGATTGCTTCATTTAATACTCAAATTTAATGTTTTTCTTCCCTTTTCTCCATACCATTCCAAATACAGAGATATCTTTACACCCAAGGCCAGTCAAGGGCAACATCAACAATATATATGTATGTATGTATGTATGTATGTATTTCACACAACACTGAGGCCAAAATAATTTCCTTCTTAATAAAAGAGTAGATTTTCAACAATTAGTTATGAAAAACAGTATAAGTTCAGAACAGCTGAAATATTTTGGTGATGATTTAGTAGAGTAGGTGTTGAAGCACAAAGTGATATTAAAATATTCATGGGAATAGTTTGATGATAAAAAGAAGCTGCAGAAAGGAGGGAAGGAGATAAGGCACAAGAATTTGATAATATTGTAGACAAGAATGTTTTAAGCTTCAATAATAATAAAGAAAGAGGTTTTATCCTAACACCAAAGTAGTAATTTATAATGCAACCATTACCTGCAATTCCATGTCCACACTCTGACTGATTCCCCTGAGTTTTACGGGCATGATCGTCACATATGTGCTCTCTTGAATCTTTAAGAGAGCAAGCTGAAAACAAAAATGGCAAGTAAAAAAGAATCAACAACAGAAACTAGAAGAAATAATCAGTTCAGTAAACATTAGATAGCCATACCATCATCTTCACTTTCAGTTTCAGTGTCAACCTCGTCTTCACTAAAATCATACACCTTTGGCTGTATATTTAACCACTTCTTCATCACAATGGAAGGCCAAAAGGCCTGCTATCGAAAGCAATCACCAAATTAATCTAACCTTTCCCTTCAAGACAAAACAGAACAATTAAATACTAAAGAGCACAAAAACACACCTCAGAACGCTTTCCTCTCTTTGCTCTCATTGTCTCAAGATCAAGAACTCTGATGGAACCCCAAATTAGAACTGTAATCTTTTGAAACACAAGTGCTTAACTACGGAGGCGGGAACGAGAATCTGCTTCTCACTGTTCAAAGAATTCATATTTATATAGGATTGGAAAGCAGTACAAAGTCGCTACTGATATAACTGGTTGGTGCCAAATATAAGGAAGATTCAGAATATATGACCAAATGGAAAGGACAGAAAAAGTATGACCATATTCAACAGACATCCACAAACGCAAAATGCCCAAAAAAAAAAAAAAAAAACCCCAGTGGTCCTCCGCCCACGTCTGAATTTTCCAGTACAAATACAACACAGATGGCATGATATTGTTGAAAAATAAAAAACAAAAGCATAAAAATTCAAAATGTCACTTTCATCTAAAGAATTTTAGTTTTAAAATCAATTTATGCTTTAACAAATCTTTCGGCTGGACAGTGGACAAGATAAGCTGTTGACAGAAATGTTTTAAAATGGAGAAGAGAACAATTTGCATGCAAAAAGAAATAAACTGATAACAACCCAAAACACAAATAACCCAGAAGCTGATGACACCTTAAAATCAAGAAAAATGCAACTGGCGATTTAAAATCATTCATATGTAACAACCCACTAGAGTAATGAAATTATGTAAATAGTTTCCCCCCATAAATCTAAACACAAATTTAGGAATTTGATAATAATACAGAAGCGAAAGACAAACACTGATTAAGACATGTGACTGCATTCTATGCAACATTGACAACAAATAATAACATAAAATAATATTAATGATTAAGGACGATGATACCATCACAGCCAAGATTTGGTTAGACCCCACCATTTCTTTGTTCACCTCAGCCTGAAACATGTAACAGCCAACTGGAACCAATGAAACTTGAAAATAAAAAATTGGAAGTTGAAGTCAAATGAGTAATTTGATAAGTGAAGACAGCTGTAGAGTAAGAAGATTGAGCAGACGGTAGTAAATACCTAATATAAACACGTATACATAATATAATACTAAAATAAAAGCTATATGTGCATGGAAATGGAGCAAATTGGGGACCCTGAAGATGGGTCAGCGTGCGCACTATATGTGAATATGAGCAGGTCTTTATGCTTTTTATGAAGATTTTTATTACAAGCAAGCATGCAAGTAGTCATTAGTCAACTAGAAAACTTATGGAATGTTCGGTGCTGGGAAGGTAAAGGTTGGTAAGATTTTTCTTTCTATTTTGGCCAAACGGCTAATTCCCACCCAAGGTTTCCTGACAAAATCCTACCATGAAGTTAAAAAAAGTAAAATATCTGCTTTTATTTTTTTTTAAAATCAAAACACCTGTATGAAAATAAATAATATTAGTATTAAAATAAAATTTAGTATAAATTATATTAAATTAAAATTTAATATTAAATTAATTAGTAATAAAAATTTTAAAAAATAAAATAAAATTTAAAATAACAGTCACTGTTGTCAACGGCGATAACCACCCTTAACCGAATTAGATGATCGAAAACGACCATCTTGTTCCACTTTCCGTTGAATCTAACTGTCTTAATAATGGAAGCGGTCAGATTCGATCACCAAAGATCTGATAGAGACAGTTACATCTGATTGTCTCCGCCATTGGAAAAAGTCAAAAATAGTTAACATACTTGAAATCGATCATTATCGACTATTATAACCGTCTTTACCATCGAGTGACCAAAGCCGATTGCCAATAAAATTAGGTAATTGTTTCTGATCAATTGGTTAAGTTAATGACAACCACCGTCATCTACGATTTTGTCGATGACAGTGATTGCTACTTTAAATGTTTATTTTATTTTTTAAATTTTTATTATTGTTTTAAATTTTAATTATTTTTATAAAATTTAATTTTTAATTTAAAAAAACAGAAATAATTTTTTAACTTTAATCAATCAGTGGATACCTAATTTTTTTAAAACTTTATATATGAAACTTTGCCATTTAAAGAAACCTTTGATGGGAATTAGTGGTTGAGCCTTCTATTTTTGATCAAATAAGTAACCGATTTAATAATAATTAAAGATAAGCACACATATTATAAAGTTTAAATATGGAATTACAGGGTAAAATGTTAAAAATGAGCCAAAAACGTTACCTTTGTTTTAAAGTAATTGCATGATATATGGTGCTGAAGTAATTTAGTAAGATGACGGAAGATAGGCATGATTGAAAAATAGGGAAGATGTACGAAGTGGTGGGTAGGTTAACACGGAGGGTTGAATGCAGAGTACTGGAGGTGTACTGTTTGGAATGGAAGTGGGGAGGAGACAGCTTGGCCGCCTTCATCTATGGTGGATGTCTGAACTGTGAATGAAGGAATGGACTTTGCTTCTATTTTTGTGTACAAGTTGACCACAGCCTCTTTCTTTATTCATTTCTAATTCTGAGTTGTGGGGTTGACGTGTATGCCATTGGCTACGCCTTCAAACAATAAGAAGCAAACAAAACATATACTGTTGTCCCATTTTTTCCATTTTCCCTGCCTACACTAATCAGTAACAGTTACTGCTTTCATGGCGTCTCAAATTTTTATTGAAAGCGTCTTGCGTCATTCGTTACAAATCTGATATAAAGGCGATAAAATTCCTGGTCCTCCACATTAAAATTTGAGTCCTTCTCAGTTGTCAGAATATTGTAGAAAAGTAGATACCATGCTGAAAAAGCATTTTCATCTCAGACTGTAAAAGTGCAACCATGCATATACGTAGTTAATGTTGTTGAGGGGACGGATTGATTTTAATGAAAGATACGTCTTTCTTTACAATCAAAGGATAAGATGGCATCAAATGACATGGATATGAGATGCTGTTGAGATCATTTACATATGAAAGCAGCTTCCCTTTAATCAAGGTCTCCATTAAATTGACCACAATTTGGTTTCAACTCTGTTATCTTTAACAGAAAGTAATCCTAGATTGCCTTCCTTTACACTCCAGATATCCTTAATCAGAAAAGCATGCTGGTCTTTGGCTTTTGGATAAAGTGTTACAAAGAAAATAGACGACTGAAAGGTGATAGCAAATACCACTATTTGTTATTCCCTGTAAATATTCGGACCAATTTTTTTTTAATCAATCTTTTGATAAAAAGATTCATTCTCTTTATAAAAAATAGAAAATAAAACTAATAAAGATTGATTTTTTGATTCATCCTTGGAGTTCGAATACCTCACTCAAGAATTGTTTTTGTTCAATCAGTAAATTAAAATTTGTAATGTCAGTTTTGTTGACATAGATAAACTTTAAATTATAAAAGTTTGGAAGCAGATATGGGAGTATGGGACACAGCTGTAAATTGCCTAGCATCACCCAGTTTCTATTCTAGGCACAGCCTTAAACCAAGGTCAATTTAGATATGCATTTTTCTGGTGCATCCCATATACACCATCAAGTTGATGAGTATATGGATAAGTGGGCAAATGTTTCTGTAATAAAATATAACTACCAAGATTACGTACCCTGAGAAGTTTTTAATTCAAAATAAGTTAGGATATCATATTTTACTGCCAAACCCATTATTAAATACGGGCACAACACAACTACGCCTAATATTATAAACTAAAACAGTGTGAAAGTTGTTGGCTTGAGAAACAGAAGAATTGCTAGGTGTAGGAAGTGCCGACATAAATCAAAGCGTAGTCACAGGCCAATAATCTGAGTCTAATTGGCCCTTGCGAAAGCTTAACACACGAACCTCAATGGAGACAGAATATTTAAGCCCCTCAACTCAGGGGAACGCTTCTTCTTGTCATGTTGTGGGTGTGCATATTTTGAAGAGAATGATTTAAGTTGAGACCATTTCAATGAAGAGTCTTTGGCGGATTTTGACGAGATAAGCATAAAGACGATTGGAATAAATATTATTCGGTTTTCATCATTAAATGCTAGATAATGCACCAACTAAAACCGAGTCATGTCCCACTAAAATTTTCATTTTATATTTTTATAGTTTTTGTCCCAGTCTTGGTATTATATTTGCCATTAACAAAACCCACTTTGTAGTTATCATCTCATCAAGAAGCACTTGTACCAGCATATTTAACGTCTCCAACCTCCAGTCCTTCTCAACCCTACCATGCGATCAATTTTCCTTTGTTTTGTGTTTGGACTTGGACGCAACTGAGCAGAGAGGAACGCCAACCTTTGCACACGCCTTCAATAGCTTTAATTACACTGCAAACGATGTCCACTAATGGAAATGATATCGATCTTTCGGTAACAAACCAATGTGGGTACAGCTTTTGTAACACTTTTCTGCTAGGTAACAAGACCAAAAAGATGTTGAAGACAATGATGTATCTGTTCTGCTTTCTTTACAGTTTGCAGTGGGGGTGCCTGTATGCGAGTTTTCATCTATGTGTACTTCTATTATTTTTGTATTTGAAAATAAACAAAAATATTTTCTAGAACCGACTAACGTCCTTGGTCATCTCTGCAATTCTTTGTTACTATGGACAATGACATTGAAATATCAATCAATAATATCTTCTGCTTTATCATTCAAATTCTTATTCGGAGTTTCATAAACGACACTAAGAAAAATAGAGCAATTAGCTCAGACTGACCGAGGCTTTAATGCCATGAATATCAAGCAACTGCAAATGAGCTTCTCCCATCAAATGACAACTGTGATCCAACCTTGGATGAATAAGGTAGAACTAACTTCAATCAACTGCAATATAGATTAAAGTAAAACAAAACTTACAAAGATAGAGATGCTCTAAATTCAGGAAGAATCAGGTTTGAACAACTTCCAGATGTTCGATTAGTTAAAAATGAAAAGAAATGCAGCTATTTTGGAAGTTGTCCATAATGTGGAAACTTAGAACCCTAGCAAGTCCACAATGTCTTCACAATTCTGTAAAAATTTTTAAGTTCAACTTAATTCCACAACAGCTCATATTGTAAATAGTACATTTCTACACACCAAATGATAATGCAGTTGGCATAAAGTGGAATAAGGGGTGGGGAATGATAAAAACTCCTGAACAATATGTTTTGTACACAAACTCAGAAAAGGAAAAGACTGTCCTCTAGAAACTTCTAAGCTCTCAGACCATTGTTAAAAAAAAAGAGTCGGGCAACATCCACAAAGGCATCACATAATGGAGCAACGACTCCTTTCTTCTGACTGCTGTGGAGCCACTTGCTGGAACCTGTGTGACTCAGATGGGTTGTAGGTGAACTCAGAAGTATCAAGCCCATACTGTTTTACACACATTATAAACCAGAAAACGGTATCAGGACTAGTACTCAGAATTATAAATAAACATATACACTCATTCAATCTCAGTGCTATGACAGTTAGTAAAAGATAGAAAACTATGATGGTATTACATGATAATGGACCCTATACAAGGTATCTCAGAAATAGTAAAAGGAGACAATCGTCATATATTACACAGATCACAATGCATAAATATTAACCATAAAATCTTAACATCATGAAATTCTCAAGAATGAGAAGGAGGATCAACATTAGTTTCTAAAATCTACTTGATCTAGATGGGCTCAGAGTTCTCTTTGTACATACAATAACCAGAATCAACTGCAAGACTAGGGATTAACCAGAAGAGTGATCAGAAATCTAAAGATATAATTTCCCTATGATTTCAAAATAATAAAGGACTGTCAGAAAAGCAATGCAGGTTTAAAAGGTGAAACAAATTGTTTGAGTCTACTCAAGCATTTCAGAGAATCTGGATTCAATATTTTGTCAATCTATTAAAGCAGCAGGGCAGTGCATCTCAAAACTATTCATAAAGCACCTATATTCTCTGCATTTAACAAGCAAATAATTCCAGGAAAAATAATATCAAACCTTTTCCCTCATACGTGCGCTCCAAGCATCATTTCTACTTGGACGCTGATCAAGAGCTCCAGCTACAGGCACACCTGTTGCAGCAGCTGGTGGCCTGTTGAGCAAGGGCTGCCTTATTTGTTGTCTTGGGGCAATGAGCTCATCATCACTATCATACTCTACAGGTTTGTTTGCTGCTCTAACCACAAGAGATAACACGAAAATAAAAGCCTGCAAAAATACAGTTGTTTCATTATTTACAGGTAAAAAGTAGTATTAGTAATAAACAATTCTATCAATCTAAAATTCAATATTGCACACAAACAATGAATAACTTTGATGCCATTTCAGGCACTGTTATAATTTCACATATTTTATTTGCTTCTCATACAGAAGCATCATGTTCAAGTCAGGGAACACATAATTATTAAAAGTGAAAAAATGAGCTTACTCACAAGAAAAAAAAAATAATTTTTTTAACTGTAAATCTTTCTTCTTTTTTTTTTTTTCCTCTATCCACCTCTACCCAAACCTAATCCACTGATTGTAAAAGTTCACATATAAAGAGTTGCACATCCATCAGTATACTGATCATTTCAGTGTGAGGATAACTGAGATAATGCATGTGGTAGAAACTTGTCCTCAATAAAGCAAATGCTTCATCTTACACATACCTCCAAAACAACAATTCCAAGAGCAACCCATTTCACAATAGTCCAGTGCTCTTTCAGAAAATCGTATATCATGTCAAAATAACCAGTTTTGTCTGTGGGAATCTCCTGAAAGAAAAATCTTTCACTTATTATTTAATCAGCTTCATTGTCCTAAATGTCAACAATTCAGTTAACTATACTCACATCTTTCCAGGATTTGTCAAAGAATATGAAGGCTGCACAGCCCAGCTCGACTAAAATCAACAAGATTATCAATATTGAATACTATGTTTGCTTAAGGAAACCAACAATACCAACAAAGAAGCATGGCAGGGAACATAAAATAAGGGCATAAACATTAAACAATCTCAACCATTAGAATTACAAAAATGAAAATATGTCAAGATGCATGAAAAGTACAACATCAGTACCACAGGAAATAGTTATCTCTTAGAAATCAAAACCAAAAGTAACATTAGTCCCAATAAGTATTAGAAAGCAATAAGGATACACAAGTCAGGCAGCATCCACTTCGTGTTGTAACTCCAACACAACCAAAACAAGAGATGACAAAGAGAACCACTCCTACACCAATAAATAAGTATATGAACCTGCAAAGAGATATGATGCAACAATTAAAATTGAACAAATTACAGGATAATATATAATGCAATGAAAAACTCAACTAAAGCATTCAAATCCTTGTACTATTGATCAATAAAACAAATATAAATTGAACCAGGAATTGATTCCTCCAATAAACTCAACAAAAGAAGCAGATTATGGTTGAGGTGCTGCACCTCAAAGTTAGAAAGCTGACCTTTGCAAAACTGGTACATGAAACTGAGACAGACCCAGTTCCAAATCAAAAACAGATGAGAAAAACTTTTCTCCTTATAATTTCCAAAAGCTAGAGTTCAATTTATCTTGAATCAATTACACAGAACCTAGATGTAAATGAAGGTCAGTATTTCCAGTTATCACAACTAGATACGTGGATATGGTTGCCAAAACTCTAACATTAAGCATCAAAAAGAAAGCCAAGTAAATCTGCTGAATAATCAACTAACTCAACCGCACAACTTATGCGTACAAGTTATTGTACTAAAAACAAGTTGAGTAAAAGAAATTGAAAAACTGGAAATTAGATATTGTCCAGGCTGAAAGGTTCTGTCTATAAATGAAAAGAATTATAGAAACAATTTACATCTATAACAATCACATAATGTATAGTAGTAATGCGCTTGCTTAGATTTATATTCAAGCAAAGAGCTCTCAGTACTATTAAAATACTTGTTGCAAGACTAATCTTTGAAGAAGACCCATTCTACGAAGAGTGATGCTATGCGGACTTATAAAAAGTATTAATTTAAGTACCAATCATGATAAATCACCATGCATTGAGTGTTATTTTATACATAATTCCAAATAACCTAATCACATAGTGACAAATCATCATCGCTATCCAAATTGGTACTCATTATAATTGCACATAGTTTATTGTTCTATAAAATAAGAGTTGTATTTCACAAACAAATTCTACTTCAGAATTAAGAACTTTCCACAAGCCTCAGTGTGTATATTTAAATTAGTTTGTTGTGATGCTTCCCTTGGAGATATATTTGATCACCAAAAAACTTTGAATTGTTTAAGAAACTGAGGAAAAAGAAGAATTCAGGGTAAATTAGAGAAACCATGATGTAAATGGATAAAAAAAATGGATGTTCTATGAAACCTTGCCAAAAAGATATTTCTAATCATAGTTTGTCGACAATACTTGTCTCCTTGCATTGCACTATGATGATAACCATTTATCTTATATAAGCAAGATCATACACTCATTGCACAACAGGATAGCTAACATGCAAAAATAACACAGCACGAGCCATTTGATAGTATCAACATCACAATATTCTATACAAATGTACCACACGGATTCTCAAGTTTAAAACTAAAACATGCTAAGTCTAGCAACAACAAAACACATTAATCAAGTTTCAGCAGAAATGAGTAGGCATCAGAATTCATACCATGCTTTTGGCAACTTATCAAAAATACTGGAAGACAAAGACACAGCCATAAGCATAGGCCGACCAAGCTGTACCAAAGTCTCATCACCACTCACATGTGAAAATGTCTGATTGGCCTCTGCTCTTTTGTACTCCACAAACAAGTAGATTCCATAACCAACTATTGCCAGTCCGGAAAGGGTCAGCAAGAAGTTCAGTAGCTTCAACAAGCACTCCAAGCATCCTTTACAAGCCATCCCCTAAACTACTTTGATGCCCTAATCACAGTCCAACTTGGTCTCTCTTAATTCATCAACTTGTGTGGTTCACCTTCAACAAAAAGCCCACATTTTACCTAAAAATATCTTAAAATTTTCACTCGTAAATGAAATTTGACAAAAGCTGTTGCTATATGTGTTTTCAGTTAGAAACTTGTACTCCTTGCCAAGTAAAAAGTGGGGAAAAAAAAATGAGTTACTGAATTTTAGATTATTACTTAATCACGATTCACGATTCTCGAAACATATTAAAAACTTCTCGGCAAATAAAAAATAAAATAAAATAAGGCTATCTGCTTTAATGTTGACTTACAAATTCCCAAAACACCGAAACCTAATCTAACAGTGGATTATTAAATTAAAATTTCTGGTAATTTTCCTGGGCTTTCCCGGCACCCAAACAGAGAGATTAGGCATGTAATCACTTCAATCAACGAAATTAAACACGAGCATAAAACTTGTGATGCAATGTAACTCTAATTTCAATCAATTTTATTCAATCCATTTAAAAAATAATAAAGAGCAACCTAATTAATTCTAAGCTCAGATCGTGTTAATTGATTAAAAAATTAAGATAGACAACGATAACAACAATAATTGAAATTTGAAGAACTTACAGGTATTAAACAAGTTAATATTTGCTTGCTTTCGGCTTTCTTTTTTAATGAAGAAAAAAAACAAACAGAAAATAGAGAAGGAAGAAGAGAGTAGAGGAGAGGAGAAGAGAAGAGAGCCTGGAAGTCGAGAACGATGAGACGACAACTTCTTTACTTTATTGGCTGTTTGTGTTATTCGACAGTTGGCATTCGCTTTGGCCTCTCCCTGCAATTACAAAAATGTCCTTATATGTTGTTTAATAAACGAGTATTGTTAGCAGGATAATCGTACACAATTTGGGCCATATAATGACATATATACAATTTTTGGTACTGATTATGTATTTAAATTAATTATTTTTGAATTAAAAATAAAATAATAATTATTGACAAAACAACATATCTCATATATATATATATATATATATATAGATAATAATGTTATAAATATTGGTGAAATATATTAATTTATTAAATCAATTGGTATGATACTAATTTTTATTAAATTTTTATTTGATAATGTATTTAATATTAAAACTAATATTCAATAAAATGAATGTTACATCAAATAACATATGCAAGAGTCGTATATGAATAAATATTACAAAAAAATATATACACTTAATATTACTGTCTTTATCAGGATCGGATCAGCTTTTTTTGTTTTCTTTTCAATTAATTCAATTTTTTGTTACGTGGGAAACTGGCACGCACATATCAGTTTTGTACATTTGTCAAAGTTTGAAAAAATGGCCGGTGAAACGACGGTCAAGATTTGAGAGTAGTGGGTTGGACGGTGGGAAAATCATTCTTAAATGACTACTTTCCATTTTCCCACTGGAGATTTGACAAAAATCATTTTCAACTCTTAATTGCATAAATAATATTTTACCATTCAAAATAAATTTGTATTAACAGTAAATTGAGATTACAAGAATAAAAATATCAATTTGTAGGCATAAAATTATTTGTGAAAAACAGGGTTCGAAGCGAATACGGAGCTGTCGAGCACCGAATGGCTGTCACTTCCTGTCCTCGGGTATCAAGAGACGACTGCTTCTTATTCTTGGCCTCCTGCATATGATCTCTTCCTTTTCTTGATCTTCTTCGATCAACAATAGATTTTTATTCTCTTCGTCATCTCCCCTCTTTCTCTTATCTTTTGACACTTCTGACGATATCATCACATCTCTCACAAAATTTGAATGATTAGTGAAAATAGTCCTTTTGTATTCGAAAGGTCCGAAACACTAATTCACTACAAACTAATAAATTGTAAACAACAAATAATGGCATCTAAGATTCAACCGAATTTTAAGTGAATCTCTCGTAATGACTAGCATAAGTAACAAAACGAGAAGTGTTTGTGTAAAATCTAAATAGGTTGGATATGAGTTTGAGCTTTTTTTGACTTTATATTGGAATATAACTCTTAGATTTATTTAGTAATACGATTATAAAATTAGTTACATCACTCAGAGTTTATGGTTTGACCTAGTTGACAAATAGGGCTGGATTTGAGTCGAATTGGGTTTGAACTTGAGTCAACTCAAACTTAGTTTGACTCAAGCTTATCAAGCTCAACTCGCTTGAGGTAAGTTAAACTCAAATTTAATTCATTAATAACATTAAATTACTAAAACAATATTATTTTAATACATATAGGTTAAAATAAAATTGTTTTAGTTAATTTAAATCAAATTTTTTTGGCTCATAAATTCAAACTTTAAAAATTTAAAAAATATTAAGCTCGAGCTCAATTGAGTCTAATTTGAGTTTGTTTTTAAGTTTGAATTTAACCTTATTAACAAGTTTGAGGTCAGATTATCTATGGGGCTGCAAACTCAGGTCGGTTCTCCATCAGCCAAAAAAGATTAAACGAATGGAAATACTATTAAAAATATATATTAAATGATAATATTTGAAGATAAGAATTCAAATTTTTTTTTAATCAAACCCTATTTTCACTAATCAGAATATCTCTTAAACCAAATTATTTAAACCTTTTTAATTTCCACTCATCTCTATATTTATGTTCTACTTGTCTTTATCTAACATTCATTTTATAGATGCAACATCTCTTTTATACTAGATTTTGTTTTTTTTTTTTTTTTCAATTTAATGTTTCTTTCAACTTATATATAACAAATATATTATGCAAACACGTAAATGAATATGGGATAATTAATAAAACTAAAAAAATATAAATATGTTTTTTACATTTCAACCCATAAAAAGATTTATAAAAACATAAACAATAGTGTTATGAGTCAGATAATATATTTTAAAGTTTGATGTATTGCACTTTTCCAAATCTTGAGATATACGACTTATAATACAGGCCAAAGGACATGTTCCCACCCACAGCTTGAGGCGGGGACAAACTGTCACCCCTAAGTTTTCAAAAATTTAGTCTTCCACCACCCTCTAACTAGATTTAATATTAAATATATTAGTGAATAGTAATAATTCAAAAGTATTTTTGTCCTTTTAAAATTAAAATTTTATAAAATAATAAAATAAATTTTATATAGATATAAAATATTAAAAAAATTTAAAAAATATTTAAAAAATTTAAAAAAAATAAAGC
>JAJEJH010000628.1:127085-188413 GCA_026122585.1 Anacardium occidentale
ATCACCAACTTTGTTAGTGGCGGTCATCGATTTTTTTAAAAAATTAAAATTTTTTAAATTTTAAAATTTTTTTAAAATATTTATATTTAAAAATTATTTTATAATTTTATTATAAATTTTTAATTTTTAAAAAGATATTTTAGTCATTTTAATATAAAAATTATTAAAAAAAGCATCCAAGGGTGAGAGACTGAGTTTTTTAAAACTTGAGAATGACAATTTGTCCCCGCCTCAAACTATGGGTGGGAACATGTACTTTGGCCTATAATACATCAAATCTTACCATTTTCAACTCTGACAAAACATAGTCTAACTCATTGCCACTCTACCCACATGTGATTTCCTCTCAAGATTTTAATATGTTATTCTTTACCACGCAAAAAAAGAAATACTAACACACGACGGAGTAAGAATACTTGTGCACATGAAGAATGACTTTCTTCTTAATGTTTAACAAGTTTACAATAACAAAAAGGAAAAAAAAATTAAAAAAGTCTTGAACTTTGTTCTTCTAATTTTTCCCATCGTTTCTAGGAAACTAGATTAGAAAAGAAAATAACAGTAGTCCAAAACTTGTATTAATATGGTTTTGGAACTTTTAAAAGTTGCCTCCCCTTTTAATCGAACATCTTTGAAACTCCCGTCTTTGCTTTCTTTATGCTGGGATGATGGGCGTAAGTTGGGATGGTGGGCGTGACTGGGGTTGTTAAAAAGTGTGGCCAAGTTTAAGCCCACTGAAAAGCAACCAAAATATTCTGGGTGTGAGGCTCTTCCCCAGACAATAACGCCCATTTCCACCCAATAAAGCCCAAACTGTCTTCGTGTAAAGGATTAAACTCTCCTTCATATCAGTCCTCGCTGTCGTGCCGAAAGCAACCCGTCGCTGGTAATGCCTTTTGAGCATGCATAGCATTAAAGTCATGTTTATCCTCCCTCTAACTTGTGCCTCAAATTCTTCACTAAACCCATACGACAAATTAGCGAGGCATCATTTTCTGTATAATGACTACACCATTACGATACAAAGAGGACCATATATTGGAGATTAATCTGCATAAACATTATCCAACCAAGATCCCAGCACAAAATTTCAATTATTAAGACGGCAAGTACAGGTCCACCCCAACAGTAATAATCCTATCCCCAAAAGCAATTTACATCCCCGATGTCCAGACGACATTATACAACTGTGTGCATCTATTTACAACCACATATTTTCATTTATGCACGTGGCTCCTGCTAAATCGTTGGTTTTGGTTTCTTTGTTTTTGAGTTGGCAAGCGAGCCTTTTTTTCTCTGCCCACATGGAGGTCAGACTAGACCCAGAAAAAAGTGCTTTTTAGTTATGTCCTGGTGTGAGTTGAGATGTGACATGATATTTTATCAATTGGTAGTATCAAACAGCCTCAAAGACCAACAAAATTCCAAAGGTGGGATTTGGGTGGGTGGTCCAGCTCCTCAACATGCTCTTTCAATAATGGTGGAACATGTGGTGTGATGCAGCATCAGCATAAATGAGAGCCGTTGATGTGAGGAGGGATTGTGGAGATGCCTTGTCTAGACAGCTCTGCTAGCACACTATCTGCCGATGGAGGCTTCAGTCCCAATGGCAACGGTAACCATGGCTTGCTTATTGCCTCTTTCACAACCTTGTCAACAACTTCCTCTGCCTAAGAGATATATTAAGTAAAATTAATGTAATATTCATTTGATTTCTTGGAGGCATGACAAGCACAAACTGAGTGAAGGCTATGCATTACCGGGTGGAGATCCACTGAATTCTGTGGCATGTTGTAGCTGTTATTGACCACACCAGAACTCTGAAACCCAGATGTGTTTTGCATTTTAAAGCGTACAAATAAATCTAAATTATAGAAGATGCAAGTAGTTGTTGTTGCAAGCATGCTATGGAATCAGCCACAATGCAAGCTAAATGAGATAGTGCTTTATATACTCACTTGAGGGTAAGAATAGGAATGGTGAGTTAGTGGCATTACAGGACAACCCCACGCATCAGCAGCCATCTGAAATATAACAATAATCTAAATATTATGCATACATGTGAAACATTAGAATGATCCATAAAGCAGATATTTTGTATCCTCCATGGAAAGATGTGTTTTCCATCATGCTTCTTGGAAACAAATTAACAAAGTTGACAAAATTTACCCCAGGATAAGGCTTCCAATGCCAACTTTCTGTCTGTTGCCATGGAGGACATCCAGGTGGACCCCACATCTGGGCACTGGCAGGGTGATTACTTGGTGCACCCCATACGGAATAAACCGGACCAGGAGGGAGAACGGGATTAGAATAATATGGGGGAAATGCCATGATCGGTTTGTGTGGATAATAACTCCCATGCATGTGATCTCTTGATTGTGGCCATTTTCGGTCATCTTCCTTGGGCAAGATGTGTCTCTTCTGCATTCGATATTTCTGGTTGAAGATATGCAATAGCTAATTTGATCAGTTAAAAAAATATTACTGTTTTCATAAATGAGCTTAGAAGGCCTTGTGATTAGTTTCAATCAGTTCTGAGACTAACCAAACCAGTAAAACCACTATAATAAAGAAATTCAAAATTTTGCAACCTTCACTTTCTTGATTTTGGGCCAATCAATAGCCATATTAATTTCATGAAGCAATTGAGTAGATTATCCTGTGCTTTCAAAATGAAATTGAGTTCAATTCCTAGAAACAGACCAGTTGAGTAAATCATGACATGGGCATGTGGCATACAATTCTTAATGGACAGAGTTATTGCTAGTGAGAAATGACTTCAACAGGAAACTTTGTGGCTCCCATTTATAGTGAGATATAACTGGCAGAAGATACACAAACACGACTAATGAGGCTTATCTTGAAACAAGTCTTTTCCAACATGTCTGTGGACATGAGAACTTTAGCATGTTTATAATCAGTACATGTGTTTTCGGTCAAGACAGATAATTGCAGATACCAAATCTTGTAAAGGACTAAAGCGTGAAAGTTGCACTGACCTGTAGGTGACTTGCCACATTATGCCTTGTCAACCCTTCGACTTTCATAAGCTCTAGTATTCGAGAAGGAATGGCTTGATCAAGACCTAGGTGCTCTACAGCCGCCACAAATTTTTTGTGCAGTTCAGGTGTCCAGTCCACCTGAAAACTCAAACAGAATAAAACTAAATCATAAAATATCCAACAAAAGTAATTCTTGTAACTTGTGTAGCCATCACATCATTGTTCACAAAAGAAAAATGTTGGGAAATAACAGGCTCTAGTTACCTATAGAAATTGAGCAATGAAGATGCTGAAGAATACAATATTAATAGAAGCTTGAATATACCAAAATGATTTTCACAAGGTGAAATTAATACTAAAAGACAGAAATCACGAGGAAAAAGTTATTTGGTCACATGAGATTCCAGGATCGCTCATGACTCCAGCAAATGACTGAATCATAGAGAATGATTTTCACTAATGTAAATGTTTGGGCAGCAGTGCGCGGTTCAGAGTTAAACCATGCTCTCACTGGGACAGGTTCTCTGAGCTTCAAAAGATTTAAGTGTCAGGGGTATGATATGGTAGGACAACAGTAATAAAGGGGAGTGCAACACATGCTAGGTCGGAAATATGGCATATTTCCACTTTATGAAATTACATATTATAAATCAAGGACAATGAGCTACTTTATAAATTACTGGCTTGCAGGCGAATTTATAGACCATTACCCTAAATTAGATAGGACTAGGGATTTTTTTCCTGACATCATTACCCAATTCCATGAGGATATAAACTGCATTACCTTCATCTTTTTTCGATTAGTTTTAATCCCACAAGAGTTACGAAGACCAGAAGCTTTACTACATTTTTCAACAAGACCATTTGAGTCTTTGGGAACTTCTTTAACATGAAGTTGAGGATACATGATGCACTCAGTTTTGGAAACTATAGTTGAGTCATGCTCCTCTTTGACCACAGTTTCCATTAGCCTCTGAGGTTGGTCTTCCTTTAACGTCTGTTCACCAATTGAGTTGTCACAAGTAGCGTCGACAAATTTAGATTCCCCATCTCGCTCTCCACTCTCTTTCTCTGTCAAGCTGTTGGTATTATCTTGGCAATCAACATCATCCAATAATCGTCCACCCTGTTTTAATTGTGGCGTAGACGGGGCAGGATACTTATCACTCACTTCTGACCATTCATTGTCGTTCTTATGAGCCATAGAAATATTTTCTGTATTCTCTGAGTTCTCATTCTTAGATTCTCCATTTTCCAGTCGGAGATGCAGCATGGAGACCATTGATTCTTTGACAGGCTTAAGTGAATCGCACAAGACACTTCCCCCAGCATTGAATGCCTACACATAGTTACAAATCAGAATTCTCTTCTCACAACATTAGCATTGTTATCTGATAGGAAATTGCAACATTAACCAACCATAATTCAGACATACCTTATGAACCACATGTTGCCATATATTCTTGAGTTTATCCTCAGAGAGTGGTTTTCGGAGGAATTCAACCGCACCTAGCTGAAGACAAAATGTCAAATATATCATTATTTATTATTAAATCTGTGATTAAGAAAAAATCAACAGAATCAAATGACAAAAATTCACATTCAAGAGATGATAGAACTTTAGGTGAACAGGCACTCATAAGCAACATATTTATACTATAAGTACACTGCACTGAACGGTGGTCAGAAAAAATCTCACCGCTATGCACTTCATCATGGTGCTCAAGCAATGAATATTTGAAGTCACTGTAAAAGAAGAGAAGTGTGCACAGCATTAGAAGTGTACAACATGTTCAATGAAAGACAATCCGTATGTATATCTAAAAACACACCATTATTTATGAGCATCATTTTACACTCAGGTTATTTAACAAAAAGCCTGAAGAAAAGAAAGAACAGTAATATCAACAAGTAAATGGAACAATAGAAAAATGGTAATTTACTTACAATTTTTCTAAAAACTTGAACTTACATTAATAAATTTTTTATATAATAACTAGGTAAAATTAAGTGTGATTTCTGAACTTACTAACGGTAGGCAAGTCTTTTGCAGCCTCAAGAAACTTGAATCTCCCATTGCTATTGCTTGTATCTACCTGTGACAATAAACAGAATGAATAAGCATACTGGAACATGACAAAGCATTCATGTTTCTTTATCTATATCATATAATAAACATGCCAATCTAATTTAGAGAAGTAATACCATGATGATGCAAGGAATGGTATGCATCACTGAAGTAATGAATAACACGAAGTAGATGAAACATGCATGGTCACTAAAAAGCATTGCCTAAGAAATGAATCCTGACAGACGAACAAAATCATTCTCCATTTTGGAAATTCATTGTCTGTGCAAAGTGCATACAACAAAGTAAAATCAATTTTATGCAAGCGTTTCATCAAGTTGGGAAAATTTTGGAACTTGTGGTTCCAGATACAGGTCATTACCTCTACAATGGCAACATGGAAGCTTTCAGTTTTATTTGAAATTGCTGACATGGCTTCGTTCTCATTGAAGAATGTGGAAACTGTAAAAGGGATATGTGTGGGGGGTAAATTCCCATTGCAAGAGACTACATAGGCATCAAATTACAGGAAGTGCAACAGATATAAGTGATCATAGGATGCAAACAAACATACAATTCTTTTCCAAAACTATTTAATTGAAAGAATTAAGGATAGTAGAATGGAGATGTAAATGCTGTAATTTCAAGATAAGATATTTTACACTGAAATTATAACTATTATATCACAGAAATATAGCATTACAATAACTCTGAATAAGAAAACCGTACAACTTCAAAACATGGAACAGGACAGGTTATCCCATTGAACATGATAGGTTATCCCATTGACGTTGTTGAAATCATAGCATTGCTGTAATTTCAACAACTTCAAACTAGCTATTTTCTCCAACTATAGTTTTAAATTACTAATCGTACAAAACATTAAATGTGATAGGTCATCCCATTGTTCATCATCAATAAAGAACTATTTGTGGTAAGGTTAAAAGTTGCTACTAATTGATTCCAATCCATAGACGCTACACCAGACAAAGAATTCTGAGTTGTATGAGATGAAATTCCTAAACCACATGCAGAAAGTGATGTGATGATACCATCTAAAGTAATAGGCAATAAAAATGCCTCTTGAGAGGAAAGATGCGGACCAGTTCAATCCTTAGAGTTTGATAAAAGTGAATATATGAAAAAACTATATTTTCTAGTTTAAGAAAAACTGCAAGAACCAAAAGCTAAGAACCAAAATGGCAGATCCAAATCCCTAACCAATATAGTCCATTGCTTCAAGCTTTAATTTTATCTCAGCAGCAGAACTGCTGTCCTCATCAAGAAGAAGAACCCTGAGGCCCTTTGGAAAATCCTTCCATGCTGATAAATCATTGGCAGTGCAAACCATAGCTGGTTTGGCATCCTTTCTCAGGCCACAAACAACTGTAGCAGATCACTGCTTATCGACATCAAATAAATTCTGCATGATCCAAAACAATTTCACATTAAAAATATATTTATATGCCTTGCAGCTTCTTCCAACACTAAAACTTTTGAGATAAATTAACGCAAATAAGACTAATAACATCACAAAAAGAATCATGAACTAAAATACTATTGTTGACATGCACTAGAAGAAATAAATCTACCACTGGTTAATTAATGTCATTAATAAAGTAAGATCAATTGAATGGGGACACTCCATTGTAATTTGCAACTGAAATATGACTATAAATGCATGAAAATTTTTATAAGGCATCCAGCAACAGTAGGATCGTTGAAAAAAAGTGCAACTGTTTACTTCAAGATGCAAAACAAGGAGAAAAATATAAAAATTGGGATTGAAAATTAAAAAAAATTCCAAGTAAAGCATAAAAAGATGATAACTATTGCACATCACCGACAAGAAGAGAAGTAACTTATTTTCAGTATATGGATCTTACATGCTACTACCAAATTATAAGAAAATAAACAGACGAAGACCCTTGTAAGATCATTTACTGAAGTGTTCAAAGAAGATACTAAAAAAATCTTGAAAAACCATCGAAACAAATAAAAATCCGAAAAATGCTTGAACCCAGAAAAAGTAACAAAAAAAAAGCTAAGATGCACGCACATAATAAGACAAGGACAACCACATAAAAGGAAAGAAAATGAATAAAAAAAAGTAGAAATAAGCCCACAGAAATTATTTTACAACAAGCATCAGAGAACTCACTGTACATGCAATAACAAGAGTGTGCTTAGTTAGTATTCATATAAACGGCAAAAAAAAAAAAACAAAAAAAATGTTTTGCTGAAGAACGAAGATAAAAAGAAAACTTCGGTGAAGAAAGTAAAGGTTTTATTCTTCTCTCCCGAATCAAGTCTCCTCCTTTCACTTCAGTGTTGGGTGTCCATACAAGACTTAGAGTAGAGAGAGAGAAAGGTTTTAACTTTTCAGTCCGTGATTTCTGTAGAGCCGCTGTCAGTTCTAGTTTATTTCTTCACATAGTCCAGTCCATTGAAAATGTAAATCCGAACAGCTTTAAAAAAATATTAACACCTTTTAGGCGAATGTCCCAAAAACCCCACAACATTTTCAAATATATTTTAATCAATATAAGATAATATATATATATGAGTTTGACTCTATAATACTAAAGAAAGTATAAGAAGGATTACAGTGTATAATATTATTAAATGTTGACTTAAGAATGATTAAAGAATGTTGAAAGGGAAATTGGAAAATTTTCAGTTAACACCCAACTAAGCTTCAAACTTAATTGCCTTCTAAGAGTGTCTGCTTACAAGGCCCACTTTAATTGATAAAATCATTCATTCTCTAGTTTTATTGGATTATGTCTAACCCTACATCTATAAACATTGCTATTCTCAATTCTGCCGTTCCACAAAATAAAAAATCACGATTGAGAGGATCCTCCTTGTTTGTCTTTGACTTTCTAATAGCACATGGATTTTCATTGAAGGAGGTTAATTATGTAATTTCGCCTTAAAGATTTGTTCAAAGCAGAAGTTGGTAGTTTGTTTGTTAATTATATTTTAAGTTAATAGCAGAGGAGACATGGGATTTGGTGAGTTGAGAATGATGCAAATTTCATGTGGTGCTTTAACGTGCAACCGAGTGTAGTGGATAATTTCTCTGCTTTCACTGTTTTCCTAAGCAAGGCATAATGACATTTTTCCATCCCTCTTTTAATGACACCTTTTCACAGGGGTAACGCCCATTCCCACCCAACGTTTGTTGAAACTACGAAATTTCATCTTTAACTTTTAAAAATTTAAATATATATCCTAAATCAAAGTCAATGGTTAAATTTAACATTCAACGACTACAAATTAATAATTACAAAAATATTTCAATTTTTTTAATAAAAAATTTTAAAATAATAAAATAATTTTTTAAATAATATTTAAATAAATTATGAAAATATTTAAAAAATAAAAAAGCAAACACTGTCATTGACAGTGTTATCGATGATAGTAATCACCTATAAAAGAATTAAGAGATTGAAAACCGTTTTTTGGTCTAACCACTTTGTTTAATGGAGAATGCTAAATTAGCCTTTGTCATCAAACGTGATCGAAAATAATAAAAAATAATAGATCGTTTTTGTTAAAAATAGAGGAGGTCAATTTGGCCTCTTCTATTAAATAGAAAAGTCAGATTTGACCTTTTTATGAATTAGGAAACCGTTTTTAGTTTTTTAATTTATTTATCAACCATTATTATTGATAGCGATGATGATTATTATTTTTTTAATTTTTAATTTTTTTAATAAAAACAATATAATCATTGTAATAAAAAAAATCAGAATAATTGGATAAAAAATTATTAATAAATAAGTGTTTATTTTTAAAAGAAAAAAAACCGAAAGCTTATCTTTTCAGCAAACCTCGAGTGGAAATAAGGCCTTTGGCCTTTTATGTCCTTTAAAGCCGGACATTTTTTCAACTTTAAACAAATAATTTGAAGGATAATTTGATTGATGGTTTGTACAAGTTTGAATCGCCAAGACACTATTGAATTTATTTACTTACCCAGGTTCAGGTAACTTAACAGGTGTGACAAAATTATGTGGAGAAAGAAAAATACACGTAGAGGGTGGGTCTACGAAATAGTGGAAATAAATTTTTTTTGGCCAATTACTCTGCCACCCAAGGTTTTCTTAAATGATCCTTTTATTGATAAAAATTTAAAAAATTAAATACTCATATATTGACTAAAGTCAGAGAAATATTTTTTTTAACAAAAATTTAAAAATAAATTTTATAAAAAATATTAAAATATAAATTTAAAATAAAATAATATTAAAATTAAATTAATAAAAAAATAGTCACCACTATCGATAGTGTTACCGACTATGATGACTACTTTTAATTTTATTAGATGGTTAAAAATGACCATCTGACTCTATTAATAGTTGAATCTGACCACTGAAAATCTAATAGAGACAAGCAGATCTAGTCATTTTAATCATATAAAATTGTCGAAAACGACTTATGTGAAGTATTTCGATAGTTTTTCACCTTTTCTGATGGTAATGGTGGTTAGATCTGGTCTTTTCTATCATCGTGACAGTCAGATCCAACTGCCAATAGAATCAAGTTGTCATTAAAGATGACCACCATTGCTGACGACAATAATTATTTTTTAAAATATTTATTTTATTTTTTAAAATTTTATTATTATTTTAAAATTATTTTATTTTAAATTGAATTTTAATATTAATATTATTGAATTTTATAGAGTGTATTTTGATCTTTTCACAAATAAAACAGCCGAGTATTTGGTTTATTAAAATTTTATGGGCGGAGTGGGTCATTATAGAAACCTTGGGTCGGACTTTGTGGTTTGGCCTAATTTTTTTTTCAAATATTGAGACCACCCACGCTCTCTATCCATCTTTCTCATATATTAAACTTTGTCTGTTGCGATTGGATTTGTTTGGAAGCATGTGGCTTTGTCTGACAAATCACATACCTAACATTGTCCTTTTGATTTGTTCATAAATTGTGAATTAAATTTTCCAATTGCTGCATATCAGTTACGCAACTTCTCCCTTAATTTTTTTTCCAAGAATAATTAAATTTTGATTTGGATACGGATAGGAACAGGTCAAGGATTTATCAATTTAAATGAAACACGGATTAAATTTTCTCTAATCAACAAAATATATATATAATGTTCAAGCCCCAGTTGCAGCTGTATATCCTAATCCTAATCCTAATCACCATTAATGCCAAATGAACAACCTAAAATTGATATTAAACAAGTTTCTGTTGAAATTCCCACTTTGGGGGAGCTATCAAACTGTCCTTTTAGGCTTCCTTCCCGAATTGCACGTACAACAGTAAATTTCTGGTAAAGAAAATAGAGAATCATATCGAATCACGAAACTTAGAACAGCCGTATACGCAACTTGACATTATATTAGAGGACTTTGCAGTCTGCTGAATCGTCCAAATATGGAGTGCCTTGTCCCTTTGTTGTCCACCGTGAATTCAAAATGTAGAGTTGATTTTGAAGCGGTGAATGTTAATGAGAGTTGTTATGCAAAAGTTGGGTGAATTTCAGGGGCCAAATTTGTTCAATCCAAAATGGCCAGAGTAATGATAGTGATGTCATCAATTAATGCATATACACCTAAATCTTCTTCTGCAGGTGCTGCATCATCATCACCGTAGACATTAATTTTTATACACAAGAATTGCCATTTACAAGCCCACAGGTTTGGATCTTTGAGTCATTTGTGAATACGGAGGATTATTTGAAAAACTCTCTTCGGTTTTGACATGAGTTGGGTTCAGATCATATATTGTTGGCCATTCTTGAAAAAGCACTTTCGGTTTCTCATCTTTTTCCTTTTTGTTTTAGGCTTACAAGTTTAAAAATGGTGGAAGTCTAGTGCCAACTAAAACATGTGTTTCCAATGGCTGCCAATTAGATTCCTTGAAACTGTACATGCTTATGAATGACTTGAAGAAGAGTGAAAAGGGAGTGACTTTTGATTGGTGTTGATTAGGTGAAATCCAATTCACTTATCCCAACAGATGGTGACCCATTTTTCTTTTTCTTCGTTTTGTCCATTTGTTAACCAGTTATGGCGATGGGTGGACCCCCATCACGTAATTTGGGTCAATAACAGTGGCAATGGTTCGGTTCATGTGTCTCATTTGTTACTGTAATGGTTTAATGCAGCCACAGAAACTACTTTGCCCATAGATTTGCCTCTTGTTCCTCCCAACAAATAATTCCACATGCTGTATTGTCTGTGGCCAATACTAACTGGCCGGCAACAGTGATGCCATTTTGATGAAAATGGAGAAGCAATCACATTCATCCAAACCGGGTATTTTTTTTATAAGATAATAAAACAAATACGAGTCACATTGATCATACAAAGCAGCAAAGAGGGAAAGCAAACCAATGAACTAAATATTTACCATGAAGTCATTTGAGTACATAATGATGGTTATGAATGTATGTTTTTATGGCGTCGGTTGTTGTTACGTCAAACGATGACAGACTTGTCGCTCATGTTTAACCACTCTAAATATGGTTAAGAGGAGCGCACAATGAGTTTGTGACTCATTGTAGAATCTATAGAGCCACCATTCGAGAGTTGTCTCTGGAAAATACACGTCGATGAAGATAAACAATTTATAAATCCTTTGTAGAGGACTCAATTTTCCTTACTTACCCAATGGGTTGGGTTTGAAGAGTCAAGTACGACGATGAGAAGATATTAGATACTCATGTCATCCAGTTTGAAGACCGATCTCTACTATCTGGTATGTTCGTTAAACGCATTATCAAGTTTAATTAAGTTCAATTTTTAATTACACGATGCATGTATTTATTTACTCAATCACAAAAGTAAATAACATCTACGATATAAGATGAATATGAAAATAAAAAAAAAAAAGTAAGAAAAAAATAAAAATTACATCTCTTTTTTTATATACCCTGATACATTCGTTTTAATCTTAAACAAGTTAAAAAATAAATAAATAAATTTTATTAGAACAAAAAAATGCACAGAAAACATTAATATATTAGAACATACAATATGCACTAATAACATTAGAATAATATATATATATATATACACACACACACACAACATATAATTACTTATAAGTTTTAACGCGTACAGAACATATAATATATACAGTGTGCTAATATATATTTAGCATGTGGGATTTGACTTTAGAACAATTGCGGTATACATACACATGCACATATATCGAATTTACAAAATACATATTATATACATGCAGTATCTTAATATATATATCTATACACAAATACATACAGAATATTTATTATGTTCATACAGTATATTGACATATATATACATAATATATATATATATATATGCACAGAAAATAAAATTTACATATACACAGAAGGTTTATCATACATATACAGAATTCTATAGCTACAAATATACAGAACACAGTTTATGTTTCATACAAAATAATATATATATATATATATATATATATATATATATTATTATGCAAAACATACAGTGTAGTGATACAGTATTTATATATATACATTATAGTAATATAATATAATTTACATAATATAAATAATATATATGCAGAGTAATATATAAACACATAAAAAACAATTATATATATGTATAGACAAAGTATAATCATTAAAATATACAAATGCACACATAATTAACATATCATATTTATATATATAGAACACATATACAATAAAATATACAAAATACCTGTAGAATGTAAAATATGTATTGGATTATACAAAATAATCCAAATATATTTCATGTTTGGTAACATACAACACATGCAGCATGCATACGCACATACATATAAACAAACACACACACACCATATATATAATATAATGTAATATCATATGTAACAAAACAAAATAAAAATGGGCATAACATTTTTTTATTTAAATCCCCTCAGGATATGTACCTAGATGTTCGGCTCCTATGATACTCTTAAAATATATATTTTATGAAAATTCTAAAATTATAGTTTTTGGGGTTTCATAATATTTTTGGGAAATTTCATTAGGATCTTTTCTTAATCAATCAACCTTTTTCCCTCCCCTCTAGAAGTGAATGCTCTCCCTTTTATATAGACTTCTTAAGAATTAAATTTATCTCAATTTAAATCCTAATTATCTAATAATTTATCCTAGATAATTCTATTTATTTTTCTAATTATCCTATTATTATAATTATCTTATTATCTCAATTATCCTAATTCTAATTATCTTTTTTTTAATATCTTAATATCTAAATTAATTTAATTAAATTATCCTAATGAATTAATCATCTAATTATCCTAATTATAATTATCCCATTAATAAATATTATATATTTTAATTATTTTAAATTTAATTAAATAATTATTCATCCTAATTAATTAAAATATTCTAATAATTAATTAATTAAATTAATATCCTAATTAAAACGTAAATAAAAGTTTTATGGACTAATGTAACAATGCACTAAATGGACCTAAATTGAGTCAAATTTAATTCTAATAAGCATTACTAAAATTTTTATGTGTTCTAAAAGTCTTAATTATTATAATTAGTTACTCATAACGAATCTATTGTCCGTTCTCAAGTCCACAAACCTTAGACATCGATTCAAAGTTTTATATGGAAACCATTATAGGTTATTATTATTGGGAATGACCCTGTTGGGTTCAAAATAGGGAGTCTACAGTTTTCTTGTCAACATTGTAACATTCTTGAAACTTAATTTAATTATATTATTAAAGCAGGCTATGGAAATTACATTTTTCCATATCTCCTAAATCATAACCAAGATCTAGTAATAGGGAAACAAAAGAAATATATGCACCACACCACCAAAAACCAAAACTTAAGTAGCTTGAGAATGCTACTTGTGAGGATGAGAACTCTTCAGTCCTTCCAATCCCAACACAGTTTCAATCGCCACCCTGCTTTAATTTTCACGGTTCGACCAGGACATTGTTTATACATCACTGGATGTGCTGTTTCCTGTGCTGCCTACCCAGTACTGTTTTACGGCAATCAATATCTTCTCGGGCACAAGGGGGCCATCCTCATGATCCATCAATTTCGAATCCCATCTCATGCCTCCCACGATTTTCCTAACCTTGTTCAGGACATCAACCTCATCCCGGATGATGACTGCCCCTTCAGGTCGCAATATGCGGTCCATTTCCAGAAGAATGTCTTCCGGTTTACACCTGTTTAATCATTTACAATATATTCATACACAATTTTGCTCAACAAGTCCAATTTCATGATGTTGATCTAACACAAAATTACTCAAAAATGTAAATGAAATAAACCGCTGGTAAAGGTTATTATTAAGGATTCAAATTTCAGTATTAGAGAGCTTCTTTGATTTTTTTCTATCACACATTTCTGCAATGCTGGTGGAAAATACCCATTCTCAATAACAAATTTCTTACCTGAAACATAATATAAGCATAAGAAAAAAATTGTTTATATGGAGACTCAAGCAAATATCAGAATTTATGACTTGAAATAACAGCAAATTGTTATGCTACCATGTGACCATTGAGCATTTAGTAAGAAGATGAAAGAGGCTTACGTGTTCTTGTACAAGCTAAATACACCATTAGCATGAATGAGGTCATATGTCCTTGGGTAAGTTGAGAATCCTTCACACCTAAAACATGACATCAAGTAGAATCATCATTCCGATTCCAAAACAACAGAAATTCCTGAGATTCGAAGGCCAATTCTCAAAATTTTCCAGTGATAAGAATAATTTATTTATGGTTGTATAGGGAGATACCAATCATGATATATGCCGATCAGACCTCTTTCATAAATAACACCTAGTGTGTTCTTAGCATTTGTAGGCACAACATTCATCACCCAAGATTTGGGTGATTCAAGTGCTGCAGCAAATCCCCCAAGATCAGCATTCATGTCCATTTTATTGCGATATCTTGCAGTACCAATCAATCTGTTCATCCTTTTGTAAGCATTTACGTGCTTCTTCCATAGTTTGTTATCCTCTTGGTAAGATTCAGCTGTTACTCCCTCAACCTCTCCATTAGCTATTCGGGGAGGCACTGCAAGAAGCCTAGCTGGAAACTTCGGCAATTCGCCACCAGCTACTTCTTTTGCATCGGATACCTCAGGGAAAGGAGTTGTGCATGCCTCCATCTCCTTGTACCTAAGAGACAGACAAAATAAATAGTTTAGATTTAAATACTAAAACCCTTCCGCTTCTATTGTTTTCTTACCTGGTAGCCTGGTAAATGCCAGTCTAGGGACGTTCAATATAATTTATTCATAAATTTCATACTACAAAAGAACTTTAACCACAAATGCTCTTGCAGATGTGCTTCAGAGTACCCAAAAGTTAAAAGTAAGCACAAATGGCGAAGAAGCAAAATAGGGTGCAGGTCAACTCACCAGACATTATCAGCATCCTTTGATTTACATATATTAGCAGAATTCCTCTTGCAGGATTTGTCATTTACTTTCTTTCTAAAGATAGCAATGTCTCCTTTCTCATACTTTTTCTCCCAGCAAAGGGATTCAGCCAGCTCTTCAATACTTTTTTGCTCAGCCTGGAGATCTTCCTTGGACCGCTTCCAGGTTTTGTAGTATGTCTTCCAATTTATAGGAGGTCCCGACAAGATCCAGTATCCACCAGGCCTCAGGACTCTATCAACTTCCATTAAATACATACCATCTGCATAAAAGAGTCAAAATGTTAAAGGTCAAAACTTCCACCAGGTGTTTAAAAAGAAAAAACTCCCAAACCCTAAACATGTTAAGAATGGTAAATATTGTTAATTATAAAGCATTCCCTCCACTTCAAGATAATTTTCACTTCTTGTATGTGGTAAAAATGATGTTTATTACTTACTATTTTCATAGTCTTAGCATATGCACTAAAGGCACAAAATCATTTACTTCCATGTTATAACTAATAAAGCTTTTGTAAACAAGGAGCCTCTCATGGCTTCCCACTCGAAATAAGCAGATATTACTCACAGATACAGTAAAATTCATTTTATGATTCCACAATCTTGAAGGTGATGATTTTAGCACTTACTGTTGGCAGTCCATGGTATCAAACATCGGGAGCACTGAGCCATGTCAAATGCTCTTGATGGGTATGGAAGACGTATTGATCCAAGAACACCAATAACAGCAGGTACACCTCGCTCTAAAGCAAACTGTACCTGAGCTTCATGATTGTCCCGTGGTGCAAAGGACACTGCCAATACATTTCTTTTGAACAGGTATGCACCCCAGCTTGCAACCTATACCGTGACACGAACTTCAATTAAATTAATCATGTACCAACCAAACCTAATCAAAATAGAAGCATTGGCAAAATCACACATGATAATACATCAGGTGAGCCTGATTATAAGGGAATTATTCCTTTTTAACGGAAAAGCATTACAATCACTTAATTCCTTGACCTTAATCCAAGGTCAATTGTGCATTTACTGCCCTTAATTTAGGTACTTGTTTGAAGTTGGAATAACATTAGTATGTCCATTCTCATAGGACACAAACTTCTTTCTGTATGATCTACTGGACCTTAATCCAAGTTTCAATTACCCTCTGAGCATTTATGGCCCCTTATTTGGGAACTTATTTGATGTGGTAATAAAATCAATATCTCTATTCTCAAAGGATGCAAGCTTGTCTTTCTATGACCTACATGTTCCGTTTCCAGTGGTCCTGTGAAGGATATCTTTCTCGTCCTTTTTATAATACACATAAATAAAAAATAATGGAAAAATGATGAAAAACGAATTGAGCCCATTATATATAATAAAATCACATACACATACACATTCACATATATTCACAAAAAACAAATAGGAACTATTAACATACTACACATGCTAAGGTTTAGTTGAGTTGAGTAACATACTCCACATCCAGTGTCCAATGCTGTTCTGACTAAACCATCTTTAATTGGGATGACTGTTGCCAGTTCATCAATATATGCATCAGCCCCTTGTGGGAACATTGTTCCTCCTCCAGGAAATTTGAACACATTTCCCTGAAACTGCACCCAGTTCTGAACAGCCTTCTCAACTGTTAGGCTTTTATGTGGAACATTAGCATAGTGTACATAGTCACGGCCCTTTGGCCATGGAAATGGGGTCATATACCCTTTTGGTGCTGGAATAAGGCAGCGCAATTTTTCCTCCTCGGGAGGACAATGTCTTTCCCTGTATATCATGTTTTCCCTGGGAAATCTCATGGCTCGTTCTTGCTCTTGGCAAGGAGTGTAATCAGTGTATTTAACATCACACGGCTTAAACACTTGGACCTTCTTCTCAGAAGGTTCAACAATCTCTACATCATTATGGTGACTTTCAAAGTTCAAATTGGTAAAGATATTGCAGTCTGTTAGCTTCGTTATTTCTGATGCTATGCTGTCTCCTTTTCCAGAACCACTCTTCTGCCATGCACCCAGTATGTAAAAGAAACCGCACAAAACAATCACAATGAATATAGAAAGAGGGCTTCGTGTCCTGCTGGCCGACGAATTATGTTTTGAGGCCATCGCAGATTTTGGCAATTACCTGGAACACAGATTAAGATGTGTGATAGTTAGAAATCAAAGTTGGCACACATAGTTTATGCAAAACCCTTAAACAAACATTAAGCATCAACTAAAACTCAAACTCATTCCCTGTTGGGTCATAGACTCACAGTCTAATTGATCCAAGTTACTTTCAACTTCCAAAACAAAAACCAGACATACAACCCAACAAACAAACTTAATCTAGCGTCTTTGACCCAGCACCGCCCCCGTAAAACTAAGAAACAAGAGACCCAGAACTACAAAAGTAATTCAGAAAAAGATCACAACAATTAAACAGCCCAGATCTTATGAATAAAAAAAAAAAGAACGAAAGGGCATAGTAAATAAAGTTAAAAAAAAAAGAAGAAATTTGAAAGGAAAGATTCATTATTTACCTGAAAAAGAAGCTGCCCTGAAAGAGCAGGAAGAGCTGAATGAGGGTTAGATCTGTCGGGAGACTGAAAGAAGGAGTGGGAGTATATGTATATAATAAGTGAGAGTAGAGGTTGAATGAGCGACAGAGATACTGTGAATTGAGGACTTTGAGTTTCAGTAAAAGTTGTTGAAGAAGATCAAGCAATCAAACATCTATTATTTAATTTTGAATATATCTCCTCCTTCCTATGAATCGCCGCACTTTCGTCTTCTTCGCCGACACCTATCCTATCCTACGTTTCATTATGTATATGTTATATATAGTCCATAACGACTTATATTATATGACACAGTACTTCAAGCTCTCTTGCTGTCAAATATACATATAAATCTGAATCAGCCAATTCACTGAATCTTTCCATTTTCATGGCCAGAAGCCATATTGAATGATAATATCTCATTTGATAAAATTATAAACGCCAACTTCCCACCCAAGGTTTCCTTAAATAACAAGTTCACCCTGAAAGTTAAAAAAATCAAACACCCATTTTTTTTGTTATGAAAAGATCAAAGTATCATTTATAAAATTTAATAATATTAATATTAAAATAAAATTTAATATAAATAATATTAAAAATAAAATTTAAATAAAATAATATTAAAATAATAATAATAAATATTAAAAAAATAAAATGAATATTTAAACAAGTAGTCATCATCGATGGCATTTTTAACCTCACTATATGGTCAAAAATTATCATTTGGTTTTATTGATGGTCGGATCTGATTGTTACGATGGTATAGATAACTAAATTTGGTCACCAAAAATTTGGCGGAGATAGCCAGAACTAGCCACTATAGCCATAAAAAAAGATCAAAATGTTTGATACTGACTGTTTTCGATTATTTTAGCTGATGAAGATGATCAAATCTGATCGCTTTTGTTAAATTTTTAACGATAAGATATGTCCGTTAATAGAACCATGTGACTATTTTTAATCACCTAAGGAGACCACAATTACGGAAGACAATGATTACTTTTTTATATTTTTAATTTTTTAAATAAATTATTATTATTATTTTTAATAAATATATTAATATTATTATTTAACATTTGTTTTAATATTTTTATAAAATTTATTTTTTAATTTTTATTTAAAAAAATAAAAATATATTTCTATTTTTATTAAGGGATGGGTACTTAATTTTTTAAATTTTTTTTGGGTAAACTTTTTTCATCTATGAAAACCTTGGGTTGGCAATTGGCTTCGCCGACTATGTCACAGTAACACAGTATGGTTGTGTTGTAGGGAGGCTTCTGAATGATGACAGTAAGATTTGATGAGTCATTGGACCGACTTTAAGAAGAAATTTATGAAATACATAATTATGGTGGAAACGGGAAGTGCATGACAATTGGCATGGGCCACATGTGTTGTGGGATGAGCTATATATCCCATCAGCCTTTTTTTTTCCAACTTCCATTGATGACATGACTATGACGCTGCGAGTGAGTCCAGATTTGGCAAATCAGAGTCATTTTTTTAAAGGCCAAAGGACATTTTCCCACCCATAGTTTGAGGCGGGGACAAAGTCCCACCCACTAAGTTTAGAAAACTTGAAGTCTCACCCCCTTAACTGTTAAATCTAACAGTCAACAGTGAGTCAAGGAGTAAATTTGTCATTTTACAATTAAAATTTATAAAAATATAAAATAATATTTATATATATAAAAAAATTATTAAAATTTAAAAAAATTTATAAAATTATAAAAAAAACTTAAATTTTAAAAAATAAAAGACAATCACCACTGCCGCCGCGCCGGCGGCGGTGGTCGCAACAAATGGCACCAGGTGGCCGTTCCGACCACCTGGATATAAGAGAGGTCAGATCTAGCCTCCGGAATCGACGGAGACGGCCAGATCTGACCGCCTCGTCTTTTGAATGAGACGGCCAGATCTGGCCTCCTCCGGCAAAAAAAGGGCCAGAAACGGCTGGAGATGACCGGCTTTGGCCCCAACTACCGTTTCCGACCAAGGTTTCGGGCGGAGATGGCCAGATCTGGCCGCCTCCTGCAAAAGAGGAGGCAGCCAGATCTGGCCTCCTCCGTCGACTCGGGAGGCCAGATCTGGCCTCCCTTGGAACCAGGTGACCAGAACGGCCACCTGGTGTCATTTGCTGCGGCCACCGCCACGCCGACGGCGGTGGCTGGTTTTTTATTTTTTTAAAATTTAAATATTTTTTTAAATTTTTAATATTTTTTATAATATTATTTTATATTTTTATTATACATTTTTATTAATAAGGGTATTTTTGTCATTTCATCAAATGGGTTAATGAATTTGGATAGAAATTAGATGAAGGGTGGGAGTTTGGGTTTTTAAAAGTGAGCGGGTGGGACTTTGCCCCCGCCTCAAACTATGGGTGGGAAAATGTTCTTTGGCCTTTTTTATTAAATCATGGCTCATGGCTCATGGCTCATGGCTCATATATGCTCACACACGCACATCAATATTATTATATTAGTTGGCAATACACAGATTTATTATCGGCTGCTTATTTCATATGTGCAGACCATTCATGGCAGAGGAAGAATGTTAAAAAGACATGCCATGTTGGACTTGTCAGTTCCCATGTGATAAAAGTAGCATTTGGAAATTTTACTATTTCTCTCAGGTTTATACGTCTAGTTAGCACACACAAAATCATGCACTTCCAAAAGCGAATCCAAGAAAAAGGAAGATGAAGGCAATTATAGAATAGAAGATCTCATATAACTCTTAGCCCCCGAATACCCAATTTGTTTGCCTTAACTGCCGGCGCAAAAGAAGGAAAACGTAAACTCTCCATCAACCAAATGATCCACCCATCTTTTTACTATCCAATATGTCGTCCATTGGGCTGGAAGCTTAAATCTCTAGGCCCATAGGGTAGAGAAGACAAGGCTGTACCTACTGTCCCGGGTCAAAAGACAAGTGCTTTAGGTTCTGCAACAGCATTGTGTTGACACATTAGTTCAATAACATCACACATACCAGCCAATCATCCAAAGAGGTAACTTTAAGAGAGAATGCTGATGTAGACATGTGCATTTATATGTGACAGAAGAATGATGATCAAATAAAAAATACAGTACAAGCTCACCAGCCTTCCGCATGTGCTTCAGTTGATCAAACTTAATGTCCTTGCCTTCAGTAGATCTTAGTTTGATGCTGTTTTCTTTCTTTCTCATCCTTGAAGAACTCAGAGAGCCTTCAACTACAGAGTTTGAGAAGGAATGGCTCAAAATTTATTACAAATTATATAATACCCCAAGAAGAAAAAAAGGTAAATTATACCAACAACCAAGATCCAAACTCATACAATAATTTGTCAAGTCAACAGGGCATATAACATTTTGATATGTAAATTTCACTTGTTTCATCCCATAGTATATGTTCAACATCCAAATCATGTAGGCGACATTTGATTATCAATAATTGCCATTGGAAACCTTTTGAGGTAACTTCCCAATTCCTACGTCTAGACTGTACTAGGGATAATTCCTGGATTTAAGTTCTCTTCTCAACAATTACTTCATAATACAAGCGATCATCAATTCCATAGACTTGCATGCTTGACAACAGTAAAATGGATTTTATCCTACAAATAAGCTAGTAGCTAAAATGCTGAATCTTTTGTTTCTTAAAAAGATCCTTCACCAATTGTTTAATTAAGACAAGAAGTTATGTGAACTTAGGACAACAGTCAAGTCAAACAAGTAGCAAGAACAGTAATCTGGCTTTGGTACCTTGCCACTCCCATACTACTTTTGATTCACCCTTCAACAACTTTGGATATTGATCCACTCGAGAATCTTCCTGTATCAATTCCTCAACCTGCAAATGCAATTTTTGTAAAAGCTATTATCAGAACTAAAGAATAGCATAAAAATCGACTCAACAAAGATAACGATAGTCAAGATCATTAATTAGTTGGCTTCAGCTCTGCTTGACCTAAGGCTGTTGAAAAGTTCAGCATTTGTTCTTTGAAACAAAAAGAACAAGAATATGATCCCTCTTGTACCCTTGAAAAGAGTCCATCAGATATTGACACCATTCATTCAAGGTCAAATTACAAAATGGAAATGACAACAGACAAAGATTATTACTTAATGGGAGGTGAAGTGGCGAACTATGTGGAGAATACTGTGGTCGTATGGTCATAGAAAAAAAAATGGGGAATAAAGCAATCCAGCGCCCAAGTACATGTGGCATTGCAGAATTAATTTGAAGACAAAAAGAATAACCCCTGAAAGAGGCATAATATTACCTATTGTTCTGGGACATAACAAAATTGCCTGAAATGTGATTTCAGTAGTATCTTCACCAACAGTTCAATGAACTAATACAACAAACAGATCTAAACATTCAAATTGGTTGGACTTTTCCTATACAAAACAAGAACTTTTACACTGAGACTGCATTAACACGAAACTGATTTCCCCATCCCACACAAGTGTAAAAATATAGTACCATATGTAACTTTAAATATTACTGAAGCTTCAATCAAAAACTTAATGCAGACAATTAAGCAATCGGGATATGTTTACAAAGACAATCACAAATCATTATTATCAACTTGAAAATTAATTTAATAAATCTTTGATCATGATAAACAATAAAAAGGACATATAAGACTACCTTCTTCCAAAGCACAGGGTCCTTCCTTTCCTTGGGTAAAAGAAGATGATCTCGCAGTCGTGAGGCAACTATCCATGGTTCGAATTCACCATTTACAGCCTTTGGCTTCAAAGCACTCTCCTCAAGTATCTCACAAACCTATCAAATTGGCAAATTTTCAATTAATGTAGTCCCATTTCCTATCAATTCAACATGAGTTAAATTAGAGGGAAGTTTTATCTTATGTTTCCCTTCCTTTCTCGTAAGTTTATCTATTCTCTTATTTTCCAATTCACAGGTTCTTGTATCTTAAAACAAGGAGGTTCTCATTCAATAATCTTCAGCAAACTCATTTCATTCATGGGGGCATCCAATTGATAACAATTTGTTCCCACCATATTAAATCATACTATAGGTAGATTATTATTGAGAACTGAACTAACAGCCAAGACCGAATTGTAAACTACAATTTTCGAAACTATGTACTGTGACAATGAAAAACACATGGTTCTCTGTACCTGGTGGTAAAGCTCTTCAACTCTGATTGATAAATACCGTCTTCGATGGAATTTCCAAAGTAAAAGGGAGCATGCCATGAGCTGGATATCTCAACAAAGTCAAAAAGCTTCGACAAGTAGATCCTAAATCTATATAACTCTAAGGTTTCCTTTCAAAATAGAGTACCAATGCACAAACAGGCACAATGATTAGAGCATGCCTGAACACCCAATGATGTATGCGACAAGAGACTGGTTTGTATTGGTCTGCTAGCAAGTCTGGACACTTCACCTCTTTGACCCTGATACAGAAAGAAAAGACAGGGAAAACTGAGAATGGTGAAGCATTTGTTCTATAGCATCCCAATGCTTCCTTAATATAAATCAAAATTTAAGATGGAAAAGCATGACCCACCCATAAGAATTCATCCTTGACTCAAGAAATCTACCAACAGTCTCCATTGTCCTTTTCTTTGCATACCAGGAAGTAGCATTGTCTGACCTGAAATTCTCCATCAACTTGTTTCCATCTAAGTCATTCCATATGTCTTCCTCTTGAACCTAAAAAATGGCATTTAATCAGAAAAATAGACATCAGCAACACACATCCCAGAAGCATTTTCATTGACCGCTACAGCATAGTGAAAATAAATGCCATGAAATGTAGAGAGTAGCAAAGGAAAAGGACCCAGGTTGCTCCAGTTCCATTGCACAAAAGTTGAGCATACGCTTTACATAGACGATTCTCCACCCACTCTGCCTACACTTTCATCAGATATGAAAAGCCAATAAGAAAAACATACACAGGATATCGAGAAGCAAATCATGATATCCTCTCCTAATACCAGAACAACAAGAACGAGAAAGATTCTTAAAACTCACGAGTTTCTTAGCTGTTTCATTTATATCTCCATCTTCCACACACAACCTCCCATGCTTTCTATAGCCATGAAGACATTCCAACTTGCCCTGATAACACTCTCCATTACTTGGACAGGGCTCACAAACATCTGCAATGGCGTGCATTCAGAAAAAGAATCATTGATACAGGATATATGCATCACTTTGAAACCTATTAATCAGCATTAGGGAACAAGGATCTTGATGTAAAATTATCAATAGGAAAACTCAACAATTAGATCAACTCAACAAAGCTTTATTTACATACTAAATACATATTTACGTTTTGCAGCATGAATTATTATCTCAAGACAAGAAACAAACAATGTCCTCGAATAAAGCAAAATTTTAATAACCTGTAAGAGAATCTGGCGAGTCTATTAAGTTGGAATCGCAAAAAGGGTTTTGTGTGGGGTTAAAAAGGTTACTAAAGTAATGGCAGGTTACAGCGATTGAAGATGCGATGGCGAGGACAGCTACGAGCTTCAACAACTCTCGCTTCGATGGAAATAAGCTTTGTGGCGGTTCAATTACCCAGTTAATGGAAGAAGAAGGAGTTGAAGATGAATCAAGCTTTGGTTTTGGGCGCGGGCGCTTCTTTCTCGTCGAAGACATTGATCTACGAAGGAAATTTACAAAACACTAAAAACAAAAAGCTTTTTATTCCCAAATTTAGATTTCAATGCAGAGAGGAGCAGTAGTCGTGAGCAACTCTGAGGAAAGGTAATACTGTTTCGGTATGTACACTCTCGGCTCCGTCGTGAACGAAGTTCTGGAAATACTGTTTTCTTATTTTGTAACTGGAATATATAAAACGTCATGAAAAGTCAGATTACAAAACAAGAGGGACTGAAAAGGAAAACTAAATTCTTTTAGTAAGTTTTTACTGGCCAAAGGACTTATTCCCACCCATCGTTTGAGGCGATGACAAAGCCCACCCTCTAACTTTTAAAAGCATAGATTCCCACCCTTAGACCAAAATTCAAACATATTTTATAATTTTTCAAATGAAATGACTAAAATACCCTTTCACAAATAAAAAATTATAAAATATTTTTTAAATATAAAAAAATTAAAAATTTTAAAAAAATTTAAAAATTTAAAAATTTTAAAAAAATTTAAAAATTTAAAATTTTTTAAAAAATAAACTGGTCACCGCCGTCAATACTGACGGTAGTGGCCGTTGATAATGACACCAGTTGGTCTTTTCTGATCATCTGGTTTTAAGGGAGGCTAAATCAAATTTTCCTATTGGATGGAGGCGATCAGATCTGGCCATCTCCAATTTTGGAGGAAGAGGCTAGATCTGGCCTTCTCCATCGAAAAACGTGATCAAAAACGATCGTTGAGACTAATACCGACCCTTTTCGACCGTTTTTAATGATTAGATTTGGTCATTTTTACCGAACGAAAATGTCAGATTTGACATCCCCTGAAACCAAATGATTAGAGATGACCACCTGGTGCCGTTATCAACGGCCACTGCCGCCGATATCAACGACGATGACCAGCTTTTTTTTTTAATTTAAAAATTTTTAATATATTTTTAATTTTTTTAAAATTTTTTATGCATATATGAGTGTTTTTCAACATCTCACCACTAAATTACAATCATTCAACACCCCATGTGCTAGATAAAACTTTAAATTAAATGGAATCCTTTACTATTATTGAGCAGTTTTTTGAAGGAACTGTTATCAAAGCAGTGTTTTTTTTTTTGGAATTGATCAAAGAAGTTCGAATGAGTACAGGTTTCCTATATATGCAGTTTTCATGGCGCCCAAGGCGGCTACCCTGTGTTAAGTGCAGAGAAGAGATATGGAAAAACCTGAATAAGTACAGGAAGAGGACCAGGATGGATAAAAATATTACAATGCGCAGGAGTATGAAAAAAGGAAGGTGCTAAATGAAGAATGGAGCGGATGAGTTTTGAAATGGAAGTGGCTGCACCAGAATGTGAAGGTTCAAAGGCATATTGGAAGAGAGGAAAAAGCAAGTGAAGAGGATGAGAAATATGCTGTGGAGGAGTACAATGTGAAGAGGTGTTCAATATAACAATAGAAATAATAGCTTATAATTAAATAGTGAAAATATAATAAGACATTTGGAATCCTTTTTCACAACATCTCATCTAAAAAGATTATTCATATTGCATACCTCAAAATTTTTAGTTCTAAAAAGTTTTGTGAAGTAAGATCATATTTGTTATGAGGCCAAAGGACTTGTTCCCACCCATAGTTTGGACCCAAGACAAATTCCCATATTCCAAGTTTGAAAAACCCGAAATCTCACCTGTTAACCAAGTCAACGGTTAAAACTAACTGTTAACAATAACAGTTAAAGATAATTTAGTCATTTTAGAATTAAAATTTATAAAATAATTAAATAAATTTTATATAAATATAATTAAATATTAAAAAATATTCTAAAAATTTTAAAAATATTTAATTTTAAAAAACTAGCCATTGTCGTGCCGACGACGGTGGCCCGCCGCAAATAAACCAGGTGGCTAGAACGACTACCTGGTTTAAAGGGAGGCCAGATCTGACCTCCCAAACAATGGAGGCGGCCAGATTTGGCCGCCTCTTGTTTTGGAGGAGACGACCAAATTTGGCTACCTCCACTAGAAAAAGCAACTGTAAACGGTCAGAAATGGCTGGTCTTGGCCCCAATAGCCGTTTCCAACCAAGTTTTTTGACGGAGATGACCATATCTAGCCGTCTTCACCAAAACAAGAGGTGGCCCGTCAAATCGAGAGACCAGATTTGGCCTCCCTTGGAACCAGGTGACCGTTCTAACCACCTGGGTTTATTTGTGGTGGGCCACCGCCGTCGTGGTTGGGCTGTTTTTTAAAATTTCAAATATTACAAAATTTTAGAAAAGTTTTTAATATATATAAAAATATTATTTTATAATTTTATTATAAATTTTTATTTTTTTAAACAAGGGCATTTGAGTCATTTTACAAAATGGGTTAATGAAATTGAATGAAAATTGGATAAAGGGTGGGTATTTGGGTTTTTAAATGTTAAGGGGTGGGCATTGCCGTCGGACCAAACTATGAAAATTGTGATAAATTGTGATAAATATTAAGTCATTTTACAAAATGGGTTAATGAAATTGAATGATAATTCCATTAGATTATTTATATGATTATCTAATATTTATATTTTTAATTTTACTGTTAAAAATATATAAAAAATAAGATTATTTTTGTTAAAAAAATAATATAAATAAAAAAATTAAATCATCATGATAATCAAGATATTCATGTTTGTTCTATAAAAACACAGATTTTGAAAGGATATTATAGACATTACATCAACTTTAGTCCGTTGGTATACACTCGAGAAATATTGACGGTTCAGGGGGGTTTAGGGTTAATTGCTAAAGTCGAGGGGGTTGAACGAATTTTACCCTAAAATATTCCACGGTATATCACATATACATATATCGGAGTCAGCCATTCGATTGCAGAGCATAGAAGAAAAGGAAAAATCTCCAAGCATGAACGAAGAACAACGATCTCTCCTTCTCAAATCCTCATCTCTCTTCCCTCCCCCTCCAGGTCTTCACATTCACTTTATCTCTAACCGGGGTCCCATATTACATTATTATCAAACAATGTCTCATTTTTTTTCTTTTTCTTTCTATCTTTTGTCAGGGGTGAAACTATCATACGGTACTGCGGGGTTCAGAGCAGATGCTTCTATCCTTCAATCAACGGTGCACAGAGTAGGAATATTGGCGGCTTTGAGATCGCTGAAGACCCGGTCAGTAGTCGGCTTGATGATCACAGCTTCACACAACAAAGTCACTGATAATGGCGTCAAAATCGCTGATCCTAGTGGTGGAATGCTCTCTCAAGATTGGGAACCCTTCGCCGATCAGCTTGCCAATGCTCGCGATCCCGAAACTCTCGTTTCGGTCAGTATTAAACGCTCACTTGCAACATTTATTTTAAGTTCAATTATATTCTTCTTAGTTTTGCTTAATTGGGAATTGCATACAACTCACTTCACTTACCTTGTTTTTTTAAGTAGTTGATTGAAGAGTTTGTGAAAAAGGAAAATATCCCCTTTGATGGAACACATTCAGCAGAGATATTGTTGGGAAGAGACACGAGGCCTAGTGGTGAATCTCTTCTTGAAGCTGCTAAACAAGTAATCCTCTCTCTTTTAGCAAACTTATACATGTAATGTAAAGCCTTGCTCTTTTGTTTTTGGGTTTTAATTTTATATTGTTGATATATGTATGACATTCAATTAAAAGGGAGTCAGTTCGGTTTGGGGGGCTCTGGCCCATAACATGGGAATTTTGACTACTCCACAACTACACTGGATGGTTCGCGCTAGAAATAAGAGCTTGAAAGCGACTGAATCTGATTATTTTGAACAGCTTTTGAGTTCATTCAGGTTGGTTTGCAGTAGAAATGCAATTAATAGGTTTGTTTGACGTTATGATTTTTATTTTTTTATTTAAGGTTTTTGCATTGTTCGTCAGTTGCTTAATGGATTTGATCCCTGATGGAAGTAAGATTAATGAGAGTGAGGACAAATTGATTGTGGATGGGGCTAATGGTGTAGGTGGAGAAAAACTCGAAATTATGAAGACAAAGCTGAATGGTTTGGCTATTGAGGTTCATAATGAAGGAAAAGGAGGAGGTGTACTCAATGAAGGAGTTGGTGCTGATTTTGTTCAGAAAGAGAAGGTTGCTCCACATGGATTTAGTTCTAATTGTGCTGGAATAAGGTCAGCTATCTCATGATATGAGATTAGAATTTATTTGTTAACTTATATTGAATTTCTTAAGTTGCTCTGATTATGTGCCTGAATCATGCTAATTTTTGTAGTGAAATTGCTGCAACGAGGTCAGGCTTTTGATACATGATTAGGTTGCCTTTTGTGTAGTGTTACTTGATTACTATTGAATATTTGACATGCACATAGAAATAGCTGGTTTTGGCTGGATAACAGAGGATTATGTGTCAATATCCTGAAGTAAATGCTTTCTGGGTTTTGATTTAAATAATTGGACCATATGCAGTTCGGAAAAATTTCAGTTTATTTTATGCTAACTTTTTTATGTAGATTATGATTGATTGGTGGAAGGGGGACTAACTGAATGGGTGGATCTAGCTTTTCAGGTGTGCAAGTCTGGATGGAGATGCTGATCGGCTTGTCTATTTCATTGTGCCATCAAATGGTGGCTGCAAAATTGATCTTGTTGATGGGGACAAGATATTATCTTTGTTTGCTGTATTCATCAAGGAGCAGTTAAGTTTTCTCAATGAGGGAGATATGAAGGGAAAAGACGATTATAGAGCTCGTCTTGGTGTTGTACAGACAGCTTATGCAAATGGTGCGTCCACAGATTATCTCAAGCAGTTGGGCCTGGAAGTTGTATTTACGCCAACAGGGGTGAAATACTTGCATGAGAAAGCTGCTCAGTATGACATAGGGATCTATTTTGAGGCCAATGGCCATGGGACCGTCTTGTTCTCGGACCAGTTCTTATGTTGGCTTGAGGCCAGAAACAACGAGCTTACCTCCATATCCAAAGGTTATCTTTGGTTTAACTTTGTGTTCTAGTGCTGATATGACTGTCAAACAACCAATTTTATTGAATTTCTTGGTTGTTTTTTCAGGTTCAGAAGCCCAAAAGGCTTCTTTAAGACTGTTGGCAGTCAGCAAGCTGATCAATCAAGCTGTCGGAGATGCTTTGAGTGGTATGCTCTTGGTGGAGGCTATATTGCGACACATGGGATGGTCAATACATAAATGGAATGAGCTCTATCAGGATCTACCTAGTAGGCAACTAAAGGTCAGTTTCCATAATTTGTGGAAGATTCATAGGTTCAATTTTGCCCCTTCTGTTGCTGCTGGTATTATCTCTTTGTAGATCTGGTGAATCCTTGAAGTTAAAGAGCTATAGCCATTGATTGGTTCTTTCATTCGTATATCCATTGTGCATTATGATGTCTGTTATCCACTTTTCCTTCTCATTGTCCTCTCCTATGCTATTAGCTATATGTTTTAGCTGCTCAAATCCTGTTATGGTTCTATTCTTGGAATGTGCAGAAATTTTCCTTGCTTCTGAGATTCTGTTGCATCATATGCTTATAAACGCATGAGTGTTAAGTGATGAGCAGTTCCATTTATCAAGAGATAAGAGGATACCAAGAAAGAAATTAGTTTGACTTGGTTGAAGGTAGTTGCAGGCAAAGGGAAAGCAAGTCGTGCTGGCCTGTAACGTAACACGATTCATTGTGCATGAATGAACCAAATTATGAATAGCTTAAATGGACTATAATTTATGTGCTTTATATATATATATATATATATTCCACGTTCTCATGTTGACATAATAATACTTTGTATAATTGGGAGAAAATATAATTTCTAGTTTAAACCACTTACTATGGTACAACAATTTCATTCCTAGTTTTAAGAAGCAAAAACATGAGGTCTTTCATGGGTTTCACCATTTCCTGTAGTTGCATTGGTATGATTGATTAAAAGTTCTCAGTAGAGTCTATGACACTGTTGCCATTTTTTATTGCACAAGCATACACTATATCCAAATATTTGCAACCTTTTAGGAAATTGGATTTGATCAGTAAGAGTTTTTTTTAAAAAAAAAATCTATTGCTTTTAGTTGATAGTTTTTCTTATCCTTTCACTTCATAAATTGATGCTTGCTCTCATTCACTTTGGGTCTAGGTTAAAGTTGTGGACAGAAGTGCGTGTGTTACAGCAAATGCAGAAACTGTGGTCTTGAGGCCCGCTGGCATTCAAGAAGCTATTAATGCTGAAATTGGTATAATTCAGACTTCGAATCTTCGTTGTTTAGTAACGTTTATAAATTTTTACATGATTCTTGGTGCAATGTGTTACTTTGAGTAATTTATTTATGATGCAGCAAAACATCATCGAGGCCGATCTTTCATACGACCTTCAGGTACCGAGGATGTCATACGTGTGTATGCAGAGGCGTCCACACAAGCAGCAGCAGACAGCCTAGCTAACTCTGTAGCTGAAATTGTGGACCGATTCCTTGGTTTTAGCGTCGCCAAATAACTGCCTCTGACCTGTCTCTTTAGCTTGAGATGACCAGTTTGAGCTACCGATTACACATCTCTGATTATTGTGGTTGCGGAAGTGCCAAATAATTTGGATTTATTGTTTGGTATTTTTACAAAGATTGTATTTTGCGATAGCCAAAATGGAATATGATTTGAGACACATGGTTGCGGACAGTAAAACACTTTTTCAAAAGGCTTCATTCTTCTTTTAATGGCATGGGCTAACTTTTACAATTGTTCGCCAAGGCCTCCTATACCTAAGGTGTTAATTGGGTGAAAAACTGAAAAGAGTTGGAGTTTTAACACTATTGTTAACTATAATCAATTGGCGGTATATGTCTTAATGAGTTTTCTAAAGGAATACCACCTCTATGCAATCCAACACATTTGAAAATCGGAAGAATCAATATTCTAACGATTCATGAAGAATGAAACAATAACAGGTTGCAAGCAGAACAGAGGACCAGCATTGATAATTAACCTTATAAGTAGTGAATCATGACGCAAGAAGGCATTTATTTATAATGTAGCCTGATTCGCATCCTAAGATATAACTTGAGAAAGAAAGTCGCTGTAAATGCGTCTATTGGGTTTTGATAGAAAACCATGTAGTTAATCAGATTTCCTTTATAATCACACATGTGGTAGTGTCTGAAGATGATGACTAATTAATTCCACATGGGGATGCTCAATACTCAAGAAATTCATAAACCTATGCTCTGCTACAATTTTCACATGGGAAAGAGCCAGATAGGGAACTAAGTCAAACCATGAGGTGTCATCTCCGGTGGATCATGAGACAAGATAGATGCTACCCTAGTTCTTTGCCAAAGGTTAATCAGTTCATGAAGAGGAATTTGTCAATACCCAAGCTCCACTCCTCAGCATAAACAATTAGGAATTAACAGCTCAATGCATAGAACTACATGAAACAAAACACTTCTCAAGAGAAAATGAAAAAATTTCAGAGAGCAAGCAAGCATAGAAGTTTTTCAACCAATAATTAAGATTAATCTGCAAATAATCAAATTGAACTTCTAATGATTAATTTTGCCATCATAGATGAAGGAAATTGCAAACTAGTAGAATGTTTCATAAATTAGCTCCTATTAGTATATACTTGCCAGATGAGTCTCTATTATGCCCAAAACCCCAATTGAATCCATTCCTTTGTTTAGCTGTCTTCCTATCACCATATATTTTAATTTCATTTTAGTTCAATCAATCTGAAAAAATTTTCTCCTTTGTCAATATATGAAATAACTTACATCTGGCACTATCCTTGGTAAGAAAATTGCCCCTTAACATTGTTAATGCCCAACAAATAGAAGACGATCCAAATGAATCCCACAACAACAAACAAGTTTCCATGGTTTCGATGATACACACACGACAGAAACAAATTCATTCATCAAGCACATCGCCAAGCTTAATCCTATTTCAATAAAAAGTGCCAGCCATATCATTTGCTTTACAAATTACTTTCATATCTCTTAAGTTTCCAGCAAAACTATCAAGAAAAATTCTTAATCCATTACATATAATGATATTGAATTTAAAATTTTTTAAAAAAATTGTAATGTTTTACCGCTTACCTCAGTGATGGTTTCTGTAAATCAAAGCCCAAAGAAAACATCATCAGTCTTTTAGCTATCAGCACCAGCCTTAGAGCTCCGAAACTCCTTTTTCAATACAGCAACTCTCTTCATACAAGCAGCCTTTGATCTGCCAGGCACAGCGGCCGCAATCTTCTCCCACCTCATTGGAGCATCCTTTGGAAAGGCTTTCAACGCATTAAGCAATGCTATATCCTCTCCAGCACTCCATCCATTTTCTTTATCATCTTTCTTACTTTCTCCACCACTGTCGGTCACCAATCCTTCGTTTTTATCTAGGACTCTCACATCTAACTCTTTTCGATTCTTCAAGAACTGTGCATACGAATCACCATCATCAATCTTTTTGTCACCCAATTCTTTCGCTTTCTTTATCACGCTCTCCACTCTATGCCTCCCATTAAAAGCCTCCGCAATCACCTCCCACCTCTTCGGCTTGCCAACCGGGTTCTTCACCATCTGTTTCTTCAAAATCTCAATATCCTCTTCAGTCCACTCTTTCTCTTCCTCATTCCGACTAACCCCGTTTCCCTTCTGTTCCAAAGTTTGATTTTTCTTGTCTTTTGGCACAAATCCACTCGATCCATTTCCGTTCTCAATTGCCGGGACAATACTAGCATAAAAATCCTGAGACTTATTGATTGAAGATCGGTTTTTATTTGGTTTCCTCTTTGGTTCAGATTCGATCTGGTGCTCCTGAAGAGGGTTCTCAAGGATTGGACCGTGACCCACGCGAGTGTGACCGCCAGTGACGTGAGAGGGGGCAAAAGGACCAATGAGGAGGGAGAGTGATAGCCATAGGAAGAGCGACTTGAAGGGCTCGCTTTGGAAGAAGAAGAAGGAGAGGAAGATGAGAAGTGAAGAGATAGAAATGGAAATAAAGAGATAGGTTTTAGTGGGTTTATTCAAGTTGGTGTTATAATCATTATCGGGAGATGATGATGGCTGAGGACGTGATTGGAAAACAAATCGAGGCCTTGCGTCTTCATCCAAGAACTCCATCTTTTATCCCCTTCGTTGTCCACAGCCGACACCGCAACGCCGGATGCGTATTTACAACAACTACACGCACGCACACTCTCTCTCTATATATGTATTTATATTAAATAATATAATATTTTCATAATTATGTCAATAAAGAATAAAATAATAATTTACATTAAAAATCGAACGACGAAAATGGATTCCTGATGGATATAACGATACATGCATGTGTATACGTATATTTTCAACTTTTGTTTAAATTTAATTGTAAATTTAAAATTGTTTTTAAATTCAAATATTTTTGTTCGTTTTTATTCATCGCATTTGTCAACTGGCTTCGCACAAGCATTACACACCCGCTGCTCTCCTTTGATCCACGCTGCCGCCGTTCCCGAACCATCACAAGTGGTCGCACGCTCCGGCTCTGAAGCGGCCAAGCTGTTGAAGCCTTGAAACGGTCGAAATTATGGCCGCCTTTCCAACCGACAAGCCTAGGTTTTTTCTTTTTCATTTCCTTAATTAAAATGCATTTAATCCTTTGATTTTATATATATATATATATATAGAGAGAGAGAGAGAGAGAGAGAGAGACTGTAGCTTCTTCATTTGATAATTTCGAACAGATCTTTTTAAGCCACAATAATTAAACAGTCCCGCTAACGGAATGTCGAACTGTTAGGAAGCTGTTGTTAAGGAGTGTTAGGACCTAGGAGATGCGTGATTTGATAGGAGCCTGCAATACACATTCCTCCTGAGGTCCTAACAAAGAGTTTCATCTATGTAGTGCTGTTGCGAGGAAGGCTTTGAGTTTAAGAATGGCAACTTATGGATCAAAGTCCCTGAAAAATATCTTAAAAAATATGAAAGTCGACTGATGAAGAAGAGAAAGAGAAGAAGAAGAAACCAGATTCAAATCGTCATACAGGAGTTCTGGTACCCGTAATTCTTGAAGAAGGGACAATGATTCAGCAGGTTAATAATGCTCTTTGTATTACCAAGTGAATATCTATATTTTTTTATTAGGTTTTTGTTGTTTTAACTAACTTCTTTTCATTCGATAGATGATCAGAAGCCCCAGGTTGCTGAATATGAGTCAGGCGAATGAAGCAGTTGGAGCAACTCAGGTTTAGGAGGCCCTGTAATGCTGTAGCCAAGGATGGAAGTGGTTGGGTTTCACTTGAAACTGTACACTCAGATTCAACGAACTGAAGTCTGATAGGTCCCCCCCTTACAAAAGGAGGGCTCGAAATGATACCCCTTCACCAGAACCTGAAACAAAGTCGCCAGGTTCTGTTAGAGAAAGTCTTGATTTATCTCCTCCAAGGTCACGGAGGAATCACCAGGATACTGCATCTCCTTCCAATACTGATTTGTCTCCACCTTGTAAGCATAGGGCTCGAAATGATGTAGCTTCACCTGCAATGGAGATAATGATTTGTCACCTCTGAGGCAGACATATGGGCGATATTAAACACCATCTCCGAACCTTACCGAAAACCTGGACAGTCCACCAGGATGGATTCTGACCTATCACCTCCTTGGAAATGTACAGCTAGTAATGGCTCATCTTCACCAGAATGTAAACTTAAACCGGCCAGAGAAGATACCAACTTGTCACCTCCTTGTCAGCGTGGGAAACATCATAATACTTCATCACCTGGTCCTGACATTTCTGTTTCTTGGCAAGCTAATCAGGTTTCATCTAATCAAGATGATATGTGTGTCTCTGACTCTGCTTTTTCACTTCCAAGGAAAAATAAGAAGGATGCTGGTAAGCATCGATTGGCTTTTCTTTCTCCTGAAAGTTTACATAGACATTCAACTGAAAAAGATTCTTGCAGCACTTGTTCTATTGCAGATCTTTCTCCATGCAGGAGGACTCAGAAAGAAGAATTGTCTGGTTCAGCTCCTTCGAAAGCACCACCAAGAACTGGATTAATTAGTGGCAATGATATCCAGGAAGAAATTTCTAAAACCAAGAATGAGGATCTTTTGAGGTACTTTTTTTCTTGTTCAGCATAAATAGTGTATTTTTTTTGAGATTCTTCCTTTATGCGCTGTAACATTCCTTGTTAATGAAATGGACCTTTTTTCACCTTATTCATGGGATTGCAATTCCTTCTCTCAGATAACTGATCTTCAAAATTTTCACTTGGTACCTGCTCCCAATTTCAACAAATAGGACATAGGATGACTTTCTAATTTTATTAGTATATGTAAGTTATTTCTGTGACTTAATACATTACAAGTTCGTATTTTGTTGGTTTCAAGAAATGGATTCTATTAATGCACAAAGTGCTGAAGCTATATGATGAAAGGTTAGAAGAAGAGTGAATTGTTTTTAAGCTGGTGATTCTTACATGCTTTTCTATATGTCTGACTGATCAAATTTTCAGGAGAACGTTTTTCAAAAGATAATTACTTGAAGTCAAAGCAAAAGGGACAACTTTGAAAGTTTAATTTAAAAAAAAAAATATTATGCCCCAGGATTGTTTCAGTTGAGGTTTCTGATCACTAGTTGTTGTTGATTTCTTTACATGTATTTCAATCGACACTGTTTTTTTTTTTTTTTTTGAATTTTTAGGAGGGTTTTTATCTTACCAAGTGAAACTTTTAAATGTGTTAAATTGCAAGAACGCTGAAGAAGATGCAAACTTGCTGAAGTAGGGGAAGGAGAAGTCAAGCCTCCTAGATTAAATATCCTATGTTGTACATCCATAATTGTCTGGTAATTTCAATTGTTGAGAGTTAGAGTTGATTGGTATTTTTAAATCAGGAGATTGAATTAGAATGGGGCAAAGGCTTGGCTCAGAAGAAGGAAGCTGAAGCTAGATCGCTGGAATTAGAACTTGAGAAGAACAAACCATATGCGCAAAACAGGTAAAATATAGTGATATTTAACAATGATGAAGCATGGCTTGTTTCAGATTTTCTTGTGACAGTCTGGAAGATTTTTAACTTTTTCTTTTGTCCAAGTTTCCCTCTCAAATGTAATTGTAGAGGATATATTTTCAACTTCATGACTTTCATCATTGTTCCTCTCAATTTTTATTTTTTCATATCCATAATGCTTTAGATCATGTTTACCATTTGCTAACGGAGAAAGCTTCTTGTAATCATAATTGGTGAAAAGTATTGTTTTGGTGTTTGTGACAATACCAATGTGATCATGCACCAAAGTATGTTTTCCCCACCTCTGACCTATAAGCATGGACTGTATGCTGCTTTCAGTTGCCAATTTACCATGCAATAAATGGTTCTTTAATGGCCTGCATAATTTATTTATTTTTTATGACAGTTTGATGTATTCAAGTTAGTGTTTCTTTTCCTGTTCAATACGTTTGTTTCAATTTTCAAGTATAATCTTCTGCTTTCAGAGATTATCCAGAGCTTGACAAAATGATGAAGGATAGACTAAGATGGGGTGACCATATGGCTCATTTGGTCAAGGTATTTGTTAGTCATTTTTGTTTAGTTCAATCACAATTTTACTTGAAAAAGGTTTCAGGTGCAGTGGTCCTTGTACTAAAATATTATGATATTCATTAGAATACCATTCATGTATGGCATCACTAGTAAACATGGAACTTACTTTGGGGTCATGATAAATGCCAAAGAGCTTTTAATACTCTCCAATTCTTCATTGGCTTAGTTGGCATTTTGTTTGACATATTTCTTTCCTCCTTGTTGCTGAAAAAGTATTCTGAGCCAGTTCTTCCAGACCTTGGGGAGAATAAGAAGATGAAGGAATCAGGGTTCATAATTCCTCAGGACATTCCTAGTCACAGCTGGATAAGAAGACTAGATGCAGCACCAAACCGGTATGGTATAAGACCAGGAAGGCACTGGGGTGGGGTCAATTGTAGTAATGGTTGGTTAAATTCTATTCAATCCTGTCAAATTTTCCATGTTTTACTTATTTATTTAATTTTTTGAAGAGTCTGCCTTGATTCTGCCTGTGGATATCCTTTCTACCTAGATATTGTGAGCCCAATTCCGTTTGAGACCCTATCGTCTTCAATCTTTGGCGACAGGAAGTTTTGTGCCAATTGGAATTTGACTTTTGCTATTTTTCATATTGTAGGATATGAACAGCAGGTATGAAGGAGAAACGTGGTACAGAGAGAAACTTGTCTCTGTTCAAAAGGTATGAAGTTATTAATAAAACACAACACAAATTATATATAAAGGAATACATTAAAACAACATCAGACATTTATCTATATTCATCTATAGCTTCTCTTGAAAGGAAATAATAATAACAATAATAGATATGAAGATAGCTGCTTAGTTGTTGACTTGGACGCCAGTGTCATATGTTTCTCCAGCTTTCCAGTCATGGGGTATGTTGTTTACGGGAACTAACCACGACTCTTCTCCCTCTTCATCATCACTAAACAACATCCTCAAAGACAAAGGACCACTCGGCGGTGAGGTGGTTGTCCACACTGCTCCATAACTCCTATCTAATAGCTTGCACCCAAAATTCTGAGTCTGCATGGTTCACAATCACAACTAATTTTATCAGTGACAGTTTGTTGGCTGGAGTTGCATATTCTTTCTAAAACCAAAATAATCGTTGATTTTACCTCACAGAGCTGCACAGCAGTTATATCCTTTTCGCCCTGTTGGTACCATAAGGAAAAGGCCAGATAATGAGGGTAGTGACTGTTCTCATCGATCTTAACAGTAATGTTTTTGCCTGGGTAACTGCATGAAACACTGTCAACCAAACCCCAACTTCATGAGTTAGCTAGTGCATGACATTTTCATTAGGCATATAGAATCAAGAGCTACACGGAATCTCACCGTCTATATTCAATATCAACCACACCAAGTGCTAGTATTGATGCTGCTGCATCAGCAGTTTGAGCCATCCGACCAAAGGCTCTCCTGCTCAGAATAAAGTCCGTATGATCACTCGAGCCTGAGTCAATAATAACTATGGTTACTCCTTTGTCTGAGCAGTAGTAACTGTTTTTGCACCTAACCTGATAACAAAGTAGAACATTTATAGTTAAAATCATTTTCATGTGAACCATGATATTTGAAATGTTGTTCAGGAATAGACCTGATAGCAACTGCCACAGCCAACACCATTGCGGTAGAGATCAGATGCAGCTGATACGTCTCCACCATTAATTGTTGCTCCGAATGAGCCATACCCGCAAGCTCCAACTGCAGTTTCATTGAAAAATATCAACGGGGTATATGCATCTGTAACACTGAAAAACTTGTTTTATCAATTGTTTCACTATTTTATTTTACCATCTGTTCCATGTTCATCAGAATTCGGGTAGTAAGCTGCTCGTGATTGGGTAAAACAGTCGTTGCATGTTGCAGCCACAGAGAAAGTTTGGATAAGAAGTAAAGTTGCAAAAAAGAACAAAAGGGAATTAAATTTAGGAGGCATTGTAGGACAAATTAAAGAGCAAAAGCAAAACAATGAAAAGCAGCCAGGCAATTCAAAGAAGATAACAGGAGAATGTAAGTAGTGCAAGACGTTTTGTAGTATTTATAGATAGCCAAGTTTGATATTTTTCTATAAATTAATATTATTTTAAACAAGTGGAAAGTGGAATACAATCTATAAGGCTTACTTTTTAGCTACATTCTCGATATGCACTTTTAAAGTTACTTTTTTTGGGCATGTGTACAAAATCTTTGACCATTGAAATTAATCATATTGCTCTTTTTCTTGTTTCGAAGAAATTTATGAATGCAGAAATTAATTAAGTGTGAAATAGGATATATAGTGCAGATTAGCATGAAAAGAAAATGTTTTTTTTGTTTTATTTATATTGGTGGGACTCTTTTTACTTGTGTTTGACAATTAAATTACCGATTACCCACAGGATCATATTAAATTAGAATAGATTTTATTATGATCTATATCATCTTTGATCTTGATTTAGACTTAAGTTTTTTTGTTGAGAGTTTTTTTTGTTATTTGAAACACTCGTATCTTTCATTCGATAGTCATCTAACCCATTGTTAATATTGTTTTTACGTTTTTTTTACTAATTGAAAATTCTATTATTTGAATTCTGACTCTCTTATGATTCATCATCTTTTACCATTTTGAATCAAACCATATAAAAATATTTAATTGATAGATCATAGTGGCTATAGCATTCTTGGAACGAAATATTAGCTGAAGAGAAATGTGTTTTGAATTGACAAGTTACTGAATTAGGTGACATTGCACTGCAGACCTTAACTATAGTAGGTTAGGCATTTCTTCATGATGATGAAATTGTTCGTTCCCACAAGGGCTGCCATGAATTTCTTCAAATTAGTCCAGCGCGCTGGTCCCGGGCCGAAAGCTGCAAGGGAAACGCTCATATTACATTAATGTTTATTCAACAAAAGCTTGCTAAATCTAAAGGCCAAAGACTTTTTCCCATGCAAGGTTTCCAAAATGACAAATTTTTACTCTAAAACTATTAAGAAGTTAAGTACTTGTCCCTTGATCAATTTTCATCAAATTTTATTAACATTTTAAACTTTTCACTGAAAATATAAATAAATTAATATTAAAATAAATTTTAATATAAAATAATATTAATGTAATAATAATAATAAAATTATAAAAAATTAATAAAATAATTTTTAAAAGGTCAGTATTTCATATTTTAAAAATTTTTAAATGAAAATTTAATATTTAAAAAAATCTCAAATGAGAACAGGGAGTTTGACCAAATTTAAACCATCAAGCAGCGTGTTGCCACCAGAAAGCGACCTCCATCGAAATTTATAGGCCAAAGGTGTATTTTCCACCCATAGTTTTAGGCGGGGACCAGTCCCACCCTCTAAGTTTTAAAAGCTCATCTCCCATCCCTAAAAACAATTTAATATGAAATAAAATAAAAAACAGTAATACTTTAGGAGTAATATTATCATTTTAGGATTAGAATTTTATAAAAAATAAAATAAACTTTATAAATTTAAAAAAAATTAAAATATATATTAAAAAATTTTAAAAATTTTGAAACAACCACCGTCGTCATTGCAACGGCGATGGCCGCCACTGAAGGAGTTAGGTGACCATTTCCGATCATCTAGTTTCAAAAGAGGTCAGATCTGATCTCCTCATTCGGTGGAGGCGGCTAGCCACCTAACCCCTTCAACAATGGCCATCATCGCGACATCGGAGACAGAGACTGTTTCAAATTTTTTAATTTATTAAAAATATTTTATAATTTATTATAAATATTTATTTTTAAAAGAGTGGTTTAGTTATTTGAGTATAAAAATTATAAAAAATGTTTCTATGGGTGGGACTTTGACGTCGCCTCAAACTATGGGTGGGAAATAGTTCTTTGGCCAAATTTATATTTCAAAGTAAAATAACAGTGAAGCGAAGATTTTTATTCTCGTTTGAGATGAGACTGGAGTTGACTGCCATGAAGTTGACCTAAATAAATAACACATCAGCCGTGACATGGAAACCATTATCGGACTCAGGACGATGACAGAGCAAGCAGCCGATTAGAAATATAATAAATTCATCCCCCAGTAAAATCTACACAGTCCAATCAAGGAACATTTCCATCAATTTTATATTATGAAAACGATAGCAAGCCACAATGTTCTTCAAATCCAGATAACATGCCCCCTGTATATTTCATCTGATCCATGAGACAGAATCAATCTCATCTCTAGCGGACCTATATAACTCAAGCCTCTTGGAACATTGCTCTCTCCTTTCCATCAACCGAGGATCTTCATCCAGCAACTGAGCGAGTTGCTTTGCCTGTCCAGTAGAAATAAACAATAAGGTCAAACCTAATCCAAATAAATGGCAATGTCTAAGGTCAGGATTTGAAACATTTTTAACTTTAGCACATATTTGGTCCCATGTAGACTCGCTCTTCATTAAAGTTATCATGGAAAATCCCAGTTAGAAGTAATTAGAATGATAATAAAGTTGGCATTTGTATGTACAAAATCAGAATATATCAAGAAAAACCTGGTTTTAAATAATCTTATATTTGGGTCCACAATGTTAACATAGAATTCGTATCACAGTTTTGTTAATTTAGAGGGGGAAAAAAATTTGTTGAGTACCTCTTTTTGGCCCAGTTGTGTGTAAAAGCGATCTAATAACGACCGCTTGGCCTCCTTCACTTGACAGTGTACCACAGCTTTAGGAATGCTATTCTTAAGGGTCTCAGCCACAGACGCAATGTAGCGGGTAACATTTAATCCAATCTGGCGGAAATGGCCCTCCGTGTATCGGTCTGTTGACATGGCAGCTGAATTTCCACCCCTCTGAACTTCTTGGGGAAGTTTCCGAAAGAAATCAACAGTTAGGTATGAGGATTCCATGTCCACCAACCGCAGAGTAGTCTTCTTACTGTCCTCACGAAATCTCTCCAACGCTTCGTTGGCAGCTGCAGCAATCTCAGCTTGAAGAGTTGGAAAGCGCTTCAGCTCCTGTCCAAGTTTCAGATATCAACTTACACGTTAACCTTCGTATATGAAAACTGCTTTTAAGAATAGTAAGATTTCAAAATTGCAAACCTGAATTTCTCCTATTGATCTTCGTACAAGTTCCTTCAGAATGCGGTGAACCTGCAATTCAAAATGCCAATTTATAGAAAAGGTATCAGGATTAGTTACTTAAAAATGTAGTATATCTCCAGTAAGCTAACAAGATATCATCTGACTTCATTAATTTAGATCAGATCAAGATTCCCGAAGATGGCCCTAATGACCTTGCACTGGTGACTCCACATTATTGTTTCAAGATAATTGTTGGCTTATCAGAAATTTCTTTTGTTTATGCCATGGGGGGCTTGGAAAGTAGTTAGCTTGTAATTCCCTTCCTAGAGCCCTCGTCAAGAAAATGTCTTGAACACAAATAATCAGTCTAGTCACTCACTAGCTGAGGGTTCTAACTGACGAAGAGAAAGCAAAATGCACTTACAGTGTCTACAGAAGCTTCAGCCGGGCCTCTGAAATAATTAAGCGTGCTGTCAATGAGCCGCCTATAACCTTGCTCAGGTGCAATTAAGTGAGGTTGATATCCATCTGCTTCGGAAACCACTTTCCTCACATTTTGAGCCGACAGATGGCGGTCAATAGGAAGCTTCCTCAAAGCATCAGGAAGCTGACTATCAAAAACTCCATAAATAAGATCACCGCCTGGTCGTCTGAGAAATAGATAAGGAAAAACACAAAATAGAGAATATAATTAGATAGCAATATTAATAATATAGCCACTCTAGCAATGGCTGTTACAAGGACTAAGTAGATTTATAGTCGAGTCCAAATTAGTTCATGTAAAGCTTCATTTCAAAAAAAAAAGTGAAGCTAGAATATTTCCCAGTTTTTAGGAGTGTGCCACTTTGAAAATCAGTAAATTGGAAAATAGTCTCAAATCAGAGTAAAAACAAAATATCAGTATATTGATATTAGGAAGAAATGAGGTTCACGATACCCTCCATCCAAATGCTCCTGGAATATCCGATCAAATGCACGACATAACTCTAAGATAGTATATAACTGGGCCTGATATCAATAAAATTAAAATGGTTAATCACTGTCCCAAGGATTATCCCGACGTCATAAATAATGAACAAATAGGTAAACTATTCACCCCAGAATCAATAGCCGCTGGTCTACCAAGATGGTCCAACTCTGCTTCAAGTTCATCAATGCTTCTGTTAATGAGAGACGTGATGCCAGGTATGCGAGTTCTAATAACAGATTCCAGATGCTGACAACATAAAAACAACAAATAGCAATTATATGTATAGCTCTAAAACCACAAGCAGCAGAAATGCCAACACATATAAAATGCAAACTTGTAAGCAAAATTAATAAAAACAAAAAACAATGCCTTAGAGAGAAGTTTTGCAAGATATTCTGAACCCATTCTGCTGGCCAAGTGTCCATAATCAGGACTAGTGACAAAGAACTCACGCTCCCTCCGCCGAGCAGCAGTCATATCCACATTTCTATTAATGTCAGCTTGTGAGCGGTTCACAATTCCTACCCAAGGTCGTTGAAGAAGATAAGCCCTGCCTTCAAGGATCTTCAACAAATACAAAGGAAGAGAAAGAGTGACTAAGTGAGCATCAGAGAGAGAAAGAGAGGAGGGGAGGGGGAAGCATGAGTACAATTTATTACCAAACTGTTTTGGGCACAACCTGGAAAAGAAGTCTTCATAATTAAATTACAAGGTGTACAACAGTTACAGCCATGAATTGGCCAGATGTCCAACCATCAACAATGAGATATGTTGGGTTTTGTTTTCTGCATTTTTGGAATGTAAAATATTAAACTAGCACTAGAAGACAAAGATCTTCCTTGTTAACCTTCTTCCGTTCTAACTGTTAGATGCAATATTGTGATTTAAAGAGCATCATATATGCTTTACATGCACGTTTTCCAAAGCTCAAAATTAAACTAACACATTAAGAGCTCACATCTAAAGCATTTGTTCCCTTGTCCATCAAATCAAGCTTTGTCAACACGCCAAAGGTCCTTTCACCTGGGAAAGAAGAATATCACATCAAGTAGGAAAAAAGATGAAATAGAAAATGCTACAGTAATACAATCATATAAGCTTTTTAATTCAAGCACAGTGCGCACCAGTTGGATCAACTTCTCTAGAAAGCTTGATGGCATCAGAAGTTGCTAGATCTTGATTGGCTGGAGTTATTGCCAAAATGAGGCAGTTTGGCTGTTTTCCAAGAAAAAAAGATGCATCAAAAAGTGAAGAAAATAGAGCATTTGAAGAATTTCATAATCGAAAGACTGACAAAAACTCTAACATTAACAAATTTTAACTACACTTAAATTCTTTTCAATAGATATAAAACTTATTCTCATTACCTTCTCAACATATGAACGAACCATTGTTTCAATTTCTTGAACAACACTCTCCGGCTGGCCCTCTATCATGAAAAACATTTCTAACTTAAATTTCACAAAAATAATGAGGAACTTCTAACTACAAAATGTGCATTTTAGTAGGAAACAAAGAAAGAATGAAAGCATGAAGATTGTACCTATAGCAACCTTTGTCAATCCAGGCAAATCTATCAAGGTTAAGTTAACAACTGATGAAATAGAAAACATAAGTCAATGATACAGATGAAATGATCCCTTATCATAAGAGAAAATAGCCAACAAGTATAGAACATCACTTGCCATCTCATATTATAAGCCATACCATTTGGGGAATAGATACTAAGATGAATAGGAATGGGAGAAATCTGTTTCGATTTCCCAGTCACCCTATCAGTTTCATCTTGAATTTCCTTCCGAACCATAGCTGCATGAAAGGATTTAAATTTTAATAGCCAGTTCCAATGACATTTTATTTTTGTCAAAATGTAACAAAAGAAAGTATCCAGTGCATTAATGATGCTTATCTCCATTTCTCATCTCAGAATTTTAAACAAGAAGCAAGTAGAGATTGCAATGCTTACTACTAGCAAAACTGGGCTAGGAAGTTGAATGAATGTTTTAAGTAATAATTGGTCTAATGTGAACATTGGAATTACCAAAACAGAAAGTAGTGAATAAAAATTATAGCATAAATTTATGAACATCTAATCATTATCATGACAGAATGACATAGAAAAGAAAATTTTGTCAAATCTTTTCACTAAAAATAGAAGAACTCTTCATACAAACCAGCAGTTATTATTAAATGTAGCCATATGCCAAACCAACAAAATTAATCAGTTAGGGCCAGAGAAAAGAAAGAGGGCAAACGAGCTCTTTTAAATCAAGTTGATTTTAATTTGTCTATAATGGTTTTATACTATTTTTTTTATCTCACAGTGGCTAAGAATCATATCACATAAAAACTTCTACTGTAGCCAGACATTCACCTGATAGCTTGAACTTTTGAGTTAAAATTTTAGTTAATATGCATCTGTTCAAAGAAGAAGGTCTAGTCAAGTTACTTCTTTTTTCTCTATGACTTACATGGTCTATTCACTAAGACATGAAATATCAACCATTTAAACTTCATAACATCCATATCAGATAACATACAGAAATTAGTGAACTTTTTTTCTGGCAAATGCAGGAACTCTGCATACTCTTGTTTCCCTGGTTCTGTTTTGTGTAGTTGAAGCACCAGGGGCCTCCTCGTCACAATCCCTGAGAATTGTTCAAACATCACAAAAATTTGTTTGCTGCAAATAACTTTACTGAAATCATAGATTCCTTTTTATTTTCCTAGATCAAAGTGAAGATATCAAAGTGAAGATACTTTATCAAACATAAGTTAGATTTAACACTTTAATTAAGTTCCTTAATTCAGTTCGGTAATAACCAGAAAATAGAGCACAATGTTTATTTGAAGCAAAAATCTGGTAAATAAAGCCCACTAGCCTCTATCAACAGTTTGACTTGAGTTTAATTAAATTTAATATTGTTTGGAAAAGAAAAACAAGGAGTCAACTTTTTTCCACTTTTTTATATTCCTCCACCTTTTCAGCACCAAAAATAAAGCAAAATAAAAATCAAACCACAGACACAAAATTCAAAGTTTCTCACCGGATCCCCTGGGTAGAAAATCACGTCCAACGACACTCTCCAGTACCGACGACTTTCCAGAACTCTGCATTGACGTTAAAACACGGGCGAATCAAACCAAAACGATCACACTGACTCAAATTACACCTAGCAAGTATCCTCAACGTAGAAATGCATGCCTTCGCATTTCACAAATATATACATACGAAAATGAAAAACCAGAAATAATCACTTCAGCATAAAAAAAAAATAAATTTGAATAACATGCAACAATACAAACCTGTCCGCCGACAACAACAACAGAGGGAAGAGCCTCCCAGAGAGTAGGAAGAGCAGTGTCACCACCATGGTCACCGAGCACCGTACATGCTCTTTGTATTCTGTTCACTAACCCTATCAAGCTCTCCATCGTCGCCATTGCAGTCTCTTTCTCTTCGACAACCCTATCACAATTTGTATTTCTTGAACGGCTAATCAGAGAATTTAAGATGAAGAAACTCGTGATAGAGACGCAGAGGTAGCAGAGTAGAAGAAGAAGAAAAGCTATTTTCGCTTTTTTAAGGTATTTTTAATTTTCGTTTAATTATGGAATGTGGGCCTGAAATATCTCTGGAGAATGAAATGTTGGTCTGCGTAATGTGGCGTTGTATTATTTAAATGTGACACGCCAGCATGTGATTTGAATTTGAGTTGAAGGGTGGTTGGTGGTGGTTACTGTTGTTTTAACGTTTGAAAGATTTTGAAATCTTGGATTTGGCGGACTTTTTCTGTGTGCTATCGATATAATCACCCCGTGACCGTGTCCGTGTGCCAGACTCTCGTAACTGCAAATCTTTTTGGAGCACTTGGAGCTTGCTCATGATTAACATCTTCTGGCTTCTTTGGTCTCGCCCGCTTAGCTCCAGCTGGATCCTTATCAAGGTCTCGTCACAACCACTTTGGCCCGGCGTGTCTTTTCAATTCTACTCATAATTTAGACCGCTCTGTGTAAATAAATTGAAATTTTGGTCCACGACATGAAGGCGGAGTGCGATTCAAATACCGGTGCTTATCCTCACCACTTCCACTTTTATCACTTGACACAATCAACGGCCCTATGCAATAAATATGTGGAGCTGGCTCTTCAGGTGTGCACTGTCCCTCTAATATTGCGTTAAGAGCTGTTTCTTTAAGTGTAATTTCAGCTGTGTTTACTATGATTCCAGCTGATTTGGGCATCTGAGTGGCAGTCTCCAGGAAGTTGTAGGGTATGCCATGGATGTTAGTAGTCTCTTCGCGAAATTATTTTATACTCTGTGTGGTCTTCTTTTGAATTGTTGGAAGCTAGAAAAACAAAGTGAAGCTGGTGAGGCCCCCGGGCTAGTGATAGTAGCTGGAGAATATATGCAGGGTAGCGTAATAATCCAGGAGGACTCGGAGATAATTGAGAGGGCTGGGTGAAAGTTGTAGTTGTTTTGGAGAGACGACTCAAAAGTTTGAGTTCGAATATCAAGTTTAGAGGAGGTGGTAGTGGTTGTCGTAGTGACGGTGGGACCGTGGAAAGTGATGAAGAGGAAGGCGGCTGAGACGGATTCCAGGTAATCAGAGATGGAGCCAATTTCGAAAGGCTCTCCAAGGACTATGACAGAGATGGAGAAGAAAGGATAGTGAGCTAGTATGAGTTTAGCAAGCTGATACGGACCGAGCTGGAGTTAAACAGACCGTGACAAGAGAAGCTTGGTAAGAAGATAACAAAATGTCCAAGACAAGACTGCATCAACAAGTGTATCCATCTGACTGAGATTGGGACTGTGATGCATTTTGATAGAAGCCTAATTATCAAAGTATATTATCGCAGGCCCAAGGAATTGGAGAGGAAAAACAGGCCATTGGCAATCCAAACAGAAACTTCAAGAATTGTAAACCCAGCTCATGAAGAGAATTGGGAGTGGTCCTTAGCAAACAAAAGGAGTGCATCAAAGGAAAGGACAAGTGGCAGCTAGGGATAGGAGAGAGAGAAAATTCTGTTAGACAATACAACATAAAAAGGGTGAGAATGAGAGAGCTAGACAGTTTTCCTTTGTTATCAATTTTTATATTTTTTGTAAGAGTTTAGGCTAGGTTTAAGCCAACTCATATTTCAACATTGTATTACTGAGTTTGTTGTGCTTTTGATTAAAAAGTTTTAATCTGAACAATATATTAGTCATGATTGGAGTTAATACAATGAATAATTATTTTCTTCTTTTTTTCTCTTCTGTTCACTGTTGATTGCTTTTTATTGTATTATTTGGTTGAAATTAAGCAGTGTGACATAGAGAATTCATTGTATTTTTGTTTGTGTTGGTTAAGGGAATAACCATAAAACAGTGGAGATTCTGTCAAAATTTCCCAAAGAGGTGGCTATAATAGGCTGGCAGTTTCCAGGAGTAAAAGCATTCTATGGCTTGCCAAACCAGAAAACCCATCTGCTCCCAGCATCAAAGGAACCAGAACTGATAGCTAAGCCAGAAATTCGTTTGCATTCAGCAGAGTACGAATCAGGTTCTTATCACATTTCCAGCAGTAGACCTCCGATTCACATTAATCATGCCATCTTGCTTGGTAGAAGAAAGGGTTTCCATTCCAGGCAATGCCGCAGTAATTTTTCGAAACAGAGCCTGCATATTCACCATTATGATTTAAGATGGGAACAACAGATAGAAAAATATTCAAGAGAATAACCAAAGACGCTAAGCATCATTCCAGCAGACAGCTTGAGTACATCAGAAACAGCAATTCCAGAATTTAGAACTAACTGCGAGCATTCTCCTAATTACTGATGTGCGTGATTTTTAAAGCAAGAGAAGGTGATGCTTTCTGTCACCTTATCAACGCACATGCTAATCCTAATTCAACTAAAAAAATATTAATATAACTCAGAAATCTCAAATGGCAAATAATGCAGCTTCCTAAGAAAATGTATTGCAGGCATCATCATGAGTAGAAAACCTATTACTACCATTTGTATTCTTCACAGAGGTTTTTTTTTTTTTTTCCCTCCTTATAAAGAAAGTCTGAATCAGTATAAACCCAATAAGCAAAGATTCCTGTACCACTGGAAAAAATGGCAACCAAATTCTTTGAGAAGATAAATAACAGACCAACATAATCATAGTTCGTGACAGAAAAACTTAAAGGACGGCTTCATAAATGTTTGGTGGGTTTGAAACTGGAATTGGAAGCATATAAATGGCATAAAACACTATAAATAAGGTGACAAAGGGATCTAGCTGTGAAACTACCAAGAAATTATGTAATCTGACTTCTTCTATTTACTTTCCCTAAATTTTTCATGCTTTTGGAGTTCTTGAATTAGCATTGCAAAACCCCACAAGCTTGTACCTCATCAAATGTAAGTACAACATAAAGGTCAAACCTATATTTTGTCATTTAATCTCACAGAAAACATTTTCTAAAACGATATAACCCATGTGTCTTAGTGAACTCATTTCATTGATTTATCTATAGAGTCAAGCAGGTCTCCATTTTACACTATAAATGAGAGTGACAACACAAAAGACAATTAATACAGTTTGAATCATTCAAGCAAAAAATTACCTCCAGTTCTAACCATCCTTTGTTGACTATGATTACCTTTAGTCCACAAGGTGCCAACAAGGACAATGATCACATCACTGTCGCTTTGTGCGTGACCTTCTTCGATCCATTTTGAAGTTTTCAAGAAATATTGCCAGCCCAAACCATAAGGGGCAACATAATCATCAGAGAATATCAAGTAGGCAATGTAGCATGACGATCCAGGAGCATACGACAGAATAGGTATACAATCTTTTCAATCCATTATGCCAATATTTCAATTGACTTCTAAATGTGAAAAAAATTCCTATGAAGCCGTATTGAACTTTTTCAAGCTTGTATTAAACTCAGTGGACAACGAAAATTATCAAGTGAAAACAACATATAAAATTGCAGATGAATCCTTTATTTAATTTGGTATCAAACTTCTAAATCTTTCTATCTCGGCTGTTACAACACAATGACGAATGATCAATGAGTTCCTTCAAAGTAATAGCATCGTAATTCGCACCCCTATAGAAACAAATTGTTCCATGTGCTTCAATTTTAAGGACTAAGATTGGCTGAAACAAGAATCACACACGCACATTTGCTCAAGCTTTATTGTATGAATGAACAAGGCCTGGGTAAGTTCTTATCCAGTAGAACTTACGAAATTATATTAAAGGAGAAACAATAAACATCATAAAGCTGCACTATCAACTGCGTAAGAGTTGGGTAGATACATATTGAGGAGGCGCCAAATTTTATCACAGCCTACAGACGAACAGTTCAATCTTCAAGAGGCATAGTTTTTGACAGGAATCAATACCATGAGCTTAACTTATTCTTGAAGATACGCTTTAAAATCACAAATTATATTCTTTTTGATTTTTACAACGCAATTTAACTTCTGTTACTATAAATTTTACAATGGTTTAACATTTGCGTTTTGAATCGTAATGGTGGGCTCTTTGCATTTTGCTGCAGTAAAAGAAAACCAGGAAATAGTTTATTGAAAAAAGAAAATAAATGAAGTCATGGGACCAAACATAATTACAGAAAAGATAGAGGCCACAAGGACAATATCTGGGAATCAGAAGAACAGGCTTTCAGGATTTTTCCGAGGGTAAATGGTAACAATAAGAACAGGGTTTTAGCAAGGGTTTTCTGGAAAAACAATAATCAAGTCGAAATCAGTGCTCCAAAAGAGAAGATTAAAATTTCACTCAACGTTTCATATCAAGTAAGTTCTCTTTATTCTTAAATTAATCAACTCGGTATACAGTGTGTAGTAATTGAAAACCTAGAAAAAAAAACATAGAAAAAATTGATTGATTATTTTCACCAAAATTCCTCATGTATCGTCGCCTCACCATTTTTACTCATCACAATGCCTCGTAGTGTTACACAGAAATCAACCTTAGAGGATTTGTTCGGGTTGAGAAACGTTCTTGATAATAATAGGTTTAAATGGGGTGCCAGGTTGCAATTTTTCAAAAAAAACTCCTATAGATAAGACTGAATATGAATCTTTATACAAGAGGAAGATTAAGGCAATATTGATAGCAACACAGCCAGCCCCATTCCAGGATAAAATAGTTCAGGAGGTCTTATGAGTTTAGAGCCGATTTATGAGGCTAGGTTTGCATTTAGGTGAGGGAGGAATGCACACACAATGTTGAGAGTGATGAGGAATTTTTTGCTGGGTACTTGTGGTATATAAAGGAAGATTTCAATATAATTTTAGATGGAATGAAGGTGGTTTTGGTGATAAGTGCTTTGATGAGGGATGTGAGAGATAATAAGGTGATTGATTTGATGAAATTGTCTTTGGTAACACCGGTTATCACGAGTCAGGTTGATGAGGGAGAGAAGAAGAGGAAGTATCAGAAGAACAGAGAGTTGGCAAGGAGAGTGTTGGAAGCAGATGAGCCAAAGCATGATCCCTTTTGGTTAGAGACCTTTTTTGCGTATGTCTTCACATAATTTGTGTTGGTAACGTTCTTTCCTACTTTTATTAAAATCTTGAAATTTTACAATTATTGATTTTCAATGTAGGCTTCACTTCCGGACGTTGCAACTTTGCCACATTTTTAACGCTTTCCGCACTTCTGTTAAACAGTTCATTTCCAAAAAAAAAAAATAGTTAATGCGTGCCTCTGGCTTCAAAACAATCTCATTTTCTTTGGCAAAATCTGCACTGTATCTCCACTACCACTTTCTTCATTTTCGCCATTTCAACTCCCAAACGAAATTCCGCAAAACCTATTATGATAAACTTGATTCCAATGATTATCAAATCCTCCACTATCTTTCATTAAACAAACTTCAAGATGCACAGAAATTGATAGACAAAACGACAAAAAGAAACCACCCCTATTGGCTTGTCGTCCATTTTACCTCTTTACTCACAAAATACTCAAGAAATGGCTTCATTGATGAATCTCAAATACTTTTTGAGCTCATGCCATATAAAAATATTGTTACTTACAATGCCATGTTGTCTGGGCTTTTGCATAATGAGAGGTTGAGTGAGGCAATAAGCTTGTTTGAGACGATGCCTGAGAGGAATGTTGTATCATGGACAGCGATGATTTGTGGTTTGGCAGATGGAGGGAGGATCAGTGAGGCAAGAAGGTTGTTTCAAGAAATGCCAATGAGAAATGTTGTTTCATGGAACTCGATGGTTGTTGGGTTGATAAGGAATGGGGAATTAAAGGAAGCTAGACAGGTTTTTGATAGTATGCCAGTAAAGAATGTGGTTTCTTGGAATGCTATGATTTCAGGATATGTGGAGAGTTGTAGGATGAGAGAAGCAAGGGTTTTGTTTGAGGAAATGGATGAGAGGAACATTGTTACTTGGACTAGTATGATATCGGGGTATTGTAGAGCTGGTGAAGTGAAAGAGGGGTATCTTTTGTTTCAGACCATGCCAGAGAAGAATTTTGTTTCTTGGACAACCATGATTGGAGGGTTTACGTGGAATGGATTTCATGAAGAAGCCTTATTGCTTTTCCTTGAGATGAGGAGGAAATATGATGTGAGGCCAAATATAGAGACATTCATATCGCTTGCTTACGCTTGTGCTGGTATGGGTTTTCCTCGTCTTGGTAGACAATTGCATGCTCAATTGATTGTTAACATGTTGGAATATGATGACTATGATGGTAGACTATCTAAGAGTCTTATCCATATGTATTCTATGTTTGGCATCGTAAACTTTGCACGCTACATTTTCAACAAGAACATAAATAATTGTAATGTTCAATCGTTGAACTCTTTGATCAATGGTTATATTCGCATTGGACAACTTGAAGAGGCTCAAAATTTGTTTGAGATAGTACCTATCCGAGATGAGATCACATGGACTATAATGATTGATGCTTATTTAAATATTGGGGACATATCTAATGCATCTCATTTATTCTATAACATGCCTTACAGAGATGCGGTTGCATGGACAGCCATGATCTCAGGATATGTCCAAAATGAGCTTTTTGTAGAAGCTACCTATCTATTTTTGGAAATGCGGGCTCATTGTGTTTCTCCTCTAGACTCTACATACTCTATTCTTTTAGGAGCTGCAGGCGCAATGGCAAATCAAGATCAGGGGAGGCAGATCCATTGCATGCTAATTAAAACACAATCTAAATTTGACTTGATTTGCGAGAATTCTCTGATCTCAATGTACGCGAAATGTGGAGCAATAGATGATGCATATATTATTTTCTCAAACATGCATTCCAGAGATTTGGTTTCTTGGAATTCCATGATCATGGGGTTTTCACATCATGGACTAGCTACTGAAACTCTAAAGCTCTTTGATTTAATGTTGGAATCTGGAACTCATCCAAATTGTGTTACTTTTTTGGGCATTCTATCAGCTTGTAGTCATACAGGGCTGATTAGTCAGGGATGGAAGTTGTTCAATGCAATGTCTGATGTTTATGCAATTCGACCAAGTTTGGAGCATTATGTTTGTATGATTAATCTTTTGGGCCGAGCAGGAAAGGTACGGGAAGCAGAAGAATTTGTCTTGGGACTATCTTTCAAACCAGATCATCATATTTGGGGAGCATTGCTTGGTGTATGTGGGCTTGGTGAGAAAAATGTTGATATTGCTGAACTTGCTGCTACACGACTCCTTGAGTTGGACCCATTAAATTCTCCTGCTCATGTGGTACTCTGCAACATATATGCAATGAATGGTCGACATGCTGAAGAGCACAAGTTGAGGAAGGAAATGGGATTGAAGGGTGTGAGGAAAAACCCGGGATGTAGTTGGATAGTGATAAATGGTGGAGTTCATGCGTTTCTATCTGGAGATAAAATACACCCAGAAGCTGCCGACATGTTATCACTATTATTTAAAATTGTTCGTCACAAGGAAGATGAAGTGATGGACTAATTGTTGACAAAGAATTTTGAAAATTTTTTCTGATACGTTATTTATTCATTTATTTTATTATTTGTTTATTGACAATCATTTATAAAACTTAGATTCTCTTAATAATGAAAGTTAAGATCAGGAGCCAAACTGTATAGAGCTGAGATTGATCACTATATCACTTGTTTAGACGGTAAATATCTGACGAACTTTGAGCTCGAAAGGCCGCGAAAAGAGGCAAAAACCAAGGAAATTCATAATAAATACAATATTGAGGCCGGCATAACAGGAAACTAATAATCAGACCCTCGTATCTTTTTACCTCTGTGGTGTGTCTATGTTGTCTCTTTTCACGTCGAAATATATTTCTTGGAAGCTAAGGCCCCAAGAAGTTAAAACTGTCCATTACTAGTTCCCGATCATTTTATGAAGTGCTTCAGCACTCAAGATTTTTAATTAAATCAACGAAAAGGAAAATACAGAATATGAAGTATAGGTATGTGGAAGTGTTATTCTTCTTTTTTCTGTCTTTTTCTTGTCAGTAATTGTGGGAGTGTTGAGGCTCCGACGTCAAGTCCACTGGCAAAATAAGAGGCAGAAAGCTTCCTTCGAGACAATTTGTCAAAGAATATGATATGTGGTACATCTTATATAGTTTAAGAATGAGGTGTAGACTTCGTTACTTATAAGTTGATTTTGCAGGTGTAAACCACTTACAATTGTTCACCAGCACACAAAGGCAACCTTGACAGCTTAACAACTTTGAGAAGAGTCGTTTGAATGTGATAACCAATACCATTCAAACGATTAACCTGGCGCTTTCAATAGGGTGGTTGGTACAACAAAGGCAGTCGTTGCTTAAACTACATCAACATCTATTGTAATGGTGAGAGCGTCCGGGCCATGGTTGTTGACAATGTCTCTTCAATGGGTTGTGATAAGTGCCGTAATTTCCAGCCTCCATGCTGCAACAACATTGTTTATGACCCTCAAGTAGTTTGGAAGGCCTTAGGAAGAGAGATCAGCTAAGTGAATTACTGGCCAGCAAGAAAGAGTAAAAGAACGGAAGATAGTCTCTGTATTGCTGGGTTCTCCTGACACTACATGATGCAGCGAAGATTATATGCACAACGGTATAAAGACTTGTAACAATGATCATAATACCACAACACTTTGATGGTCCGTTTTCAGCATCTGCTTCGTCATTAATACGGTAACAACTTTCACCTTTATATATAGTAGTTTCTCACTGGGAAACACTCTGACATTCTGGTATCTTATTCCTGTCATTGTAAAGTATACGTCAAGGATATATAGTCCAGCGGGACCGTGCATCGTTTCATAGTTCCTCCCATTGATTCCCGTCAGATTTCAATCCAGAAAGAATGACAGTTAGGCTCAGATTTTCTAAAACTGAAACACTCTCACTGGACAAATTCATTAAAGCCCAGAAAAACCTCTCTAAAACTCCACCAATTCTCTGGTCAAAACCCCAAATCATAGAAACAGACAACCGACATCTAAACCACTCCATTTTACAACAACTTGAATCATGCAGAGGACTCAAAGACTTTCACCAAATCCACGCACAACTCGCAGTCTCTGGTCTCTCTCAAGACTCTTTTGTCGCAAGTCGGGTATTAAAAAAGCTTTGCACTTCTTTAAGCTCAGTTTCTCTTGCTGTCGTGTTCTTTGATTGTCTCGAAGAACCTGATGCTTTTATGTGTAATACTATAATGAAAAGCTTTTTGAGGTTGAATGACCCTTCTGGTGCTTTAAGATTCTATCATGAGAAAATGCTACCCAAATGTATTAAACATAACCATTATACATTTCCATTGCTGGGGAAGATTTGCGCAGAGGTTAGGTCTTTGACAGAAGGTAAAAAGACTCATGCCCGGGCGTTCAAATTTGGGTTTGAGTTGGATTTATTTGTTAGAAATTCTTTAATTCATATGTATTCAGTTTCGGGGGAAATTTGGGATGCAAAGAAGGTGTTTGATGATGGGTCTGTGTGGGATCTGGTGAGCTGGAATTCGATGATAGATGGTTATGTGAAAAATGGCGAGGTTGGTTGCGCACGTGAACTATTTGAGTTGTTGCCTGACAAGGATATTTTTACTTGGAATTCGATGATATCAGGCTATGTGGATATCAGAGACATGGAAACAGCAAAATTGTTGTTTGATATGATGCCATTTAGGGATGTTGTCTCTTGGAATTGCATGATTGATGGGTACGCAAAAATAGGAAATATTACATTAGCCCGTGATTGTTTTGATAGGATGCCTATGAGAAACGTGGTGTCTTGGAATATAATGTTGGCTCTTTATGTCCGATGTAGGGATTATAACGAGTGTTTGAGATTGTTTGATAAAATGATAGAAGGAGCGGAGACTAGGCCAAATGAGGCATCTCTTGTGAGTATCTTGACTGCATGTGCAAATTTAGGGATGCTTGATAAAGGTATATGGACTCATTCATACATCAAAAGCAGCAGGATTGAACCTGATGTGTTACTGTCAACTGCTCTATTGACCATGTATGCAAAATGTGGAGCTATGGATTTGGCTAGAAATGTTTTTAATGAGATGCCTGAGAAAAGTGTTGTGTCCTGGAACTCTATGATCATGGGATATGGTATGCATGGGCAAGGAGAGAAAGCCTTAGAAATGTTCATGGAGATGGAAACGAGAGGTCCAATACCCAATGATGCTACTTTTGTCTCTGTTTTATCAGCATGTACACATGGAGGAATGGTGTTGGAGGGTTGGTGGTATTTTGATCTTATGCAACGAGTTTACAAGATTGAACCGAAGGTTGAGCATTATGGTTGCATGGTTGATCTTCTTGGTCGGGCTGGGTTGATGAAAGATTCAGAAGAGCTAGTTAGAAAGATGCCTATGGATGCAGGTCCAGCCTTATGGGGAGCTTTACTTTCTGCTTGTAGGACGCACTCAAATTCAAAACTTGGAGAGATTGTGGCAAAGCATCTAATGGAAATGGAGCCAAGGGATGTTGGAGCTTATGTGTTGCTGTCTAACATATATGCTTCAGAAGGAAAGTGGGATGACGTAGAAAATGTGAGAAGGATGATGAGGGAAAAGAGATTACTTAAGACAATTGGCTCCAGCTTGGTTCCCCTAAGAGAATTTGGTTCTGAATTCACTGAGGCAAATGATTCTGCACATAGGAGAACTATTGTTTACTCAATGTTGGGTGAGATAGGTATGCAAATGAAATTGTCTGGTTGACATAATTCTGGATGCAGCGATTTACAAATTGTTTAAATTGAAGCTTGGTTCTCAATGTTATTTGCACATTATTGACCTGAATGGGAAGAGAAATGTTAATACTACAAAACTGCCGCTTCCTTATTCGAGAAGCTACACATTGTCTGGAGCCTTCATGATAACAAGCACAAACCTTAAGATGGCCACAGCTCTGAGCCACTGTTTTTCTTCTGAAATCCTGCCCAACGATTACAAGGAACCAACTTGAAGCACATTTGCAACAAGCTTTGAAAAAAGTTAGCCCAGGTCTTCAATGCAGAATGTGTTAAAAAGCATCACAACATTGGGTGTGAGAGACACTGAATGAGCTGCGGGGCAGCCTATAATGTGTGCTAACACCATGGTAGTTTGTGTAGAGTATGCAGCATGTCATGCAAAAAAGCCGAAGGGTCTGTTTCTTTTAAACAGACAAAACTTGGAAGATTTTGTTGGGTGGATGCAGGTGGTATGGGTTACGTGTGCTTAATTCATTTGTGAATGACTAATGAAATGTTCGTCTTCTATCCTGTAGTGCAAGATTATTCTTAAACATATGGTATCAAAGCTAGATTTTAGATTCTGCTGGAGCTTGATGGATGGTTAAAGATTATGACTTCAGAAGGAACAGAATGAGAAGGGCATCGACTCCAGTTGGTGAGCAAAGATTCTCTAGAGACTGGACATATTTAAATAGCAAATTTGCTGAAATAGACTCACTGTAGATACGGTTAGAATATCCAACTGCTACAGCTTGTGGCCTATTTTCTTGTTTTACTAATTGGTTAGCAACGGTTGATCATACAATAATTATAATGCTTATGCCTTTTTCTAACCTGGGATGTTTTCAACCTCATTCTTAATTCAAAAGCAGATATTTGGACTTTCATTGGCTTGTTGATACCAAAACAAAATTTCTTTGTCAGAACATAATAGATTAATTTAGTGGAAAGTCCAGTCTGCTTGCAATCATGCTTACGATTTAAGCCAAAAACATTTGCTTCAAACTGTTGGTTGCTAATACGTACTTACAAGATACATGAATTTATTTATAAAACACAAGTTATAAATAAATGAATACATGAAAGTAATATCAGACATTTAGTTTCATTCATCCATAGCTTCTCTTGAAGGGAAAAATAGTAAATATCAACAGTTGTTATTCTACCATCTGCTCCATGTTCATCAGAATTCGGATGGTAAGCTGCTCATGATTGGGTAAATCAGTCGTTGCATGTTGCAGCCACACACAGAGATTGGATAAGAAGTAAAATGACAAGGAAGAACAAAAAGGAATAAAGAGATATTAATCACTATCCCAACATCAAAAACAAAAAAAAAAAAAAAAAAGAGCAAGTAGGTAAACTATTCCCCCCAGAATCAATAGCTGCTCTACCAAGACGGTCAAACTCTGCTTCAAGTTCGTCAATGCTTCTGCTAATTGGAGATGCGAAGCCAGGTATGCGAGTTCTAATCACAGATTCCTGATGCTTACAACATATTAATTTAACTGTAATTAGCAATTATATGTATAGCTCTAAAACCACAAGTAGCAGAGTGCCAGCACATATAAAACGCATATTTGTAGGAAAAATTAATAAATAAAACCAAAAAAAACGCCTTAGAGAGAAGTTTTGCAAGATATTCTGAGTCCATTCTGCTGGGTAAGTGTCCATAATCAGAAATAATGACAAAGAACTAGCGCTCCCTCCGCAGAGCAGCAATCATGTCCACGTTTCTATTTGTGTCAGCTTGTGAGCGGTTCACAATTCCAACCCAAGTTTGTTGAAGAAGATGAGCCTGCCTTCAAGAATCTATAACAAATAGAAAGGAAGAGTACTCTAGCCAGTCTTTTTCTCCTTGTGTTACAAAGACTATACTCATAACCACTCCAGGATGGAACAAGGTAAAAAAAAAACCAATAGCATGGGATGGACAATAGATAACAAAATGTTCAAGGCACTGCATCACCAAGAGCATCCACCTGACTGAGAGTGAGACTCTGATGCATTTCCAGTAGTAGACCTTAGATTCACATCTATCATCTCTTCTTGCTTGGTTGAAGAAAGGGTTTCCATCCCAGGCAATGCTGCAGCAATTTTTTGAAACAGAGCCTGCATATTCACCATTAATCAATGACTTAAGATAACAGCAAGAGACAGGAAAATAAGAGAATAACCAAAGTCATACATACCAATACAAACAAAAAGATGAAATTCTACAAGCAATATGACAATTGGACACACATTCCTTTTATCCCTATTTGACATATATGAGAACATCAAGAAAGCTAAGTCAAACTTGTTGATCAAAACACAAGAGGTACTTCAGATAAGCAGTCAATATTGTTTCCCTTAGGAACAAATTAGTGGAAATCTAAAGTAAAACGTGCAGACTAAAAGTTTCAGTTCCCCAGTGCTCTAACAATCTTGAGGAACAAAATAAATATTCCGAATACACAGCATCACATATTCATCACTGGATCCAGTAGAACTTAAGGAATTACATTAAAGAAGAAACAGTAAACGTCATAAAGCTGCACTAGGTAGATTTATCCTGTGGAGGAGCCACATTTTACCACAGCTGCAGACGGACAGTTCGATCCTTAAGATACATTGTTTTTGACAGGTTATCAATAACAATGGGAGCCTGATCAGAAATTAAATTTCTTTGACACCAATTATATGTAACTTCAAAAAACATTAATGCGTAGATCTATGGCTAAGGAAAACTCCAGTAATAAGTCCCCAACCGATGGGCCTCATAAACATTAGCGAATTGGGATGAAATTGTACAATAAAGAGTGGAATTATAGGATACCGGATGAGTGTTATCGAACTTACCGTACGTGAAGCGAGTGATGATGCTGGTTTTACCCACTGATTGGTGTCCTATGAATCCCAGCTCGTACTTGGCCCAAGAGGAGACTGGTGCCATTTTTAGAATTTAACTCAAGACTGTGATGTAGTCAAATGATTGCATTAGATAATCGTATTTAAAAACTATAATATAATAATCTTAAATTAGTCGTGAAGATGCGTTTTAATTTCACAAATTATATTCTTTTTCTTCTGTTACTATAAATTTTACAATGGTTTAACATTTGCGTGATTGAAAAACAAAAAAAATTGAAGTCATGGGATACAAAATAATTACAAGAAAAATGAAGGGCACAAGAACAATATCTGAAAATTGGAAGAACATGGTTTTAGGCTTTTCGCCGAGGGCAAATAATAATAAGGGCAGGGTTTTAGCGAGGGTTTTCTGGATTCCAGTAATCAAGCTGATCTCAGAGCCCTAAAAGAGAAGCTTAAAATTTCACCCAACTTTTCATATCAAGTAAGTTCTCTCTATTCTTAAATTATGCAACTCAGTATACGGTGTGTAGTAATTGAAAACACTGAAAAAAAATATATAGAAAAAATTGGTTGATTAGTTTCACCAAATTTCCTCATGTATCGTCGCCTCACCATTTTTACTCATCACATTCTCACAAATTGCAATACTGTTTCTATTGTATGTCAACAACCAAACCCACTAAACCCTAGGTCAAATGGGTTCTCTTTTTTCACCTTTTTTCATTTTCTCCTGCGCATAGGCGCTCACCGGATCCCGATGACCCTTTAAACCTAATGAAAGAAGACGGTGTCTCAGTCTGTTCACAAATGTGGATTGAGAATTTCCGGGAACCTGATAGAATAGTAACCAATTTAAGCTCTTATCTCCGTCGGTTCGAGTTGTGGGTTTTAGCTTATCAAAAAGTATGTGCTGATGAAATGGGGGCGTATATGCCTCGTAGTGCTATACAGAAATCAGCCTTAGAGGATTTGTTAGGGTTGAGAAATGCTGTTCTTGATAATAGGTTTAAATGGGGTGCTAGGTTACAATTTTTCATAAA